>CM033472.1:163520307-163915307 GCA_019447015.1 Hymenochirus boettgeri
TCTGTCTCCAAGTGCACTCACCTCTGTCTACCAATGCACCCACCTGTCTCCCAGTGCACTCACCTCAGTCTCCCAGTGCACTCACCTCTGTCTCCCAGTGCACCACCTCAGTCTCCCAGTGCACTCACCTCTGTCTCCCAGTGCACTCACCTCTGTCTCGAACTCACCTCTGTCTCACACTCACCTCTGTCTTACACTCACCTCTGTCTCCCAGTGCACTCACCTCTGTCTCACACTCACCTCTGTCTCGCACTCATCTCTGTCTCCAAGTGCACCCACCTCTGTCTCCCAGTGCACTCACCTGTCTTGCACTCACCTCTGTCTCCAAGTGCACTCACCTGTGTCTCCCAGTGCACCCAACTCTGTCTCCCAGTGCAGTCACCTCTGTCTCCCAGTGCATCTCGTCTCCCTGACTCATCTAGTCTGCATTCACCGTCTGTCTCCCAGTGCACTCACCTCTGTCTCCGCAGTCACGCACGTTCTTCTACCAGTGCATTCACCTCTGTCTCCCAGTGCAATCGCCTCTGTCCTCCCAGTGCACTGCGCTCCTGTCCTCCCAGTGCATTCACCTCACTCCCAGTGCACTCGCCTCTGTCAGAGTGACACGGAGTGACATGTAGTGACATGAAGTGACATGTAGTGACACATAGTGACAAAGAGTAACATGTAGTGACACAGAGTGAGAGTGACATGTAGTGACACAGAGAGTGACATGTAGTGACAGAGTGACATGTAGTGACAGAGTGACACGTAGTGACAGAGTGACACAGAGTGACATGGAGTGACACCGAGTGACATGAAGTGACACAGAGTGAAATAGAGTGATATAGAGTGACATGTAGTGACATAAAGTAACAGAGTAACATAGAGTGACACGGAGTGGCATGTAGTGACATGGAGTGACGTAGTGACAGAGAAAAATAGAGTGACATGGAGTGACAGAGTGAATTAGAGTGACACAAAGTAACAGAGTGACACGGAGCGACATGGAGTGAAATGGAGTGACATAAAGTAACATGGAGTGACACGGAGTGACATAAAGTAACATAGAGTGACATGTAGTGACACAGAGTGAAATAGATTGACACAAAGTAACAGTGACACGGAGTGACATGGAGTGAAATAGAGTGACATAAAGTAACATAGTGACACAGAGTGACACGGAGTGACAGAGTGACATGGAGTGACACAGAGTGACATGGAGTGACACGGACAATGATCTGCATTACAATGTTGGGGATTTTCAGTTCCACCACCAGTATTTCTGGAACAAACATTTGACTTCCTGCTACTAAACCAGCACCGGCATTGGGCTCAGTCAGTGGGGAAGGTGCAGGAGATGTGGGGGCAGTAGAACGTTCCTGTTTAGTAGAACACACACACACACAGAAACACTATCCTGTATTAACTGTATGATCCCCATCATCTCACCTGGTTGACATGTCCATACAGCCAATGGGTTGGGGGACCAGGGAAGGGACCTAGGACCGCGGAGAGTCGCCTCCATCTGTTGCACAGTGACCAGACTTTCACTAGCAGCAAAACGACACAAAGTAAAGCGGAAAGCTGCACTATATCAAGGACGTTCCCGGAGAGCCAGGGGTAACTCAGCGCTTTCCACAGGCCGGAAGCCATGGTGACCCGCTCGCTGCCCTCAGCAGCCTCCTCCTTACTCTGGATCCTTACCCTTAGGATTTCACTTGTGCGCAGACTCAGTCCAACACACTCGGTCAATAGCGGCGATCTGTGACACTGGACCGGAACACAAGGCAAACTGGGTCTTGTCAGAATAAGGAATTGTTCCCAGCGCACCGGACTGTAATTACTGAACCCTATTAACTGTATCACTGGGGGAGTCACATGTTCCACTAGATCTCTAGGGCATCCAATACCCACACTGCACTAGGGTCATTCTAATCTATAGCGACTGCTGGGATTCTACCACGTGTCTATTTATAGTGCAACATTACCTCCACCTCACACCTGTCACCCACCTGTCACTCACCTGTCACCTAGTCACCCACCTGTCACCCAGTGCACCCACCTGTCACCCAGTCTACCCCCGTCACCCTGTCACCCACCTGTCATCCAGTGCACCCACCTGCCACCCAGTGCACCCACCTCTGTCTCCAAGTGCACTCACCTCTGTCTACCAATGCACCCACCTGTCTCCCAGTGCACTCACCTCAGTCTCCCAGTGCACTCACCTCTGTCTCCCAGTGCACTCACTCTGTCCTCCCAGTGCACTCACCTCTGTCTCGAACTCACCTCTGTCTCACACTCACCTCGTCTTACTACTCACCTCTGTCTCCCGTGCACTCACCTCTGTCTCACACTCACCTCTTTCTCGCACCTCATCTCTGTCTCCAGTGCACGCCCCTCTGTCTCCCCAGTGCACCACACTGTCTTGCACTCACCTCTGTCTCCAAGTGCCTCACCTGTGTCTCCCAGTGCACCCAACTCTGTCTCCCAGTGCATCCCTCTGTCTCCCAGTGCACTCACCTCTGTCTGGCATTCACCTCTGTCCCCAGTGCACTCACTCTGTCTTGCATCACCTCTGTCTCCCAGTGCACTCACCTCTGTCTCCCAGTGCACGCACTTCTTTCTACCAGTGCATTCACCTCTGTCTCCAGTGCAATCGCCTCTGTCTCCCATTGCCACTCGCCTCTGTCTCCAGTGCATTCACCTCAGTCTCCCAGTGCACTCGCCTCTGTCTCCCAGTGCACCGCCTCTGTCACCCAGTGCACCCACCTGTCACCCTGTCCCCCCCTGTCTCCATGCACCCCCCTGCCACCCAGTGCACCCCACCTCTGTCTCCAGTGCACTCACCTCTGTCTACCAATGCACCCACCTGTCTCCCAGTGCACCCCCTCAGCTCCCAGTGCACTCACCTCTGTCTCCAGCCTCCACCTCATCTCCCGTGCACTCACCTCTGTCTCCCAGTGCACTCACCTCTGTCTCAAACTCACCTCTGTCTCACACTCACCTCTGTCTCACACTCACCTCTGTCTCCCAGTGCACTCACCTCTGTCTCACACTCACCTCTGTCTCACACTCATCTCTGTCTCCAAGTGCACCCACCTTTGTCTCCCAGTGCATTCACCTCTGTCTCCCAGTGCACTCACCTGTCTCGCACTCACCTCTGTCTCCCAGTGCACTCACCTCTGTCTCCCAGTGCACGCACTTCTTTCTACCAGTGCATTCACCTCTGTCTCCCAGTGCAATCGCCTCTGTCTCCCAGTGCACTCGCCTCTGTCTCCCAGTGCATTCACCTCAGTCTCCCAGTGCACTCGCCTCTGTCTCCCAGTGCACTCGCCTCTGTCACCCAGTGCACCCACCTGTCACCCTGTCACCCACCTGTCATCCAGTGCACCCACCTGCCACCCAGTGCACCCACCTCTGTCTCCAAGTGCACTCACCTCTGTCTACCAATGCACCCACCTGTCTCCCAGTGCACTCACCTCAGTCTCCCAGTGCACTCACCTCTGAAGTGCACTGGGAGACAGAGGCAAGTGCACTGGGGCCAGACAGAGGCCAAGGCACTGGGACAGAGGTGAATGCACTGGGAGTCAGAGGCGAGTGCACTGGGAGACAGAGGCGAGTGCACTGGGAGACAGAGGCAAGTGCACTGGGAGACAGAGGTGAATGCACTGGGAGACAGAGGCGAGTGCACTGGGAGGACAGAGGCGAGTGCACTGGGAGACAGAGGTGAATGCACTGGTAGAAAGAAGTGCGTGCACTGGGGAGACAGAGGTTGAGTGCACTCGGGAGGACAGAGGTGAGTGCGAGACAGGTGAGTGCACTGGGAGGACAGAGGTGAATGCACTGGGAGCAAAGGTGGGTGCACTGGAGACGAGATGAGTGTGAGACAGAGGTGAGTGGAGACAGAGGTGAGGCACTGGGAGACAGAGGTGAGTGTGAGACAGAGGTGAGTGTGAGACAGAGGTGAGTTTGAGGACGAGATGGTGAGTGCACTGGGAGAACGAGTGAGTGCACGGGAGAATGAGGTGGAGGCTGGGAGACGAGGTGAGTGCACTGGGAGACTGAGGGTGGTGCACTGGGAGACAGGTGGGTGCATTGGTAGACAGAGGTGAGTGCACTGGAGACAGAGGTGGGGTGCACTGGGTGGCACGGGGGCTGGAGACAGGGGGGGACAGGGTGTACGGTGGGTGCACTGGGGTGACAGAGGCGAGTGCACTGGGAGACAGAGGCGAGTGCACTGGGAGACTGAGGTGAATGCACTGGAGACAGAAGGCGAGGGCAATGGAGGACAGAGGCGATTGCACTGGGAGACAGAGTGAATGCACTGGTAGAAAGAAGTGCGTGCACTGGGAGACAGAGGTGAGTGCACTGGGAGACAGAGGTGAATGCAAGACAGAGGTGAGTGCACTGGGAGACAGAGGTGAATGCAAGACAGAGGTGAGTGCACTGGGAGACAGAGGTGACTGCACTGGGAGACAGAGTTGGGTGCACTGGGAGACACAGGTGAGGCACTTGGAGACAGAGGTGAGTGCAAGACAGTGTGGTGCACTGGAGACAGAGGGGGTGCACTGGAGACAGAGAGAGGTGCGAGAGAGGTGAGTGTGAGACAGAGGTGAGTGCACGGGAGACAGAGGTGAGTGAGTAAGACGAGGTGAGTGTGAGACAAGGTGAGTTCGAGACAGAGGTGAGTGCACTGGGAGGACAGAGTGAGTGCACTGGGAGAGCTGAGTGAGTGCACTGGGAGACGAGGTGAGTGCACGGGAGGAACTGAGTGAGTGCATGGGAGACAGGTGGGTGCATTGGTAGACAGAGGTGAGTGCACTTGGAGACAGGGGGGTGCACTGGGTGCAGGTGGTGCACTGGATGACAGGGGGGTGACAGGGTGACGGGTATAGATGGGTGACAGGTGGGTGCACTGGGTGAAGGTGGGTGACTAGGTGACAGGTGAGTGGACAGGTGGGTGACAGGTGTGAGTGGAGTAATGTTGCACTATAAATAGACACGTGGTAGAATCCAGCAGTCGCTATAGATAGAATGACCCCTAGTGCAGTGTGGGTATTGGATGCCCTAGAGATCTAGTGGAACATGTGACTCCCCCAGTGATACAGTTAATAGGGGTTCAGTAATTACAGTTCCGGTGCGCTGGGAACAATTCCTATTCTGACAAGAACCAGTTTGCCTTGTGTTCCGTCCAGTGTCACAGATCGCCGCTATTGACCGAGTGTGTTGGAACTGAGTCTGCGCACAAGTGAAATCATAAGGGTAAGGATCCAGAGTAAGGAGGAGGCTGCTGAGGGCAGCGAGGGGTCACCATGGCTTCCGGCCTGTGGAAAGCGCTTGAGTTACCCCTGGATCTCGGAACGTCCTTGATATAGTGCAGCTTTCCGCTTACTTTGGTGTTTTGCTGCTAGTGAAAGTCTGGTCACTGTGCAACAGATGGAGGCGGACTCTCCGCGGTCCTAGGTCCCTTCCCTGGTCCCCCAACCATTTGCTGTATGGACATGTCAACCAGTGAGATGATGGGGAATCATACAGTTAATACCAGGATAGTGTTTCTGTGTGTGTGTGTGTTCTACTAAAACAGGAACGTTCTACTGCCCCCAATCTCCGCACCTTCCCCAATGACTGAGCCCAATGCCGGTGCTGGTTTAGTAGCAGAAGTCAAATGTTTTGTTCCAAGAATTACTGGTGGTGGCACTGAAAATCCCCAACATGTAATGCAGATCATTGTCGTGTCCCTCATGTCACTCTGTGTCACTCCAGTCACTCTGTCACTGCCGTGTCACTCTGTGTCACTATGTTAATTTATGTCACTTTTTTCACTCCAGTCACTCCGTGTCACTGTTACTTTGTGTCAATCTATTTCACTCTGTGTCACTACATGTCACTCTATGTTACTTTATGTCACTCCGTGTCACTCCATGTTCTTATGTCACTCATTTCACTCCTGTCGCTCCGTGTCACTCTGGGATTTGTGTCACTCTAATCACTCTGTCATCCAGTCACTCTATTTTTCTCTGTCACTACGTCACTCCAATGTCACTACATGCCACTGCCGTGTCACTCTATGTTACTCTGTTACTTTATGTCACTACATGTCACCTATATCACTCTATTTCACTCTGTGTCCACTTCATGTCACTCGGTGTCACTCATGTCACTCTGTGTCACTATGTCACTACGGTCACTCTGTCTACATGTCACTCTGTTCACTACATGTCACTCTCTGTGTCACAATGTCACTCTCACTCGTGTCACTACATGTTACTCTTTGTCACTATGTGTCACTACATGCACTTCATGTCACTTACATGTCACTCGTGTCACTCTATGTTACTGTACTTTATTTAGTCAATACATGTCACTCTATATCACTCTATTCACTCTGTGTTCACTTCATGTCACTCGGTGTCACTCCATGTCACCTGTGTCACTCGGTCACTACATGTCACTCGTCACACATGTCATCTCTGTGTCACTTACATGTCACTCTCACTTGGGTCACTACATGTTACATCTTTGTCACTATGTGTCACTACATGTCACTCAGTCACTACATGTCACTCCGTGTCACTGGGTCACTCATGTTCAGGCTGTAGGGGTATGGTGCAAAATGAGAATTGATTTTACAGGCAGTTTCCCATGATAACCAGTATATCAGGAGCTTTTCTGTTCTGCATCCCGTGATACCTGTTTTGGATTTGTTTATAACATATTTTCAGTGTGTAGAATGTGAACGATTTTGTACGCAGGCTGATAGAGCCTCCACAATTGTTCTATGGCCCTGATAATATCTGATTAAATGGCTTTTGATGTGCAATTTATTTTATTCAGGACTGGTATCAGTTTTATCAGTGGCCTGAGTACAAAACATTTTAGTGTTATGACAATAAAAGAATTTAAATGCACTTATATACTGATCGTCTGTGTTACAGTGTATTAAAGGAAAAAAGACACTGTTTAAACTTAAGAAAAATAATTGGTAATAATCCACCTTAAATCTATATGTAGACACCAAACAGTCAGGGAGATGTAATTAAGTTTTTATTGTTAAAAATGGTGCTGATTTTCCCCCAACCAATCAGATCTTATTTAACTTTTGAAAGGTAACATTGATTGTTTGGGGACAAATTGTATCTTCCTGAATAGTGTTTGTAATAAGGCCATTAATACCAAAAAATTTAGGTCAATATTAGCAATTACAAAAAAAAAACTTTTGTTTCTTTAAGACACATAACAGTGGCACGGTATTGTGGTGAAAGGTTGTGATTGAAATTCCAGCGCATTTCACATCGTACCATGCATTTGATCTATGATTTGTAATAACATATTATCGAAACCCATGCAATTCGCACCAAATAAATGATGATCGCATGCTCTCTGATTGCAAAACACTGTGGCCTAGCCCTAAGTGTCTGTGTTCAGGTAGATATTTTGACTTATTTCTATAGTAAAGGTTTATTTATTTAGTTCCGTTCGTGATGGAAAGACCTGGATAGAATGATGGGTTCTTGGGTGAAAAATACCAAAGGCTTTCCCCTGTGGATTGGGAAAATCTTTGCGATCTGGTAATCAACACACCTGAGTATATAAAGGCAAGTGTTTGGAAGGTCAGGTAGACTAGAAGGGCTATATATACCTAGATATTTTCAAATTCTATACCTTTTTATATGTTGTATGATGTATAATTTTATTTATAATATACATAAGCAGGCGTGGCATTTCAATGGGGAGGGTGCGCAGTGGCGAAAATCTATATTATCAGTCTCTCATAGTCACTGAGGTGACTTCCTGGATTCCATTGCCCTCTCCATTTCTTCCCTCCCTGCCTGTATTAGGAATGTAGTAAACAAGCCCATTTTGTTACACGACTGACTGACTGACGGATGAATTACTGTGCTGATAAGGAGGAGCGAGCGGGGAGATCAAAATGAATCACAGGAATGCGCATCGCTCCTCCTTATCGCGCAATAATTCAGTCAGTCCGTGTAACGAACCAAGAACTGCACTGTGAGAGACAATGTTTATTGTCGTCTTTTAGTTTGAGATAGAAACGGCAGTTAAACTATTTGTATTTACAAAAATGGGCTGTTATCACCATCTAAATACAGGATAGGAAGGACATCTTGGATATAAATATACCTTTTATTGGCTAACAATGATTGAAAGTGCAAACTTTCAAAGCACTAGGCTTCTTCCTCAGGCATGATACAATACTGAATCTTGAAAGCACTCTATTATCTTTACATATAGAACAAAGAACTTCTGACATTGCACAGATGTTTCTTTTGCCCCCATGCCTGATTGGCCAGGGCTGTCGTAAATAAAAGTAATTCACATGCATTTATACAGGGAGGGGAGAGAGAGGGAGAGGGGAGACAGATGCCTGTGCTAGGATTTTTCTTTCTTTGACCTATGTATTATATGGAATCAATACGCTACCTACAGAATAATATATGAATATACTTCACCTCGGAGTTCCTACTGACTTAAGGGCCAGTGGTTTTATATGGTTAGGGAACTCCTCGGTGGCGTAATCTATCCTTATATTACACTGTAGGAGCGTATATCCCTTATATAAAGTGCCACGCAGTGTGTAAATGATAAAAATATAGAGTATACACATAAGGGGTAAGGCAAGCATTCTATAGATAAAATTAAATTTACAAAATAATGTTTCAAAGGTAAAAGGTTCGTACACAGTGCGATCCGGGTGCGACTGGCGAACGCCCATGTGTGGGCACAATTATCGGCGAAACCGGTCTGTTTCATTTGGAGATCCGCCAGGTCGGTGTGGGCAATGATCCCTGACCAAACGTCAGTTCGGCCGTTAAAGTGCCTACACACGGGCCGACCGATTATGAAACATTCGTTCCTACACAACCGCACGTGTTACGAACCTTAAAATACACACACACACACATATATATATATATATATTATAATATATATAAAATTAAGTGAGATGCGCCTTGACATATTAGGAAAGAGATCCCAGCCCTGAAGAGCTTACAATCAAAGAGGGAGAGACAACATACAGATACAAGTGGGGGGAGGAATAATAATTGCTCAGACAACAACAGTCATTAATAGTGCTGGTTTTCAGAAAGGTAGGATAACAGTTTAGGACTTAAAAGAGCTAAGGATGCCACCCGGTGAAATGAGAGAATGAGAGGTTCAAACATAGGGAACACAAGAGAGAATGTTTTAGACAGGAGGAGGAAGCAGTGTTGTAGGGGGTTTGCCGAGAAGATTGCCTTGTGAGGGAGAGGGCACGTTCAAGGAACATAAGAGATCATTGCCTGTAAGTAAATTTGTTGTATGGCTACAAAAAAAACACAGAAACGACCGATCCATGGTAACTTTTGATAGGTCGGGTCTGTTTGTCCGGACAAGGACATGTCAGTAATCCCGATCGACTCGTGCGGTTCCCTATGGGACTGCCATGGTCGATACGGAACGAAATGTCGGCCACTATTGCCGCGACCGATATTTGTCCTGGTCGAGCACTTGCTCGGATAAAATAGTACGGCCTGTGTGTGACCCAGCCTTAAAAGGATCCATAAAAAAGTGCACATTTAATGTGCCATTTCTGGTTGTGTTTACATAAGCTTCTAATTAAGCTGGATACGTGTTGCTGCAGGTGATACTATGTAAATGTTTACATTTAGCTAGATCAGGGAATCTTTTATTCTGACTGAGCCTTTACTGGATAATGAGTAAGTAATGATAAAATGTTTTTTACTTTCACAGACCCCAATCATTTACTGGATATAATTTTTGGACTCCATGGATTGGTATGTATTTTAAATATTTTCAGGGCAAAAAAAAAAAGTAATAAAGTTTTCTTACCGTTAAAAATGCTGCTAATTTTGCTCCATCAAATCAGATGTTAGCTTTCAAATGTAACATAACATCTGATTGGTTGGGGCAAATTGCACATTTTTAACTTTTATTACATCTTCCTGTTTGTGTTTTCAGTTCAATTACTATACTCTGTCTTGAAATGCATATTGCAATAAGACGATGGAGGGACGATAGGAGGTCTGATTACAGTAATTCCTCATCATGATTCATGAGAGATGTGTTCATTCTCCATGAAATGACAAGGCTAAAACTCTTAGATAACAGGCATGTACTTCCTATGGCATCAAAAGGATGTACTTAAAATTACTTCACAAAAGAAAATGTTGATTAATCATGTATTGACAGTAGCAAGATTATTATAAGGGTATCCCCACTGCTAAAATCTCTCGTTCCTCCGCCGTGTCATTTGGACAGGTCCCGACGGTCTTGTATTTCTATAACCATGCGCATTCACACTTGACACATGCACAATAGTGACTAAGTCACTCGGAAACCATATCAGGGAAGCGCTAGGGATGAGAGGACGGGGTAAGTCTACAACTTAATTTCGGCTCTGAAGTTTTACCCCCGATACCTCACGGTGTTCAATTAAAACTGAATTGAAAAAAGTGATCTTAGCAGTGGAGATACCCTTTATGTGTCTAGTAACTGGAAGAGAAAAATCTTACCCCTTAAATTCTGACAGCCAAAACTACTCTGCCACTCTGGACTATACAACAGCCAAATTAAGCTGACATAATTGATACAATATAACAGACAGGAAAGTTTTTTTTATGGCTGTCAGACCTAGGTATAAGTGAACCCCCCCCAAACCGGTTCACCTTCACTACATGTCACTTCATGTCACTACATGTCACTCCGTGTCACTCTGTGTCACTCCATGTCAGGCTGTAGGGGTTATGGTGCAAATGAGAATTGATATTTACATGGCAGTTTCCCATGATCCTACCAGTATATCAGGAGCTTTCTGTTCTGCATCCCTGTGATACCTTGTTTTGGATTGTTTATAACATTATTTTCAGTGTGTAGAATGTGAACGATTTTGTACTGCAGGCTGATAGAGCCTCACAATCTGTTCTATTGCCCTGATAATATCTGATTAAATGGCTTTTGATGTGCAATTTATTATTCAGACTGTATCAGTTTTATCAGTTGCCTGATGACAAACATTTTAGTGTTATGACAATAAAGAATTTAAATGCACTTTATATACTGATCGTCTTGTTACAGTTTATTATAAGGAAAAAAGACACTGTTTAAACTTAAGAAAAATAATTGGTTAATCCACCTTAAATCTATATGTAGACACCAAACAGTCAGGGAGATGTAATTAAAGTTTTTATTGTTAAAAATGGTGCTGATTTTCCCCCAACCAATCAGATCTTATTTAACTTTTGAAAGGTAACATCTGATTGTTTGGGACAAATTGTATCTTCCTGAATAGTGTTTGTAAATAAGGCCATTAATACCAAAAAATTATAGGTCAATATTAGCAATTACAAAAAAAAATACTTTTGTTTCTTTAAGACACACTAACAGTGCACGGTATTGTGTGTGAAAGGTGTGATTGAAATTCAGCGCATTTCACATCTTACCATGCATTTGATCTATGATTTTGCTAATAACTATTATCGAAACCCATGCAATTCGCACAAATAAATGATGATCGCATGCTCTCTGATTGCAACACTGTGGCCTAGCCCTAAGTGTCTGTGTTCAGGTAGATCATTTTGACTTATTTCTAATAGTAACTGTTTATTTATTTAGTTCCGTCGTGATGGAAAAGACCTGGATAGAATGATGGTCTGGGTGAAAAAATACCCAAAGGCTTTCCCCTTGTGGATTGGAAAATTCTTTGCGAGCTTGGTAATCACCCACCCTGAGTATATAAAGGCAGTGTTTGGAAGGTCAGGTAAGACTAGAAAGGGCTATATATACCTATATATTTTCAAATTCTTATACCTTTATTATTGTTGTATGAATGTATAATTTTATTTATAATACATAAGGCTCTGGCATTTCAATGGGGAGGTGCAGTGGCGAAAATCTATATTATCAGTCACTCAGTAATGTCACTGAGTGACTTCCTGTATTCCATTGCCCTCTCCCCATTTCTCTCTCCCTGCCTGTATTAGTAATGTAGATAACAAGCCCATTTTTGTACACTGACTGACTGACTGACTGAATTACTGTGCTGATAAGGAGGAGCGAGCGGCCGAGTCAATAATGAATCACAGGAATGCGCTCGCTCCTCCTTATCAGCGCAATAATTCAGTCAGTCAGTGTAACGAACCAGAACTGCACTGTGAGAGACAATGTTTATTGTCTTCTTTTAGTTTGAGATAGAAACGGCAGTTAACTATTTGTATTTACAAAAATGGGCTTGTTATCACATTACTAATACAGGATAGTGAAGACATCTTGGATATAAAATAATACCTTTTATTGGCTAACTAAAATGATTGAAAGTGCAAACTTTCAAAGCACTAGGCTTCTTCCTCAGGCATGATACAATACTGAATCTTGTAAAGCACTCTATATTATACATATTAGAACAAAGACTTTCTGACATTGCACAGATGTTTTCTTTTGCCCCCATGCCTGATTGGCAATGGCTGTCGTAAATAAAAGTAAATTCACATGCATTTATACAGGGAGGGGAGAGAGAGGGAGAGGGGAGACAGACTGCCTGTGCTAGATTTTTCTTTCTTTGACCTTATGTATTATATGGAATAATACGCTACCTACAGAATAATATATGAATATTACTTCACCTCGGAGTTCCCTGACCTCTAAGGGCCTAGTGGTTTTATATGGTTAGGGAACTCCTCGGTGGCGTAATATCCTTATATTACACTGTAGGTAGCGTATTATCCCTTATATAAAGTGCCACGCAGTGCTGTAAATGATAAAATATAGAGTATACACATAAGGGGATAAGTGCAAGCCATTCTATAGATAAATTAAATTTACAGAAATAATGTTTCAAAGGTTAAAGGTTCGTACACACGTGCGATCGCGGGTCCTGACTGGCGAACGCCCATGTGTGGGCACATTATCGGGCGAACCGGTCTGTCATTTGGAGATCCGCCAGGTCGGTTGGGCAATGATCCCTGACCAAACGTCAGTTTCGGCCGTTAAAGTGCCTACACACGGGCCGATTATGAAACATTCGTTCCTACACAACGCACGTGTTTACGAACCTTAAGAATACACACACACACACATATATATATATATATATATATATATATATAAAATTAAGTGAGATGCGCCTTGACATATTAGGAAAGAGATCCCAGCCCTGAAGAGCTTACAATCAAAGAGGGAGAGACAACATACAGATACAAGTGGGGGGAGGAATAATATGCTCAGACAACTAACAGTCATTAATAGTGCTGGTTTTCAGAAAGGTAGGATAACAGTTTAGACTTAAAAGAGCTAAAGGATGCCACCCGGTGAAATGAGAGACTGAGAAGGTTCCAAACATAGGGAACAACAAGAGATAATGGTTTAAGACAGGAGGAAGCAGTGTTTGTAGGGGGTTTGCAGAGAAGATTGCCTTGTGAGGGGAGCAGGGCACGTTCAGGAACATAAGAGATCATTGCTGTAAGTAAAATTTGTTGTATTGGCTACAAAAAACACAGAACGACCGATCCATGGTACTTTTGATAGGTCGGTCTGTTTGTCCGGAACGGACATGTCAGTAAATCCCGATCGATCGTGCGGTTCCCTATGGGACTGCATGGTCGATCGCACGAAATGTCGGCCACTATTGCCGCGACCGATATTTGTCCTGGCCGAGCACTTGCTCGGGATAAATAGTCCCTTTGTGTGTACCCAGCCTTAAAAGGATCCATAAAAAAGTGCCACATTTAATGTGCCATTCTGGCTTTGTGTTTACATAAGCTTCTAATTAATTGCTTACGTGTTGCTGCAGGTGATACTATTGTAAATGTTTACATTTAGCTAGATCAGGGAATCTTTTATTCTGACTGAGCCTTTACTGGATAATGAGTAAGTAATGATAAAATGTTTTACTTTTCACAGACCCCAAATCATTTACTGGATATAATTTTTTGACTCCATGGATTGGTATGTATTTTAAATATTTTCAGGGCAAAAAAAAAAAGTAATAAAAGTTCTTACCGTTAAAAATGCTGCTAATTTTGCTCCATCCAATCAGATGTTAGCTTTCAAATGTAACATAACATCTGATTGGTTGGGGCAATATTAGCACCATTTTTAACTTTTATTACATCTTCCTGTTTGTGTTTTTCAGTTCAATTACTATATCTGTCTTGAAATGCATATTGCAATAAGACGATAGGAGGGACGATAGGAGTCTGATTACAGTAATTCCTCATCATGATTCATGAGAGATGGTGTTCATTCTCCATGAAATGACAAGGCTAAAACTATTAGATAACAGGCTAATGTAATTCCCTTATGGCATCAAAAGGATGTACTTAAAATTACTTCACAAAAGAAAATGTTGATATTACATGTATTGACAGTAGCAAGATTATTAAAGGGTATCCCCACTGCTAAAATCTCTCGTTCCTCCGCCGTGTCATTTGACAGGTCCCGACGGTCTCTGTATTCTATACCCATGCGCATCACACTTGCACATGCACATAGTGTACTAAGTCCTTCGGAACCAATCAGAGGACGCAGCAGAGGAATGAGAGACCGGGTAAGTTCTACAACTTCATTCTCGGCTCCTGAACGTTTACCTCCTATACCTCACGTTGTTCAATAAAACTGAATTGAAAAAAAGTGATTTTAGCAGTGGAGATACCCTTTAATTGCTAGTAACTGGAAGAAAATATTACCCCCTTAATTCTGACAGACAAAAATACTGCCACTCTGGAATATACAAAAGCCAAATAATCTGACAAATTGATACAATATAACAGACAGGAAATGTTTTTTTTCTGGCTGCAGAGTAAATAAACCCCACAAACTGGTTACTTTTGTGTCTTAAAAAAAGTAATTGATACTTGTCAATATATTTGACTATTTCTTTATTATGACATGCCATTCTTGACCCTACTGTATCTCTTTTTTTTCTATCTCTCTCTCTTTCTATATCTTTTTTTAAAATATATTTTGAAAAAATGGCTGTTACATCTTACATAAAACATGTGTTTCCCCGAAACATCGTGAATTGTTAATTTTGTTCATGCTGTACTAGTAAATAAATATCCTGATATGCATTGAGTGCAGTGTCGTTGGACGATTATTTGTATGGGACAATCCAGCCAAGTCCCCTTACACTAGCACCAGGAATTCACTATTGGTGGAGTGCTGTGATAGGCCCCATACAATATCATATCTGCACACTGGCATACTTTATAAACAAAGGGGTTTTAGTATACATTACTGTAATCACATGAATGAAAAGCCTTCCAACCACGTCAAGGTAACCCCAGTCTGGAAGGTCCTAACTTCTAACCTTTTTTACTTCAATTACCATTAGCAAACTTTTGCATTTCTCACAGTTGTGCACTGAAACCATAACAACAGGCTTTCTCACTTCCCCCCAGCCCTTTGGCTTATTAAAATGAGGAAAGAGGCCATCCATCCAGTGCAAATACAAAACCACATTATTCTGGTCTGTTTGTTACAGGTAAAGGCTTGTTGATTCTGTCAGGTGATACTTGGTTCCAACATCGAAGGCTGCTCACCCCAGGGTTTCACTATGATGTTTTAAAACCATATGTGCAGCTGATGTCGGATTCTACGAAGATAATGCTAGTAAGTGGAATGCCTTAAGATCTTGTTTCTTAAACTTTTTTTTGCAGTGTTTTTTGTGGAACCCTTGTAGCAAATTTTGTCTTTTAAAAATCTTTTAGTTATCATCAAAAGACATTATTCAGCCAAATGAAATAGATAAATTAATGTTAAGTATATGTGTTTAAAGGGGAACAAAAGTCTCCAGACAAAATTGCCCCAGTAGAAAGGCACATTCATAAAGATACAAAAAGCTGTGTCTCATCTCTCCCTTTGCTGTGGATGCTGGTTGATTCATGAAATTAACCTTGGGGACTAGGGGTCAGCTGTCATAGTTCACACTTTACGGAATACTGCAGCCTTGCTTCCTGGAAGCTGGCAGACAATCATGTTACAGCACAGAGATCATTCCTCCCTCTAAAAAGGACACAGATTTCAATACAGTGTTTGTGTAAATCCATTACAAATGCTCCTGTTCCTAACAATCATAAATTCCTTTGATAGTCATACAAAAGAGAAAATTAATCTTTGCAATTTATTTCTTTGCTATTTCTTTTACTTAACATTTAAGTAAAAAATAAAAGTAACTGAACCTGCAATCTTCTATGCTATTTCCTGTTAAAAAGAAAGCTTTTTAACACTATCCCACAAGGACTAATAGGTGGGAAATCATACATGTAGAATCTTTATCTTTTGTTAGTAAGCCTGGGAATTGAACCTTTGTCCCGATGGGCTGTTTGTTTCCAAACCCAGCAATTTAGCAGCATGCTACCACTGCATTTGCAGAAGAATCAAGTACATTTCGGTAAATGTCCGAAAAATCTGTTCACTTTTTTGTGTTGCTCCTGGAAGGCTGTCAGCAATTCATGCTGGTTGGTAAATAAAAAACAGAGCTGCTAAAAATGCTATAAATAGTACATATGTAGAAACTTTATATTTTTCTAGAAACAAAATGGAGGCAAACAAAAAAAGCAATAAAATCAGGCAGTAGACTATGTTGTATTGTTTTATACGTAAACTATGGGATTTGAACTTGTAACTTCTTGTGCTGTGTGTTGCTGAAAACATGGCATTTACATGGTGCACCACCAGCAATTCAACAGTGATTATAGGTACAAGTCCACAGTGTGTGGGGAATTTTAGTTAGGAACCATTTGCATGTGATGTTGCTAAATCTCTGCCCAGTAAAGCCACATAAATTTACCTTATTTACATGCAGAAACCTCTACTTATAGTACAGTCACACTTTTTAGACTCTGCCTCCAACTTGCCAGCTACACATATGCTCACCTCTTTGTGAATACAAACTCAATATTAGACACTCGAAAAGTGAACTATTCCTTTAATGTATTGATTGAAGCCCAGGAGGTTAAGGCCAATTTCTAGTTCTAATGCTCTATAGCGTGCATTATACACTAGTAACTTTTGAGATTCCCTGAACCGTATTTCCTGATCCGTTTTACATTGATCATAAAGTGTAATCCGCCTGGAACGTCACAGAAACATCACAGGTAGATGTTAAAGTCGATTAGAGGGATTCTCAAATGGTGTGCCTCCAGATATTTGAAATCTGCTATACCCAGAATTTCTCAACTACAGAGCGAAACCAGGGAATGTTGGGAGTTGTAGTTTTCAAATATCTGGAGGAACACAGGTTGAGAATCCCTGGATTAGATGTTCATCAGAACGATTGGTTTTAATATCTAAATATTGTATGGCCAGCATTACAAATATGTACCAGATTGCATTAAATATATGAAATGAATTAAATATGCAGAAAATTCTTTGCTGAGAACTTTTGCAATTAGTTTTTTTTTTTTTTTGCTGCAATTCAGAGGTGATTTCACTTACTGTGCTCTGTCTTCCCACAATCTTATCAGTGTTTTTGTTCCTAAAATATATAGCCATGAAAAGTAGTTATTATAGAAGGAAGCACACAAACTTAAATTATAATTAGAATCCATTTCTGCTTTAATCATGGCCATCTGTTTTAGGATAAGATGAATGCAATTTGCAATAAGGATGAATCTGTAGAACTTTTCCAGCATGTCAGCTTGATGACCTTAGACAGCATTATGAAATGTGCATTCAGCTACAATAGCAACTGCCAGACTGACAAGTGAGTACTTATTATGCAACACTATAGAGTGCAGCATAATACAGGTCCTGTTACAAAACATGTATATCTTTCTGTCACATCAAAATACTGTATAACCTGCGACAGTACAGTTTAAAAAAATAAATGTACACCATAAATCAAGGTTTACATTGTACTTGCTTTACTAATGTACTAGAGTTCTCCTTGGGTAAGATATGATAAATACTTAATGAGAAATTGCTTGGTGGTTCAAAACAAAAATCAGGAAAACGCTTGGTATTATAATTATTAACTTCTCCCTGCAGCCTTGAATGTAAAACAACTTGCATATTTATAAAGATAGAAAGAAAGCAGTTTTTACAATAGGAGTGCTGAATGTGTCATTATAAGGGCACAACGTTTTTCTTTTTGCCAAAAACTTTAATGCTACAAGAATAGCAGGGTACATGTTTAAGTCAATCCCATGATGTATGATATAATTAGCATTTTTCCTGATATTGCTTTTTTAACTTTGGCTATACAAGCTATTACTAGTATAAATATAGGTAGCTCAGGGAATATAAGAATGTCCACACTTGTCAGAAGGATTAGTGGGGGGACTCTGTGCAATGCTATTCTGTCTAAAAATAAAACCAGCAGGAAATTGTAGTTTTCAGTCATCTGGAAGGCCCTAGGTTGTACACCCCTGGTGTAAATAGTTATTTATAAACCATGGATTTACCTTTACACTATGCCAATCTGGCTTATATAAAACATTCCATTGGACTTCATAGTTTCTTTACATGAACTACAATCAGTGCAGCATTTATTGGTTAATGGTCCAGTACAAATCAAATGGTGTCGGTCACATTATTCTAATCTAGTACTGCTGTTTTTATCTAGTCTTACTTAGTTTGTCTTGGATGGTGTATAACCAATTCAAGATTAAAGAATTATTTTCATTTACAAAGTGTTATTACACAGCAAGCATGCCATTCTTTAATTCTGTGAATTCCCCCTATCTCCCTACGGTGCATCCCCCCCTCGGCTCATCTGTCCCCTTCGGCGAACTTCAAGCTTATTACTTGCAGTAGAGCAGTGTGTCCGTTGCATCCGTAACTGTGAGTTAGTTTATAAGATAACAAAAAATTTAAATGTATCTTTGCATCTAGTTCGCAATAATGATTACAAATTTGCGGCTCATGTGTAAAGCTGCCCATAAATGTATAGATGTTTTTATGATCAGATTTATAATTGATTCAGTAGATCGAAAATCTGATCAGAAGGACCAATCGAAGTTCACCACCTTGCGCTGATGATCTTCTGCTGATTTAGTCTTGAAATCTGTGGGAGTTGGAAATCTAACCTGTTCTTGTTTTTTGCATAAGCCACTCAATATTGTTGAGTAGTCGATCAGAAAAACTGAAAACCACTATCGATATTTTGTTCAATTTTAGCGAATCTACCAAATCGCTCAAAATATTGATGCCGTGTATGGAGTTAACAAATAGAAATGGTTGCAGTGCAGTGCGCTTTTCCGAACGAGCACATGGCTGCCGAATGTTCAGGTCGGCCGAGCGTTCATTTGGGAAAGTCTGTAAATTTCCCTATAGAGGGATTCTGCCGCGGCTGAGGGAAACACACAGTCCAGAGCGTTCTCCCTATGCTGTGCATAGAGAGAGTGCTTGGGACTTTGTGTAGCCCGATCTTTGAAAAATTACAGACACGATCTTGCAGATCCCGTGTGTTATTTTTCAAAATTCTTAACTGTGTGTACCCAGCTTAAGACATGCACATAATGGGCTTTGGGACACAAAGGAACTGCTATTTGATGCAATGCCACTGTTCTCCAATAAGGCTTCTGTGAAAAGACATTTACAAATGTAAAAGTGGACCTCTATAACCTTAAACTCTCTCTATTTTGTTTGATTCCTCAGTGACTGTTTTCCATTTATATTAATGCCACTTAAAATGTACTGTACTGACTCTAAATGCCGGTGCTGTGAAATTCCACTCAGTGTTGTGTTTGCAATTTTTGCTCACTGTACTTCAAAAGAGCAGGGTAGAATTAAACAGTGGAAAATAGCATAAATGACAGAATTTGAATGATATACCTTTTAATTTCTTTATACTACTTGTGAAATATTTGATGTGTGTTCTCCATTTGCAGAGATAATTCTTACATTCAGGCGGTATATGATCTGTCCTTTTTAATTCAGAAGAGGATACGTGTCTTTCCATATCACAGTAACCTTGTCTTTCATCTAAGCCCCCATGGGTTTCGCTTTCGCAGAGCCTGTAGGATAGCCCATGAACACACTGGTGAGCAGATCGCTACTGTTAATATTGCAATTAACAATACTTCCTTCTATGTTACAAAATTTTTAAACAATTTGCAGGAAATTAAAAAATACCTCAAAAATGTTATTCATGGTTTATCAGTCACCATTTTTAATATGCTGCACTTGATGATACTTAACTCAGTTGAATGAGAATTTATCAGTTTTTTTGTACCCATGCTCTTTTTTAAAAGTAAATTCTACAGTAATGAAAAAATAGGCTGATTAAGAGAATTGATTGTTTTACGTTTCTTTGGGTCAGATAAAGTTATTTCTCAGAGAAAAAAGCTTTTGGGAAACAAGGAGGAGCTTGAGAGGGTCCAAAAGAAGAGACACTTGGATTTTCTGGATATTCTTCTTTGTGCTAAAGTAAGCTTAATAAGAAAGTAATATTACCAATGATTCCATCACCGTGAACCCTTCTGTATAGTGGGACACAAAGCTGCTATTGTCATGCTTTTGTAGAACTATCTTGTGCCTTTCTTTAGAGGGCAATCTCTGTTCTCCTTGGGGAAACGGATGTATTAGGTATGGTAGTGCGTTGAGTTCAGTAAATGCTGGAAGAAGGTGCAAACCATTTGTGCTTTTTCCAATCTTACTTTTTTTCACCACAGGTTCAGTTCATGTTGTTCTGTGTATTTCTTTTAATAATAGGATGAAAACGGTAGGGGGCTATCTGATAAAGACCTCCGTGCAGAGGTGGACACATTTATGTTTGAGGGACATGACACAACAGCCAGTGGCATTTCTTGGATTTTATACTGCATGGCAGCTTACCCAGAACATCAGCAGAAGTGCAGAGATGAAATTAACAAACTCCTGGGAGAGAGGAAGACAATGGAATGGTACATTTTGAATTGTCTTATAGTATACTTTCCTCACAAAGTGGACGGTCATTTACCTTTTGTACCTACTTCTTGAGCCCTGTTAAAGAAGATGATGTAAAACTTCATGAAACACAATAGCACCAAGACTGTGTAGCAGAATGACAGTTTGTTTTTTAGCAGTGTATTAAACAGAGTTTAATAGTTTCATATAAGTTAATTGTGTTTTTTTTAAAGCAGAACTAGATAGGAACTCCCGTAGTGTTCTTTAATTCTTCACAGTCCTATGGTTTTTATCTTTAAAAATTGTAGGTTTCAGTATTGCAAATAAAGCTATTTTAGCTCTGTTCAGCTTCCTACATCTAGGTTCTGTGTACCGCTTCCTTTACAATGTCAAGGGGTCTTGCATACTAATGTTCCAGGCAGTTTAATAGAACATATTTTTTTGTATTGTATTTATTTTTATGTTGTTGCTGATTATTATAACACTGTTTAAATGTTATAAAAAAAATTAGCTCTAGTAGAAAACTTGTTTCCTAAATTCTGTTTACATTTTCAGGGATGACCTTAACAAGATACCTTATACAACAATGTGCATCAAGGAAAGTCTGCGTCTTTACCCTCCTGTTCCAGCAGTATCTAGGGACCTTGTTAAACCAGTTACATTCTTTGATGGCCAATTCTTACCAGCTGGTCAGTATGGAGCACACAATAAACTTAGAGTTGGGACTGCTTAAATGCTTATAGCAGAAAATGTATATTGTAAGTTATTTAACAGCCTTGTTACCATAACTTGAATTTCAGTCATTAATTAAAGTAGGATAATGTTAAAGGTATGCAGTGGTATTTTATAAATCCAGAGGAGAGGGGAATTACCTGAAATTAGGGGCTTTTTTTGTCTGTAGTTGGCCCGCATTTTGCTGTAAATCAGATTGAATATACAGAGCCAAGGGACTCTATATGTTATTCCAGTTTGCCAAATTCCTAAATTCAGATAGGCTTCTATGGGGAGAAGGAAAAGAAAGCCCTTTGCTCCCTAACATTGTGTGATCTGGTAGGATGGGCCGCTAAACTACAGTATATCAGCAGATGCCTCCACACAAGCCACATTGTTTTACCTCAAACAGCAGCTGGAAATCTTGACATACAAAAAATTCCAAGGTAAAAAGTGAGACTAGTTAATGTATTTAAAGTCGCAGGATTTACCCACAGCCGCATAAAAACAGTATTGAATTGGGTAAGAGAGATTTACCCAGAACAATTGAGGCTCTGGGTAAATCTCCCTGTAAGTTTCTCTTCAAATTGAAAACCTGAACATTTAGGGCTAGGCCAAACTGGCGCAATTCTCACAAGCTTCCAATCGCACTATGATCTGTTAGCATGTGTGAATTGCATGCCAGTGCATTTTAATGTGTATGCTCACACTGTATGCGCTGTAATCTGTGTTTGGTTTCGGAGCATGTGACCACCATTTTTGTGTGATTTGCATGGTCTCTGATAATAGATTATTGTGAAAATCACAGCCCAAAAGCATATCAACATGTGTAAAATGCAACATTGAGATTCACTTTTCACATGCTATATAGTAGCAGAAATTTATATCAGAGAAATTTAATTCTAAAAGATTTTATCTGGCGACTCTCTTGACTTTCATTCTGCAACTCTAACCTATATCAGATCAACTGCTGCAATTCAAAAACCAAAGTTGTATTATTTTGATTATATCATTTCAATATACACATACAGGAACTCTGGTCACGTTACAGATTTACGCAGTCCACCGAAATCCCAGTGTTTGGAAAGATCCAGAGGTATAGTTTAATCTTATGCTGTGACCTTTTTTCTTGTAGTCTGCAAGTAGAAAGTCCTGTGTGTAGTTAGACATGTTTGAATTTTAATCCTTATCTATAAATGTTTTTCCCCACTCTAATAAGGTATTTGATCCTCTTCGATTTTTGCCAGAAAATTCTTCAAAGCGACACTCCCATGCTTTTGTGCCATTTGCTGCAGGACCAAGGTATAACATTTAACAATGAAGCTTAAAGGAGATGTCCATCACTAAATCTAAATTGTATATGTATGTTATGAACCTCCCCAAAACCATTTTCATTATACTCACCTATTCCTAACATGCTCCTAAAACAACTTAAATATTACAGCTATTAAACTTCTATTTCCTTTATTGAGAATACTGTATATTGTATTGTTGTTGATCAGGACAGTCAAGTTAAATATAAATATTTCTATATATCTACTCAAATTCTTCAGTGTTCTCTACGTAAATAAATGTAAAAATATACAGGGAGATTTAATACAAGTTCTTATTGTTAAAAATGGTGCTAATTTTGCCCCAACCAATCAGATCTTATTTAACATTTGAAAGCTAACATCTGATTGGTTGGGGCAAAATTAGCACCATTTTTAACGAGAAGAACTTTTATTGAATAACCTTGAAAGTTTTGTTACCTCTGTTTTTAATAGTGAATATGAACCAAGAACAGTTTTCACACAAAATTTATTCCATTTTTGCTGGTTAATGGGTAATCCATGTAAGTGCTAGAGATTAGAGTAATCACCATGTGATATCGATTTGCTATATAGAAATATTATTAGTCTAATGATCTTTAGCAACTATTCCACCAGAGACTGGCTGCTGACTAGCAGCCTAGCCACAAACTAAAATATGTGGCTAGTTTTACATTTTCTAAAAAATCAGACTGAAGTCCAATATTAAATGGGCAGAACTGCTGCAGCTGCATTAAACCCCTTCTGCAAGACACGTTAACGTTTATTAAAGTTGTTGGCACTACTTTAAGAAGGGAATTTTGCCCCTGTAAATTAAGCAGAAAATGTTTATGTGTCTATGTTGAACCTTGGTATGGTGTATCTTCATATAATCTTACCACAAATGTGTAATGTACCTAAAAATATTAAGTCTCTTGGGTGGGCCATCATATTACATTAGATGTAAGACTGTGTGAAGACTGTTCAATCTGGTACTAAGCTTTTTGGCCATCTTAACATTTGCATCAGATAATAATTAAATGAATTTAAAATAGACCAGTTTGACTAACTTTCAGTGTTAAGTCCTTACTTGTTAATTCCTATAGGATTTGTTACCATTCAGAAAAATGGCAGCATTTATTGGATCATAAATGGAACTTTTTTGTGCAATTTAAAGTTTAAGGGTATGACCACCTAAGAAAACTACTTTTGGGGTCAGTTTTATTGAAGAATGGGAGGTAAAGGAGCTATGTCTTACCGCTTGTTAAACAACCTTCAGGAGCCAGGAGCGAAGGTCTCGCACTCCTCCGCAGCTTCCTCTGACAGGTCCTGATGGATGCATGCGCATAGTGTACAAAATCCGTTGGGAGGAGGAGTGCAAGACTGGGTACATTTCTTACCTTCGCTCCTGGTGGTTTTATTGAAGAACGGGAGGTGAGACATAGCTCCTTCACCCCCCATTCTTCAATAAAATTGAAATCACCAAAAGTAGTTTTCTTAGTTGGACATACCCTTTAAATAACCATTTTAATACAAAAAAAAAAATCTGCCAATAAAAATAAAAAAATCAGCTTAAGTTAACTGAAGCATTTCTATCACTACCTTTAATAGAAATTGCATTGGACAGAACTTTGCCATGAATGAGATGAAAGTAGCTGTTGCATTGACCTTAAAACGGTTTGAACTGTCGCCAGATCACTCCAAGCCTCCACTTAAACAACCACAGCTTGTGCTTCGCTCCAAAAATGGAATCCACGTGTTCATGAAGAAAGCAAGATGATCATTACTGACAGCTATTAGGGGATAGCTAACGTGTTTTTATTTGTATCACATTTAGCAATTTCAACAAGATAATTTTATGGGGGCTTTTATATAATTAAAAATAACATAATTGTATAATTTAGTTTTTTCACATTTATTTATACTCATAATAGCAGCTATCGCAAATGCATTTATATGTGATATTTCTAAAATTGAATTATTCATGCATTTTAATTAAAGGGCAAGTCTTCCCCTCAAATAAAAAAATGATATAGGAAAATCACCCTCAGCAAAGAGATGGTGTTCTGTACCCCTCTTTCTGCTACCTGGTTCTTCTGGTTAGCAGCTGTCAGTTATATAAAAAATCTACATTAGAATCAGAAAGGATTTATTTTCCCCTTTTCAGTTTGTTTTGTTTTTTTGCCTTCCTTTGGATCAAATGTTAGAGTAGTCTAAAAAGGTTGAACTAGATGGACGTATATGTCTTTATTCAACCTCCATTGCTATAAAGCAAGTTATTTTGTCTAACGACTCAGACATTCTTAGCTGCAACGTTCCCTGTCTGGATAACACTTTAAGATTAACATTATGTCTATAACATGGATCATAAAGTTGCAGGGTGGTTGTCCCGACTGTCGGAAGGTAATGGAAATCAAAGTCAAGTCATACTTCAGTGTAAACAGAAGCCTTAAATTCAAATTACAGTTTGAAAGGAACCAAAGGGTTTTAAACATTTATGTGAGAAAACTATAGGAAACATTTACAGTTAAACAAACAATGGTAGAAATGAGTGAGTTAAAGGTAGCTAAAGATGTAAAGACAAAACTTTAAAGGGCATGTCCACCCCTTTTTTCAACTTTAGTTATATTGTAGTTATTGGTCCCCCAGCCCCAACCGCCATAATAGATATTTGAGAAAGTCCCCCGATAGTTACTTACCTTACCTCCTTCCTCCACCGCACTGCCCGGCCCTCTGCTTGCATGGAACTGCAAGCAAGGGACGGGACCGGTAGTCGCGTCTTTGATTAGCTGAGAGACAGCCAATCAGGGATGCGGGTGCTCAGAATGCCGGGGGAGAGAGGTATGGTAAGTAGGTAAGTAACTATCAGGGGACTTTCTCAAAATTCTATTATGGCGGTTGGGGCTGGAGGACCAATAACTACAATATTACCAAGGGGTTTGGAGCTAGGGGGAGGGAGAGCAAAACGGGAGGGAGAGGGAGGGGGAGGAGGGCTCTCCTGCACATGCCTCAAACCTTGTTGAGGCAGGCACAGGCACAGGATGAGTCACTGACAGCTACTACACTGCAGTTTTCCTGATTTTGGAGGGGAATAGCAGGGCAGCCATTTGGAGCAGAGATGTAAGGTAATGATTTTTGTACACTACAGATTGGGGCCAGTATGGGGTTAAATTTCAGTTTTGGGGGTGGACATGCCCTTTAATGTACCCTAACATGATGACTTTAGAGTAGACAAAAAGTAGAGTTTGGAATTTTATCTGACTGTACCTTTCAGCCAATCATTGCTTGAAAATGTCAACTAAATAAATAGAGAGCGGTAGAGGCTCCTGCAAGGTCACAACAAGAAATCACAATATCTTTAGCATAAAACCAAGTCTTTATTAGTACATATTATAAAATCAGACAGACATGAATTCAGCTATTTAGTAGCAAAAGAATCACGTAGGTGCCTGGGGCTTACCAACCGGCCGCTCGAGCATCCAGGTGGGAGGAACCTCTCGGGACTGTCCGGATGTCGTTCCCAGATAAGCTAAATAAATAGAGAGGGGTAGAGGCTTCTGAAACCACTCAGGTGTTTCCGGACTTGGATTTTTTGATAATTATCAGAAATTTGATAATTATCGAATTTACGGGCCTTTGCTAACACTAGAATGTATCGTTCGCTAACCCTCAAAAGTATCGTTTGCTTTTCGCTAACCCTTGAATGTATGGATCGTTTTCGCTAACCTGCGAATGTATTGTAGGTGTTTGAAGGTGTGTGTGTGGGGGGGGCTTTGTAGTTGATTTCTTTAGGTACAGTGCTACATTGGGACTCAAATAACACAGACAGCAGCTAACTGCAGGCACATAAAGAGGCACAGCCACACTTAGTTCAGTCTTCCAGGCCTCCAGTTCAGCAGCCACTGTTAGGTCACAGGGAGGGCCCTAGGGTTTTGGCACCTGAAATAATATTTGAATGCTGCAGGTAAAATGGGCATGGCTTTGCATGGGGTGTGGCTTTGTGTGGACGTGGCTTCTTTGCTGTAATTGAAAACAGCTCTTTATACCTTTATAAGCCTCTCCACTGTTATAACACATAAACACGCATTTTGGTGCAACTGGAACATTACATTAGAAATCCCTACCATAAGTTATCTAGAATAAAAGATATTGGCCAAAAGATTTTTAAGCCCGCCACCATGTCAAGGTAGATTCTTTCAGCAGGGCTCTAACTAATTTAAACTAAACTAGTCTAACTAATCTAAAGCTAACCAAACCATAAAAAATTCCCTTTAACAATATTCAACACATCGTTAACAAAAGAAACATATTTAAAAAAACATCTTTAGCAAAATATATTTTTGGTAGAGCCACTGTAAAGCGAGCCCCCCATTTCAACAGCCACTGTTAGGTTAGCCATCCATTTCATCAGCCATGTTAGGTTAGCCATCCATTTCATCAGCCACTGTTAGGTTAGCCATCCATTTCAACAGCCACTGTTAGGTTAGCCATCCATTTCAACAGCCACTGTTAGGTTAGCCATCCATTTCATCAGCCACTCAGCCACTCAGCCCTCTAGTTCCCTACTGGGGGATTCCCCTGTAACCCTGTGGGTCAGTCAGTTTAAGGGCATGGCCACACTGCAACACAAACGCAATCACATGCGATTTCGTTGCATTTGCGCATATGTTTTTTCATTAAATATTTAAAAATGCATGCGATTGCGATTTAAAATGCGGATCGCAAACGCAACACACGTTTTTGGTGCGTTGACGCATTTTCAATGATATGAAAAAAAGGCAAGCGCAAACGCAAAAAAAGCGCAGCAGTGTGGCCTAGCCCTAACACTGTTTATTTGTGTAGTTAGTGGAGTCCTCTTTGCACCTGCTGGTAAGGTTCAAATGTACACTTTGTTACTGGCCTCTGTGCAGTTAATAAAAGCAGATAACACTAAGAAATTGCACATTTCACACGTGATACTGCACGTTGTAGTGTAGGGCCTGATTTCTCATAAGGGCACACAAGCCATGGCCTAGGGCGCCAGGATCTACAAGGGTGGCATGTCTGAAGCCCACAGTTTCCACTTAAACATGAATTGCTTGCTGCAGTAATAGCAGAGAGACAATGTATCTCTTAAATGTATCTCCTGAATCTGGGCAGTCAGCCAAGAAAAAGGCGATGGATAAAATGTAATAACTGGTAGAGGCTGAACCTCCCAAGGGATCGAAAAAGAAACAAAGTAACTAATCATCCAACTTGTTACACTGTCACCTCCTAATGTAGAGAGAAAGATGGATTGGTGAATGGACCTACATTACTTTACAATTTATACTGGGGACTTATTTGTTGCATTTGGACATGGTTAATTGATTTGAGTACAGTCCCATATAGTTTATTTGATTTGGTCTGAACTACAAAAATTCATTTTGTAAAAATATTACAAAATGAATAACAAATATTACACATTCATTTTTCTAGGGATGCAGTGCTCACTATTTAATAGAATTTATCTGTGTTCCAGTGAACAGGCAGGGAGAGTGATCCTGGTTCCCTTTCAAAGTCATGTACGTTGGGGGAGTAATGATGGATGGTGCTGGGCATAATTTTGTACCCTATGCTATTTAATGCATCGCAAGCCTGGCCTTCAGACATGAGGTCCCAATCCTATAGAAACCTTTACTATACAAATGTCTAAGGTACAGGGAAATGCACTATTGTTTCCTATGCTAAATACTACTACTAATAAAAAAAAGTTAGCCTTTTTAATGCAAACATATAGATGGCTTTATGGTCACAAAAAAGTTTTACAGCCAATCACGAAAAAAGGAACTGCTATTGGCCTTTTACATTTGAGGTGGGATTGACCCCTCACACCATCAGACTGTATTGAGAAAGAAGCAGTGACCAGTGACAGTCCCACTGAGCAGCCCAACAAACCCAATGATACATTCCCATCTACCAAGCCTAGGGTTATCAAACCAGGGACTGAAGGACATTCTTAATAAAATGTAATTAGCGCAGCTGGACTGATTTGCATTTTTTCAACTGTTCTGTATATTTTATGCTCCAGATGTTAAGCGTAAGAAAAGCACTAGGCACAGCATTATAATGGTCACGAAAAAATGGTCACAATCTGGTCCTGGTGGCCGCAGCCTAAAGGTTGTAGGGAGTAATATGTTATTGAACTGGTACAGTCTGTACAAAAGTAACAAATCTGCAAGTAAACTAAAATGACCTATGAATGTGTTTGTTCCAGGCAGGTAACATCTGTGCAGGTCAAGGTATATCACTCTAGTTAATGAAGAACTAGAGGATTGCATTCATCATATGTTATGGGTTAATGCTAAGGAAACAAACCACAAGCAATAAAAAAAAGTTATCTGAGAGAGTTCCTTTTTGTCCCCTATCTCTTTTGATATACAGTAAATATTATCCTTAAGCTGGGTACACACAGTAAAGATAAAGCCCCGATACCGTCGGATTCGACGGTATCGGGGCTTTATCGTTATGTGTGTTCCTTCGTTTCCCGAACAAGTGTGTGGTCACCGAACGATCGGGTCTGCCGAACGCTCGCTCGGGAACAACCAAAAATTTCCATCGGCTGCGCTAGACTCCCTATAGAGGAGTCTAGCGCGGCCGATGGAAACACACAGTTCCGAGAGTTCTCCCTATGATATTCATAGGGAGAATGCTTGGGACTGTGTGTATGCAGATCTTTGAAAGATGGCAGACAGGATCTTGCAGATCCTGTCTGTTATCTTTCAGAAATCTGTACTGTGTGTACCTAGCTGAAGTTCTTGTCTAGAACCCCTACCCACAAACACAAATTATTTTGATTGCGGGGTAAAAAAAACAAATAATAAACTAATTGTTGGCAATATGTTACTCATCAGTTGTGTACAGTTATAAAACTTATATGTAATAAACCAGGTAACTTTAGAGGTTACATCTGAAAAATCAGTATCAAAGGCAGCTGAGTTTGTACTGCTAGGAAGCATAAAGGTTGCAAGGAATAATAAAAAGTAATTGAACTGGTTTACTGTGTACAAATGTAATAACATCTGCAAGTAAACTGAAATGACACTGAGTGTGTTTGTTCCTGGCAGGTAAAGCTCAGTACACATGGGTGATTTACGATCCGCTGGGTTAGATCACCAACATCGCCCAACCAAACGTCAACACACGTGCAATTGTCATCTGCAACAGCCATTCTTAGTATGTGGATCGCCCACTCATTAGGTGTGTCGTGCGGCAAATCACCCATATGAAAGGAGCTTTAGATCTTGTGCTTCTATCTAGGCAAATTTTGTACAGGACAGTTTATTTACCTCTGATTAATCACGGTAAATCACTTTTAGCATCATAAAATTCAAGTGTACATTATTTATTAGGTTTTTAACCTCCAAACCCTTACTACGTATATGTACAGTAGCCCACAGTATATTACAGGAAAGCTTTATCATAACAATATTTAACCCAATAAGAGAGCCTCTGCTTTTTTTTCTGGTAAATTTGAGGCTGGCCAACCGAATGTATTGTAAAAATAGAGAAATAACCTTATACCATGATTGCTGCATTTTACTGTTTGGTTTATTCACCATTAAAGGGATTTTCTCTGGATCTGATTGACCCATTATTTAGTCTGTATTGGTTTTGTAGCTTATCAGACTCAAATGTATTTTATTTACTAATGGGGAAGGAACCCAGGAGTCAATATGCTGCTACTAAATGTAAATGATTATTATATAAGGGATAATGCATCCCTAATAGTGTAATATAAGGATATGATCCCTTATAAGCACCCCCCATGAAGAAGAAGCAGAGGTCAAAAGAATGACATCTGAATAATTAAACCTTGGCAATCCTTCCTCTAGATCTGAGTGTAGCACCACAACCCCACTAGTTTCAAGTACCTCAGGAATATGAGTAATTGATTTCAAATTCCTTATCTGAAGAACCTTTTCAGAAATCCTCGAACATTCAGTAATCGGATGGCTGGGGATTTCCAAACGAACAAAAGTCGTTTAAACCTGGGACTCCCTCCTGGGTCCTAAAAGAACCATTGTGGTCCTTACAAGGGCCCTTGAGCTTAAGGGGTCCTGCAGCTCTAACCAGGATTCCCCTCCCCGACACTTATAAGTTCCCTTGTGGCACTGACAAGTGCCCTTTGGGGCTTAAGGGGTCCCGCAGCTCGAACCAGGATGCCCTTCATTGGCACTTAGAAGTGCCCTTGCCGCACTGACAAGTGCGTTTGTTGGATGTCCTACAGCTCGAAAGCAGGACCCCATTGGCTCTAAGAAGAGCCCTTGGGGGTGTTTCTTCTTTCTAACCAGCGGGCGACTCACAGCACTCAGCTGGGAGCCTATGAGAAGGAGGAGACACAGGAAAGAGAGACTGTCACATGGTTTCAGAGCAGGAAGTACAAGGGATTTAGGGATGCTGCTACCATATCACACATAAAAAGTGTAAATATATTCAAAACTATGTAAAAATAATGAAAGTAAATGTCAAAGGATTACCGAACGATATATTAGAGGGTTACTGAAATCAAAGGGTACATTCAAGTGTTACTGAAATCGACCGAGAATTCAATAATTGTCGAATTTTTCAATAATTATTGAAAATAAGTCTGTGAGTTTGAAAAACCCAAACAAGTTTGGAAGGATCAAATTACATACCCCACAATTTTTGCATGGAAATGTGCTGGACTTTAAAGGGCCTAGGAATAAGCTTCTGCCTATGTTGGTTTCAATTATCTGATCCCTAATATTGTTGAAATGTTTCTGTGAGAACATAGGTGGTTCAGTGAAGAGCTTCCCATATTCTTATTTGACTGTAATATTTTCCAATTGTTTTTTTACATTTTTTGAATTTTATCCGAGAGAGTGTTGTACTTAGTAACAAAAGGAATTCTGTTAAAGGGTATCTCCACTCGTATTTTTAAGATTTGGGAATCCAGTTCTATTGAAGAACGGGAGGTAAAGGAGCTGTGCCTTATCTTCCGTTCTTCAATAGAACAAACAGGAGCCAGGAGAAAGGTAAGAAACTTACCCGCTCGCTCACTCCCCGGCGTGCAGTCTGACGGTCCCGACGACCTTGTCTACTATGCGCATAGATCGCGCATGCGCATAGAAGACAAGGTCAGTCGGGACCTGTCAGACTACACGCCGGGGGAGCGAGTGAGCGGGTAAGTTTCTTACCTTCTCTTCTGGCTCCTGTTTGTTCTATTGAAGAACGGAAGGTAATGCACAGCTCCTTTACCTCCCGTTCTTCAATAGGAACTGGATTCCCAAATCTTAAAAATACGAGTGGAGATACCCTTTAAAGGATCTCCACTGGTAAAATAATTTTTTGCCATTCAGACTCTGTACTCTATGCTCATGCGCATTCAGCACTAAGTCCGTTGGGACCTGTCAGAGGTTGCGGCAGAGGAGCGAGAGATTGGGTAAGTTCCTTACCTTCGTTCCCAGCTCCTGAATGTTTTATTGAATAGTATAGTATTTGAGGTTGAATAAAGACATATGTCCATCCAGTCCAACCCATCTAGCAATATCCTCATTTCCTGCCTTAGGGCTAGGCTACACTGCTGCATTTTATGTGTGTTTTTGCGCTTGCATATGCTTATTTTTTAAATCATTGAAAACGCGGCAACGCACCGAAAACACGCACTTTTGGGTGCATTGCGATTGGGATTTGCGTTCTGCATTTTAAATCGCTATCGCATGAGTTTTTCAATACTTAATGAAAAAATGCATGCGCAAACGCAACAAAATCGCACATGAAATTGCATGCGATTGGGATTGTGTTTGCGTTGCAGTGTGGCCGTGCCCTAACTGCCGATCCAGAGGTAGGCAAAAAAACCCACCAAATTTATGAAGGGGAAAAAAATTCCTTCCTGACTGCAAGTGACAATCGGAAATTTCCCTGGATCAACTCTACTTAAATAACGGGAGGTAAGACACAGCTCCTTTACCTCCCATTCTTCAATAAAACTAAATAGCAAATTGATTTTCCCAGTTGAGATACCCTTCCCCCCACCGCTGCCTCTCCTCATCATATTTCCACCATGCAAGGCCTCCATAAACCCTGAAAGCCTCCCATATGCCATCCACGTAACAAAAGAACGACGAATATGGGTCGTGCTCTGTCTCATGCCCTCTGGGGAGTAATCTCCCTTTCCGCGCTCTATGTTCCCTTTTGGTACATGATTATTTAGGTGGTGATCCAGTTTGGCCGATCCTGGCTGGCTGGCAAGACACTTCTGGATCCAGCATGCAAGATGGAGGAGAGCCGTGAACACGTGCGATGACATCATGCGCAATGACGGTGTGCGCGATGATGTCATGCGCAAGGACTGTCACTGACTAAATCTGTTCAGAGCTCGGTCCCCTGCTCTACTGAGAAGCAGTGCAAAACCATGCCAAAAGCAAATTCAAAAAGGGAAAGCTACTCCTCAAGCCATGCAGGATTTTTTTTTACATGTTTTCCTTCAGGGAAACTATGGATTGCTTCTAGACTATGCATTCCCATAATGCCATAATCACCTCAGATTCTGTTAACACTGCTGAGGAGCAAGGGGCTGATTTACAATATAATCTCATAACACCTCCAGAAACCAAATTCTGAAAGACATTCCAATTCTGCAAAGGGCAGTGGATTATCTTTTTGATGCAGGGATGTCTAGCATCAAGTTAGCAGCTAGGGCTGCTGCCTCCTCTTCAGATGGCCAGAAGAGCCATATGGCTTTAATCCTGGGATACGGCCTCCAAGAATAGATTATGTGGATTGCCCTTTGAAGGATGGCTTCTGTTTGAATCTGTTTGAATTAGATGCTTTGGTGACTAAAAAGGGCAAGAAATGAAGTCTTTTCATAAAATTTTTCGTTCCTTCAGGAACCCTCTAAGAGGCAGAGGTTTCAGGCCATTTATGGATAGAAACTCCTCAACACAGAGGTAGAGGAAGAGCCATGTTCTCCAGGAACAGTAGCCAATGACGCTAGGCTAGTGGAAGGTCACCTAAACTTTTTTCTTCAGGAATGGGAAGGATATCCACAGACCAGTGGGTTCTGGAGACCATAAAATTAGGTTATTCAATAGAGTTTGCTCCATTCCCACCCAGTCATTTTCTTCTTACCCAGCTTCCAAAGGCTGCAGACAAAACCCAAGCCATGCATCTAATGGTTCAGATACAGAAGCAAACAAAGTTTATCTGCCCGAAGAGAGAGTTGCAAAGATCGATTTAAAAACAGCAATCGAAAGAGTACCATGGTCAAAAACTCCTATGAGAGGTCCGAGCTCTTAAGGCTACCTTACATCCATTCCAACATCGGTGAAGTAGATACTCAATTGGTGGTTGCTCAGAAATTACCTTTGAAAGGGGGAACCCTTGTCTTTGGAAATCCTGATAGTGGTGACCACATATGCCAGCCAGTAGGGATGTGAAGCTCATTGTCTGTCCAGGGGAAGTGGATGGAGCTCTGACATCCTCAAGTCTGAAGGCAATTTTATTAGCTCTCCAAGCTTTTCAACATATGCCCCTATAGCCAGATGGCTTACTTTAGCTGTCACAGAAGCTTATATTTTCATTCTACTAGGTCGGTGTCGACATCTTGGGCAGCTAAAGCAGTGGCAACTCCTGAAGAGATATGTAAGACAGACGCCTGGGTTCCACTCAACATCTTTGTGAAACATTACAATCTCTGCGTTGTTCTATCTTTCAAGCTATGTCCGACTATAATGTATAAATTTCCTTCCCTTGAATTCCACTGCTTTGTAAAGTCTCATCAGTTATTGCTGCCTTTGGGGTGATAAGCAAAAGCTTAATTTACACATTTACGTAAGTTCCTTTTCCTTGAATACCAAAGGCAGCATTTGTATTCCCACCATATTAAAACTTACAGGGTTATTCAATAAAAGTTATTATTGTTAAAAATGGTGCTAATTGTGCCCCAGCCAATCAGATGTTAGCTTTCAAATGTTAAATAAGATCTGATGGGTTGGGGCAAAATTAGCAGCCAATCACAGACAAGGCTGCTGGTCCGGCCCCTCTCTGCAGAGAGGAGCAGAAGACGGGAGCAAACGGGAAATAACTTTTATTACAGACCTAACAGAGCGGTTGGGGCTGGGTGGGGGAGAGGAACCTTATGGCAAAAATGTCTCCACCCATTTCTCTAGGTAACCTGGGAATGAGAAATATTTGTTTACATGTTAGATTATTAGGGCGCTATTATAATTACATGAGACTGTGCGGTAACTTCTGTTATAGGAAGGCTTTATTTTATTTTATACTCTGTGGGGCGCGTTTATCTCCTTTAATGGATAAGTATGCTGTAAAATAACGTTTAGTTGGAAGCTGCAAAACGGTAAGGTCCATTGGTTCTGAGCGTCAGTGCATGCACAAATGTGTGCATGAGTGATGTCATCTCGCCGCGCCGTGTGCAGCTAAATTAAGTCCCGCACGCACACGTCCATGCACGCACTGATGTCACATTGCATGCGCTGCAACGTCATGCTCATGCACGCATCGAGGGTGCTCGCTCAGAACCAATGGACATTACCTTTTGAGGCCAAAGGAGCAGGAGGAAGCAGCAAATCTCGGAGGGCCAGAGCAACACATTCAATTAGGCAGAATCAAGATGTCAGTAACTTTGAAGCTGGAAAGGTAGGCTTTGGAGGGGCATATAAAAAAATGGCAACAGATTTTTTAAAGCTGTAGCTTCCAACAAAACTAAAGATCCATTGGTTCCGAGTGCACACGCTCCCTCATTGTGTGTACGCGATGTGACATCAGTGCGTGCACAGACGTGTGCATGATGTCATCCCTCTGTGCCGCAACGTCATCCGCGTGCACGCGACAAGGGCGCACGCTCGGAACCAACGGACCTTACCTTTCGAGGCCAAAGGTGCAGGAGGAAGCGGCAAATCACAGAGGGCCGGAGAAAAACAAATCAAGATGTCAGCAACTTTTAAGCTGGAAAGGTAGGCTCTGGAGTGGCATAGGGAAAAAATGACAAAAGTTTTTTTAAAGCTGCAGCTTCCAACTAAACGTAACTTTATTTTACAGCATACTTATCCTTTAACTCCACCTCACCTAAACCTATAATGCTAATCAGTATCCTGTGCTCCGACGTCCTAATCCCATAGCAACTGTAAATCTGGAACTTGCTGTGGTAATAACTAATATACTAAGTATGAACAGAGCATGTTAATCTGGATCCCGTTTAGAGTCACAGCTCACCCAATGGTGCTGTTTAGTTTGAACTGCATATTGTGGCAAGATTGTCTGGGTCTATTTTCAGACCTGCAGGTTTATTACACTTAGACCCCCTGGATTCTAGCTGGCAGGTAGATGCAATAGGAAAGGAAGGGCAAGTTTGGTAAGGTCCATGACTCCTACTGCCTGAAGTGACCTAAATAATCCTTCCCTAGGCCAATAATGTAATAGCTATAGATGTAAGGGTAGAGCAGATGGATAACTTGCATTTTCGAGCCCTTGGGTAGCAATCGTTAAAGCACGAACAATGGCTTTATTCTAGGATGTATGAAAACAAAATTTTCCAGTATTTTGGGCAGCCAGAGAATGCTGGGAGTTGTAGTTTTTAAACATGTAAAAAGTTCAACACCCATGCTCTATATCATTAGGCTCTATTGCATCTGTATACATTCATTAGCCAATAGACATAAAGGAGAAACTTACTGCTAACAGAGAATGCTGGGAGTTGCAGTTTTCAAACATGAGAAAGGTCAGTGAGAAATACGTGTTTATATGTTAGATTATTACGGCAATGCTATTATAATAACATGAGGCTGTGAGATACCTTCTGTTATAAGAAGGCTCTATTTCATTCTATACTCTGTGGGGAGTGTTTAGCACCTTTAACCCTTTAATCTATAAAGCTAATCAGTATCCTGTGCTCCCAAGTTGTAACATAAGCAGCTATAAATGTGGAACATGCCGTGGTGAATACTAAGTATTAACATAGCATATGAAGAGAGACTGGAAATGTTACAATTATGTATGCTGGAGAAAAGGCGCTTGCATGGGGATCTGATTACTGTGTATAGGTACATTAACGGGCCAGACTATAAACTATCACTAATGTGAGCATGTCAGAGGACACGTGGACATGTTTCTGTTTCTGCTTACTGGTTCTTCCAGTTAGAAACTGTCAGTTATGGATTTGACAGTTGACATCACAGTAAATGTTAATCCCCTGTCTGCCACTTCTGAGCATGCCCAGGCTCAGTACAGGCTCAGTACATGTTTCTAAATTGCTCAGTTTCAGAAGCATTGCAGGCATAAAGTAATTAATTCATAGGACAAACTATGATATATCTAAATATTATCAAGAGGCCATTCTTTCTAAAAGATGTTCTTATAAGGGTTGAGTTGTCAAGTTCGGAAAGGGTTTTTCACTGTGAGAATGGTAAAACTATGGAACTGTCTTCCAGTGGACATTGTTATGGCAGGTTCATTGGTCAGTTTCAAAAAGAAGCTGGATGTGTTTCTGCAAACAAGGAATGTTGCAAGTTAATGGTATTGATACATAAAGTAGAGTTGATCCGGGGAATTTTCCAATTGCCACTTGGAGTCAGGAAGGAATTTGTTTCCCCATCATAAATTTGGCGGGTTTTTTTTGCCTTCCTCTGGAACAACAGTTAGGCAGGAAATGAGGATATTGCTAGATGGGTTGGACTGGATGGACATATGTCTTTATTCAACCTCAAATACTATACTATACTATACTATGTTTATCTGGATTGTGTTTAGGGTCTCAGGTCACCCAATGGAGCTGTTTAGTTTGAACCACAGGATTGCCTGGGTCTATTCTCAGACCTGCAGGATTATCCAATTGGGTTCCCCTGGATGCTGTTGACTGTCTCAGTAACAGTTTAAAATATACCTGTGTAAGGATTTTATATCCACTGTATCCACACATAGCAAAACATACACACACATAATTTCCACTGTGCACCAACGGGTACACATTTGATATATGAAAATTAGATGGTATTAAGAAATCTGCTTATTTGTGTGACACCTTTATGTCACTGTTTACCTCAACCTTTAAAATGGTCTCTATTGTTTTTTGGTCAGAAGCAGGGGCTAAGCTAGGATCTGAAAAGAACATTGAGAAAGAGAGATAGAAAGAGACAAATACACAGACAGATAGAGAGCAATAGATAGGAGCAGTGCCGCTCCTACCATGAAGCAAGTTGAAAAACATGCTCATGGCGGCACCCCAGCGTCCCCAGGCATTTTCCCGACTTTAAAGGGCAAGTCCAGCCCTAAAATGAAAAGTTACATACAGGTAAATCACCCCCCAAAACCCTAAACTGTAATAGTTTGAAATCTGAATATATATAACCTAACCTGAAATCCTGCACAATGTCCTGTTTCCTGTTTCTGCTTCCTGGTTCATCCAGTTAGCAACTGTCAGTTATGGATTTGACAGTTGACATCACAGCCAATCAATGAATGCTATTCCACTAGCTGCCTCTTCTGAGCATGCCCAGGCTCAGTAAATGCTCAGTACAGGTTTCTAAATTGCTCAGTTTCCATGAGGCATCCAGAAGCATAGCAGGCATACAGTAATGAATTCATAGGACAAACTATGATGTATCAACATATTTTAAAGAGGCCATTCTTTCTAAAAGATGTTCTTATGAGGGTGGAGTTGTCCTTTAAATAGCACAGCGCTACGCTGCGCTACCTTCTTAAGAGCCACGAGCGCCTGTGCCCGACTTAGAAGCGGAACCGAATCACAGCAGCAGAAGTCTGGGGAAGTGCGGGACCTGTTGGGGCAGTACCGCCCAGAGCCGATATCACGCTTATGTGGTGACAGTCTGCAGCTGCAGGGCCCCTCTGGTCTTCAGCCCCGAGCCCCCCCATGTCTCCATGGCCCCTGGAAGTGACGTGCTCCTCAAAAACATTAATACAAAGAACCATGAAGGGGAGACCGCACAGATAGCGATGTTTCGATCTGTGTCTTAGACCTTTCTCAATCTATGATAGCTTGAGAAAGGTTTAAGACACAGACCGAAACGTCGCTATCTGTTTCGTTGCACATGAAATAAAGTTGGAACTTCTGCACAAGCCCTGGTTAAGGTTAGATAGATAGATAGATAGATAGATAGATAGATAGATAGATAGATAGATAGATAGATAGATAGCAGAGATAAATAGATCAGATAGATAGATGATAGATAGATAGATAGATAGATAGATAGATAGATAGATAGATAGATGAGCCGCAAGGGATGCTGGGAGTGCCGACGTCATCACTGACGTCACCAATTATAAAAGGGGCGGGACACGAGGCGGGCAGCAGTCGCCATTTTGTAGAAATTGCTAACAGGAGGAGAATCTCCCCACCCCCCCTCCCTATTATTTTGTATAGTTAGGTTTAAGGTTGGTTAAAACAGAAATTTTGTTGGAGTCACAGCGGCGGGGGGGCATCCTTGCAGAGTTTATGTGGAGCCATTACATGCCCTCTGGGGATCCAGAGGCTTGGCATTCAGCAATGGCTACGGCTAGTTGGGGTTTTATATCTAATTAATATGCAAGGATGCAAATTTATAAGTTGGCTAATTTAATTGATCACATGATTTGTTACAATGTGTCAATAAAGCTGTGGCCATTTATTTCACCCAAAAGGATTGTGTGTCTGCCTGTTCATTTGTACATTTAACTCTATGGGTTAAGGAAAAGGGGTTTCTAAGTTAATTTTAGTCATCCAGGTATCAGCAACAGGTCATAATGCATAAAAACATGGTAGTACAATACATTAGAAATCCCTACCATACTTTATGTAGAATAAAATATGTTGGCCAAATCATTTGTAAGCCTGCCACCACCTCAAGCTACATTTTGCTTAATATCTATCTGTCTATATCTATCTAATCTTGAAACAAATTTGCAGAGCACTCACAGGACTGTGCAGAAGTTCCACTTTATTATATGTGCAACAAAACAGATAGCTATCTGTTTTGTTGCACATATAATAAAGTGGAACTTCTGCACAAGTAGTGTGAGTGCTCTGCAAATTTGTTTCAAGATTGGATATTTATGAACCACAGCAGCACCCGGCCTATTAAGCATCTGAAGGTAGAGTGCACACCCCCCAATGTTATCTATCTATCTATCTCTTCTATCTATATCTGCTATCTATCTATCTCTGCGAGCTATCTCTGTCTATCTATCTATCTATCTATCTATCTATCTATCTATCTCTGTTGCTATGCTATCTATCTACTATCTATCTATCTCTGCTATCTATCTATCTGCTATCTATCTATCTATCTATCTAGATCTACTATCTCTGCTATCTATCTATCTATCTCTGCTATCTATCTATCATCTATCTATCTATCTATCTATCTATCTATCTATCTATCTATCTATCTATCTCTGCTATCTATCTATCTCTGCTATCCTATCTATCATGTAGATGATGATAGATAGAGAGATAGATATGATAGAGATAGATAGATAGATAGATATAGATAGATAGAGAGATAGATTAGATAGCAGAGATAGATAGATAGTAGATAGATGATAGATAGATAGCAGAGTAGATACAGAGATAGATAGATAGCAGAGATAGATAGATAGCATAGATAGATAGATAGATAGATAGATAGATAGATAGATAGCAGTGATAGATAGATTAGATAGATAGATGATAGATAGATAGCAGAGATAGATATCAGATATAGATAGATAGCAGAGATAGATAGATAGATAGATAGATAGATAGATAGATAGATAGATAGATAGATAGATAGCAGAGATAGATAGATTAGATAGATAGATGATAGATAGCAGAGATAGATATCAGATATAGATAAATAGCAGAGATAGATAGATAGATAGATAGATAGATAGACAGATAGATAGCAGAGATAGATAGATAGATAGATAGATAGATAGATAGATAGATAGATAGATAGATAGCAGAGATAGATAGATAGATAGATAGATAGATAGATAGATAGATAGATAGATAGATTAGATAGATAGATAGAAGATAGATAGAGAGATAGATAGATAGATAGATAGATAGATAGCAGAGATAGATAGATAGATAGATAGATAGATAGATAAAGAGATAGATAGCAGAGATAGATAGAGAGATAGATAGATAGCAGAGATAGATAGATAGATAGATAGATAGATAGATAGATAGCAGAGATAGATAGCAGAGATAGATAGATAGCAGATAATAGAAGAGATAGATAGATAGATAACATTGGGGGTAGTGTGCACTCTACCTTCAGATGCTTAATAGGCCTGGGTGCTGCTGTGGTTCATAAATATCCAATCTTGAAACAAATTTGCAGAGCACTCACACTACTTGTGCAGAAGTTCCACTTTATTATATGTGCAACAAAACAGATAGCTATCTGTTTTGTTGCACATATAATAAAGTGGAACTTCTGCACAAGTCCTGTGAGTGCTCTGCAAATTTGTTTCAAGATTAGATAGATAGATAGACAGATAGATATTCAAGCAAAATGTAGCTTGAGGTGGTGGCAGGCTTACAAATGATTGGCCAATATTTTATTCTACATAAAGTATGGTAGGGATTTCTAGTATGTACACCATGTTTTATGCATTATGACCTGTTGCTGATACCTCGGATGACTAAAATTAACTTAGAAACCCCTTTTCCTTTAACCCATAGATTAATAGTACAAATGAACAGGCAGACACACAATCCTTTTGGGTAAATAAATGGCCACAGCTTTATTGACACATTGTAACAAATCATGTGATCAATTAAATTAGCCAACTTAAAATTTGCATCCTTGCATATAATTAGATATAAAACCCCAACTAGCCGTAGCCATTGCTGAATGCCAAGCCTCTGGATCCCCAGAGGGCATGTAATGGCTCCACATAAACTCTGCAAGGATGCCCCCCGCCGCTGTGACTCCAACAAAATTTCTGTTTTAACCAACCTTAAACCTAACTATACAAAATAATAGGGAGGGGGGGGGGGAGATTCTCTCCTGTTAGCAATTTCTACAAAATGGCGACTGCTGCCTCGTGTCCCGCCCCTTTTATAGATTTGGTGACGTCAGTGATGACGTCGGCACTCCCAGCATCCCTTGCGGCTCTCGCGAGATCAGCGCGGCCAATCCGGGAGGCGTTGCGACGTCATGACGTCACGCGCTCGGCCGCGGCTGATACCAGCCCACTAACCAGGAGAGAAGGGGGCGGAACCGGAACGCCGCACTCAACTCCAGCATCCTCGCTGGGGCGGCGCCCCAGGTCAGACGCTCCGGCCCCCTAACTCGGGTCGGAGCTACCAGACCTGTTGCTGATACCTCGGATGACTAAAATTAACTTAGAAACCCCTTTTTTCTTTAACCCATAGATTAAATGTACAAATGAACAGGCAGACACACAATCCTTTTTGGGTGAAATAAATGGCCACAGCTTTATTGACCATGTAACAAATCATGTGATCAATTAAATTAGCCAACTATAAATTTGCATCCTTGCATATTAATTAGATATAAAACCCCAACTAGCCGTAGCCATTGCTGAATGCCAAGCCTCTGGATCCCCAGAGGCATGAACGGCTCCACATAAACTCTGCAGGATGCCCCCCGCCACCAGGAGTTGCTGTAGGCCTACACGGAACTCCGTCCGCCACCAACAAATACAGTGCCTGTTCTATACTCTCTCTCAAACCAGTTAAGAAGATATCGAGCCCGATATCATTCAGATGCACTCCATCTTGCCTCATCAGGGACCTATTATCGCCCTCCAACTGGCGATGTCGGACCACTACACCCCCTTGGGATGTCACGAACCTGGAGATTCTGGTGTTGAGAACCCTCCTAGCCTTCTCCACTGCACCCTGATCCTTTGCCCCTTGCCAGTGCACCCTGGGGACCACCTCTGACCATACTATAATCATAGTAACATAGTAACATAGTAACATAGTAATTAAGGTTGAATAAAGACATTCGTCCATCAAGTCCAACCTATTCCCTTTTTTTTTTTTTTAACCCTACCTAACAGTTGACCCAGAGGAAGGCAAAAAACCCCAGCTAAAAAAAGGGGGGAAAAAATTCCTTCCTGACTCCAAACGGCAATCGGAAAGTATCCCTGGATCAACCAGATCTATGCATTAATACCAGTAATTCTCAATATTTTTTAGTTTTAGAAACTTATCCAGGCCTTTTAAAGTTATTCAATGAACTTGCCATACCACCTCTGGGAAGACAGTTCCACAGTTTCACCGTTCTCACTGTAAAGAAACCTCTCCTAACTTGAAGATGAACTTCTTTTCTTCCAACCTTAAAGGATGTCCACGAATTCTCTGATATGACCTATTAGTGAACAATGCACCAGAGAGTTCACTGTATGGGCCATTAATATATTTGTAAGGTTATCATGTCCCCACGCAACCGCCGCTTCTCCAATGTAAACAGCCCTAACTTGTCTAATTGCCTGCATATTCAAGCCCCTCCATTCCCCTTATTAATTTAGTTGCCCTTCTCTGAACTGCCTCAATTTCCAAGATGTCCCTTTGTATATGGGATTCCAAAACTGCACCGCATATTCCAAATGTGGCCTTACCAGTGCCTTGTAAAGAGGGAGAAAATATTTTCTCTCTTGATTCCATTCCCCTCTTATACAAGACAATATCTTGCTAGCTCTAGCTGTTGCTACTGGCATTGTTTGCTACAGCTAAGTCTGTTATCTACCAGAACCCCCAAATCTTTTTCCATTCAGATGCACTTAACACAGAGTTATTTATGGTGTAGGTGGCACAGGGATTATTAAATCCCAAATGCATCACCTACATTTATCAACATGAATTCATCTGCCATTCTGCTGCCCATTTTGATAATCTATCTAGGTCTGCTTGCAGCACTTGCACATCATTGGAAGTTTCCAAAGCTCTGCATAATTTAGTCATCAGCAAAACACGAGACCTTGCTCTCAATGCCCTTCTAAGTCATTTAAAACAGATTAAACAGAAGCGGCCCCAGTACAGAACCCTGAGGAACTCCGCTTAGAACTTTAGCCCACATAGATGTAGCTCCATTAACCACCACTCTCTGTTTGTGGTCCAATAACCAGTTCTCTATCATGAACAATGTTTTCTTCAAGGCCAACAGTCCTCAGTTTATACATTAGTCGCCTATGTGGCACAGTTCAAAGGCTTTTGCAAAATCCAAATATACCACATCCACAGCTGTGCCTGAATCTAACTTCTTACTCACTTCTTCATAAAAAACAATAAATTTGTCTGGCATGATCTATTTCTCAAAATCCATGCTGACTACTACTAATAAGATGATCTCTGGAGACAAAGTCAAGGATATGATCCCTTAACAAAGTTTCCATACCTTCCCTACCACTGATGTTAGGCTTACAGGTCATAAGTTACCAGGCTGTGAACGACTACTTTTTTGAATATTGGTATACATTGGCTTTTTTCCAATCCAGCGGCACATCCCCAGACAAAAGCGAATCTGAAAAGATGAGACACCGTGGTCTTGCTAGAACTGAACTAAGCTCTTTTAAATCCTAGGATGCAATCCATCTGGTCCTGGCGCTTTATGAATTAACTTTGTCTAATTGATTCCGTACATATCCTCTGTTATCCAATGTGAAAACTCTTCAATTCCCCCTGCACATTGTTACAATCCCTACTGTAAGGATTCTCAACAGTAAAAAACCGATTGTAAAAAAACGGTTTAGCAGATTAGCCTTTTCGGCATCCTCTACAACCACCTCAGCTCCATTATTTAATGGTCCCACATTCTCAGTCCTCATTTTTTACCATTTATATACTTAAATCATCTTGGGGTTGGACTTGCTTTGTTCGGAATCCGTATTTCATTTTCTATTTTAGCTAGTTTAATTGCTTTCTTGCACTCTTTATTACAACTTTTGAAGTCCCTGTAAGCCTGTTCTGTGCCTTCTGCTTTCAAAATTTTAAAAGCCCTTTTCTTTTTTTCCATTTCCCTTTTTACCTGAGCATTAAGCCATGCAGGAGTGGACCTAATTTTTTTACACTTGTTTCCTAAAGGTACCGATTTGGAAATGTTATAGTTTAATATCCCTTAAAAGGGTCCACATTGCTCAGTATCTTTACCTAGAAACAGTTCCCCCAAGTCTATGAGCAGGAGCGATTCCTTTAAAAGCATAAAATTAGCTTTCCTAAAGTTAAAAGTTTTGTTAAGCCAGTGCACTTTAGTTCTGCAACCTATATTAAATGACACTATATCATGGTCACTATTCCCTAAGCTTCCATTACCTTCATCTCCAAAATGAGCTCTGGGTTATTAGATATCACCAGATCCAACAACGCATTCTTTCTAGTAGGAACTTCTACCATCTGTGAAAGAAATGCTCATATAGGAAATTTAAGAACTTTATACCTTTTGAGGGTGTGGCAGTTCCATTACTCCAATCTATTTCAGGGTAGTTAAAATCCCCCATACCAGAACATGCCCCATACCAGAAGCCTTCGGCAACTGCATATGGAGATCATTTCCACCTCTTCCCCGGTATTTGGCGGCTTATAACACACTCCAACAATTAATTTACCTACCTTCTTGCTTCCTGTACACAGTTCCACCCATAAAGTTTCTGCCGCATCGTTTGCTCCCCCATCTATTCCATCTTTTAAATTTGGCTCAATTCCTGTGTTAACATACATACATACTCCTCCTCCTTTCTTATTAACTCGGTCATGTCTAAATAAGGAGTACCCTTCAATATTTACTGTCCAGTCTGTGTGAATCATTAAGCCATGATTCTGCATACCAATTACATCATACCTTTCCTTTAACGCATTATTTCAAGTTCGCCGGTTTTTTAGCCAGACTCCTTGCATTTGTAAACATACATTTTAGATTATCAATTGATTTACTTCCATACATGGTCGTACATGCCTCCTTATCCTCTATGCTCCCCCCTCCTCCTTCCTCCCCTCCGTTGTGTTACTAGCCCCCAGATCCCTAATTCTCTATCTACCCCTGTGTAGTTAAACGTTCCTCCCCCCCATACCTAGTTTAAAATCTCCTCCAACCCCTAGCCATCTTCTCCCCCAAAACAGTTGCACCATCACCATTGAGTTGCAATCCGTCACTACTAAAGAGCCTGTAGCCAACAGAAAAGTCAGCCCATTCTCTAAAAACCCAAACCCCATCTCCTTACACCACTCTCTTAGCCACGCTTTATACTCCTGAGCTCCCGTTGCCTCCCTAGCGTAGCACGTGGCTACGTGGCATACTATAATCAACTCTCTGAAGAATTGACGAAAACGCTGTAAATCAGCCTTCATTAGAAATAGCAGGTCGACAAACGGTTGTTACAGAGGTCATCCCCGGCTGCATGTATAACTAATACCATGGGCCCTGGTCCGCTCTGCTAATGTTCACAACCTCAGAAGCACCTGGCTCCAAATAAACCCGAACCCCTTTCCAATAAAGAGAAGCCGTCTGGAATCCCAGGTGCCTCCTCCGGGACGTGTCTCAGCTCTTTGTGCAGCCAGAATAAGTACGAGTGTCCCACTAGCCAAACCGACGGTTGGCGAACACCGGAATAGAAACAATCAAATAATGGCCAATCAGGGCGAACGTACTCGCTACGCAATTAGAACGCCACCTTCTGATCCTGCGCACCCTATCTTCAGAAAAACCTAAGGAATGAGCCTCTGTTGCGGCTCCTATCCTAAATGAATGTGTACCGAATTCCTTCGGTGGAGGCCCAAGTACCCCAGGGCCTTACGTAATATCACCTCAAACTGATAACGAGATAGGGGTAGACCATTCTGATGGGCCAGGAACGATGCTAAGGGGGATCGAATGGCAGCAAATTTAGCGATTACCTTCACTGGGCACCAGCCGGACTGTAGGGGGGAAATGAAAAATCAACTCCCGTCCCCAAAGGGGTCTGTCTTAGATCTCTTTATCCTGACCTTACCGATGTTTGCGAGACGAATATATCATCCGTGCTAACCACCCGGTCTTTTTGAACTGGCCGAAACTAATTCCCCACTGCATGGCCCAAAGAATGCCAACGTAAAACTGGCTTCAAATAAATTGGCCTCATATTCCGAGTCGCAACAAAATGCAACGTTTCCAACAGCCGTAACAGCAGCCTAAAATTAATTGGCTGTTGGCACTTGGCCACTTGCTCTTTTCTCCAGCCCTTAAAATAGATTTACCAACAACTCTTTGGAGATGTCTTTCCAACCCATCAACCTGAAAAAGAAGGACAAACCTGACATTCTCCGCTGGGCAACCAAACCAGAGGAACCTGACGCCCTCAGGTGCTCTAGGTAATCTAGTAGAGTTCTTAATCTATTATGAGATTAGCGTTAATATCTCTGTCTTTTGTAAATTGTAACCATTCCGACCAAGCCTTACCGTGACTGGCCCAGGTAGATGGAGGCCTGAGGATTGGACAAGCTGCATCAATTGCTGTGCTATCAGTCCCACAGGAAATCCGGGCATCTCTGGCCTAGCTGGTCGGCCTGGTGCAGGCGGTGGAATTCTTCCCACTGAAAACGAGATAAGCATCGGCCACACAGTTAAGAACCCCGGCACATGTTTAGCTCTAAAGGACACTTTCTGTTCAAACATTTTAGAACCAAATACCTCAGCAGCGCCAGTACAGGTAAAGAGGAACTCGTTAAGTTGTTAATCGCACAAAACTACACTCTCATTGTCTGTCCAGAATCTGATCTTTTATTCTGAATTTTTTCGCCCCATAATTCTTTGCCACCACATGGGAAGAGTTCAAGGAGAGTGAGGTTTTGCAGTGACCTGCCTCCTCCATGAGACGGGCCACTCTGCGGGCCCACCAATTGGAGCCCAAAATGGCCCCGAACCCACGGAGCCTGCTGCATCCGTGTAAAGGTGTAATTCAGAATTGGTTTCCTCCTCCTCTTGAAAACAAGTCCTACCATGTAATTCGCTAAGAAGGTATGCCACACCAGTAGGTCGCTACGCAGCTCCTTAGTTATCCGTACGTGGTGATGTGGAGCAGTCACCCCCCGAGTGGCTAGCGATAACCTCCTGGAAAAACCCTTCCCATAGGCATGACCCTACATGCAAAATTCAATGATCCCAACACTGATTGTAACTGTTTCAGTGAATTTTTTAAACTTGCAGGAACATTGAGATCGCATCTAGCATGCCCTGTATTTTCGCTGCAGGCAACCTACACTCCATCCTACTGGTCAATCTCGATACCCAGAAACGACAGCACTGTAACTGGACCTACGGTTTTCTCTTCGGATATGGGCACCCCAAACTTGTGCATTAAAAACGGAAGGAATTTAACAAAAAGGAACATAATTAGAATTAGCTGGCCAACAAACAAAAATCATCGAGATGCAAAACATTTAGGGAACCTGTCTCGAAAGAAATAGCCCAGTCTAAAAAGGAACTAAAAATTTCAAATAGGGAACAGGTATTGCACAGCCCATGGGAAGGCACATGTCGTAATAATACCTGCCGTCTAACTGACATCCCAATAGATGAAAGCAGTCGGGGTGAATCGGGAGAAAGCGGAAGGCCGCCCTATGTCTGATTTAGCTAACAAGGCCCCCACGCTTCCTTTCTTACTAAAGAATTTGCCCTGTCGAATGATACATACGAGACCGAGGACGCTTCTTTAAAATACCATTGTTTACCGAACTCCCTCTCGGTAGGATAAGTGTGTGAATTAAACGGAACTTATCACTCTCCTTCTTAGGGACTATACCCAATGGGGAAATCCTAAGGTGTAGAAATGGGGCTCGGTAAATGGACCCGCCCATGCGCCCTAACCTAACCTCTGCCATAACCTTTTCCCTGACAACTTCCGGCATTTCCTTGGCGACTTCAAATTGGGGGCAAACTTGTGTAACCACAAAACTTAAAGGGGATTCTGAAACCTTGCTTAAACCCCCCCCTGATAGCTCTGCCTCTTCCTTCTCCGGGTACATTCCTAACCAGGCTCCATGGCCCCCACGTTCACTGTGTCCTGCTGCTATTCCCTCCTGCCCGCTAGGTGCTGTAAGAGATTTCTTAAAACATTGGGCGGGAGGCCGCCTCCCCCGCAAAAGGAGTATTCGTTTTGAATCTGCAAGCCGCTCCAAACTGCGTTGCCCTCATTAAAAAGCCAGCAGGAGCCGGTTCTTTTTGCTCCGGAGGGCTGAAAAATTGTCATCCCCCGTGATTGGTAACGGGTTGAACTAGACCTAGGGCGCCCTCTGTGCCAGCATGATTCTTTCAAGAATCTGCGGCTTTGATATTCCAGCCCATCTCTGGTCTGACGGCCAGGCGCCTCCTAAACTCCTCATGTATTGGCGCCACGCCGTATACGCCATGCCTGTGGCTACTGCCCTCTCTCGGGTTGGCTCCCTTTCCCTAGAGCGACTCCTCTCCGAAAACTCCCTCAGCCTAACTGGGGCCGGCATCGTCCCACGGAAGTGGACCTAGCGTCCATAAATGCTCGCCCTCATCCGACACCACCTCTGCCGTATTGGCTGGGCATCTAGGGCGGTATCCCCTGCCGCTGCTGCCGCTACAGCTGGCGGGCGGACCTGCTAGGGCCAGGAACAGGGCCACCCCTGCCCCTAGCCCTCCCTCTAGCACAGTTGGAGCTGCAGCCACGGGGTGGATGTGTCCTCTCTCAGAGGCGCAACCGAGGGGGTGCGCCCCACCTCTAGTGAGTTGAGAGGGTGCACTGTGTTAAAGGCCTTCAACAGCCCCAGTTGCCGCCCTAAGCCTGGGGTTGTTAGATCTGCATACAGGCGTCCCCCCTGGTCTGCGGTAGTAGTGTGGGGGGACTGGACTCAAACGCACGGGAGCGGGGGGGCGGCGTAACGGGCCTACCAGCCGTCCGGCTAGCAGATCTAGTCTGGGGACGGGTCCCCTGGGGGTGCCACCAGCCGGTGGGCCCCCATCCAAAAGTCCCTGCAGCCACCCCCCCCCCTCCGTGCTGATCCTCCCCTTACCCTCTCCAACATCTGATCTGATCAGCCATGATCACCAACACGAAATTCTGCCTCCTGAAATGCCTGTCTTGTTTCTTTTGCTCTGAGCAAGGAAGAGAGATTTCCTCCTGTTACAATTTCGTACAAATGGCGCTGCGTGCTGCCTCGTGTCCCGCCCCTTTTATAGATTTGGTGACGTCAGTGATGACGTCGGCACCCCAGCATCCCTTGCGGCTCTCGCGAGATCACCGCAGCCAATCCGGGAGCGCGTCGCGACGTCATGACGTCACCGCTCGGCCGTGGCTGATACCAGCCCACTAACCAGAGAGAATGGGGCGGAACCGGAACGCCGCACTACAACTCCGCATCAATCGCCGGGGCGGCGCCCCAGGTCAGACGCTCCCGGCCCCTAACTCGGGTCGGAGTCCAAACAATTGAAACTTAATAAATGTGTATTCAAATATAAAATAATCAAGTTTGCCACACCCTCAAAAGAGCACACCACCCACGCAAAGCACACCCCTTTGCCACGGGCCGCACCCGCCTATAGGCCGCCATTCAAAAGTTTTTCAGGTGCCAAAAACTAAGGGGATTGGAACATCTGTTTGCATGTCTATAGAGACCAAGGCCAACTAATGAGTGTGATTCGTGCGCATTGATGCCTGCTTCGGCTGCGATCACTGAATAATAGCATCGGAGCTCATGCAAATCGCACAAATATGGTTAGCGCGCATTGAGTAATTAGTTGACAGCGCAGCGGGCACTAGTGCACTAGTGAGGCCCAGACAAATTGGCAACACTAGTGTGCATTTTTAACATGCAATGGATTGTGCAGTTGAAACGTATTGGTGTGGCCTAGCCTGACAGTGTATTTTTAAGTGCAAGGTGCATGTTGTCTGTTGACAGTAATTTTTTTTTGTGGACTGTGAGGCTTGTCCTTTAGACTTTGGTTAACTAGCTGAATTCCATTTATATGCAAATTTTCCAGTCGAGCAGAACAAGCCCCACACTGCTTACCCCTCCCTTCTGGTTCTTCAGTCTAAACTGCATTGGCTCTATTCATATACTTCCGTGTTTACAGCCATCTGGATGTGGAAATCTGCAAATCCAATTGGCACAGCTCCTTTAGTAAATAGCATTGAGCTTAGCAAACCAGGTAAGTGCACAGACGATGAACTTTCTGGCTGCATGCATAGATAGACTGAACTAAGCACAGACTCCTTGTTAGAATAACAGAAATAGGAATAAGCACACCAAGGAGAGAAGCATGCTTGCTATTTTTATTACACGCCTTGTACCTGTCAGAGCCATACATGCATTTGCTTGACCCATGGTATTGCAGGGATGTGGTACTCACAGTGATAATAATGTAAGTTTGTTATTTAAAAATGGCACCTGTATTTTCAGCCCGGTACATACGGGTCTTTGTTATTGTCCCTGTTCCCCTCCCTCCCGGGTAACTGGGTGAGGATACAGACTAAATACTATGGGACCTAATTAAATCCTTTCTGACCATATCCGTGTTGCTAATAAGACATGCTGTAAGATACTGCTCTTCCTCGGAATCTATTGAAACGCTTGGTATCTCTATCTGTTGTATTCAATAGTTCAACTGGACTTGAAGTTTAGTTCTTGAGACGTTTCGCTAGTCATTCTGACGGCTTCTCAATTCAGAATGGACTTGTACAAGAATCTGTGGCAATTATGTACCCTGGAAAATCCCAATTAACATATCACAGCCAGTGTTAAGGGCGTGATTGTGATAGTGGCTAAGAGGTGTTATAGGAACACCCAGGGAAGGTGGCAAAAAGCATTGTACATGGTAGACAGATTTAGTGCCGGTTCCGCACGCAACATCAGCGCTCGCACAAAGGGAACGGCACTAGATCCTTTGACACAGCCAGGAACGAGGTCTCAGGGGCGGAGCTTACCTGATAGAACACAGTATGCAAGCTGGCCACACTTTACAGGCACAGGTAGACTCTGGAGAGACCTAAAAAAAAAAACGAAAAAGGTTAGTTAGGAATACATCTTCTATTTAAACTTTGTTTTCTGACTGTAACATATCCTTTAAACACCCCACCTTCCCTCCCTTATTATTAGTATTTTAAGGGTATTAGTTCTCGCAGTGGGTGGGGTGGTCCATAGAGGAAAAAGGGGCACATGTTTGGAGATAGGTGAAGAGAAGTGGCTAAAGGGTGGTGGATTATATGCACCCATTGACTGGTGTTGGAGCAGTGATGGGTTGATGGATTATAGGCAAGGTTGCTAGCCCTCTATGGACCAGAAGTTGTAAGTTGCAAATAAGATTTAAAATATTCATGTTTACAAGCGTAAAGTTTTTAATGTTCTTATGTTTATGATGCACTTACATACATACATTCTGCATACATGATAAAGACAATTACTTCCCGGAACACATTTTTATGTTATGCACAAACGCACCGCATTATGTGCTGTATGTACATGCTGTCTTAAAATCTCTGTTTGTCAATTTTCTATCTCATTTTTTTTCAGCTATAGGGTTGCTGTGGATATGTAAAGCTACAGAAAGTTCTTTCGCAAATCACTGCCAAACGACTTTCATCTCTGCTCCAGCTCTGCGGACTTACAATCACTGATATTTGTGTTCCCTCCCCTAGGTCTGTTACTTTAAAGAAACTCCTACTGAAGCTGATTTGTTACCAAACCTGCATAGCATGCCCAATACTACATAGTGCTTACAAGTGCTTTCTGCAGGTCCCAGTGACTTATAATGTGAATAGTGCTTATTTGGGTTTCTCCCCCAGAGGTGTCCTTACTCGAGTTTACTCATGGGCAGCCTTGTCTCTGCTTGTGTACCTAGTGTACAAAGTCACAAACTGTATATAAGGAGAGGAAATGCTTGCTGCTTCATCCAATTTCCCGGTCCTAAATGTCACTGGCTTTATGGCAATAACACATGAGGTGAGGCATATTATAATTGAAATTCTTTTCTACAGGTTGTAATATTATCTACATCCATACTGTGTATATACATTTTGTTCTGTATTTGTAATTTCAGTTGCTGAGGTCGGTAAAAGACTGGACCTTATGCTTGGCTTCTCCAAGATTTATCAATATGAGGCTTCCCAAGTGGCTGGGCAATTTCTCTTCCTTGCTATAATTACTCCACCCTGACTATTCTAAGGCAAGTTCTGTCCAGACCAGGTAAGGTTTTTACATAACTAGAAACATGCGGGCCTGCCAGCAGATCTCTAATGGGCCCCACCCCTGCCTCCTCCCTCTGCTTCACCTATTCCGGGAGGACTGTGTATGTGGAGGAACCAAACGTTTCTCACTGGTGTGTACTGTATTCATGCCTTATTACAGACTTCGGGAAAACTAAGTGAGAATTCCACAGTGATTTTTGCTGAAGTAAAGAGACTTTTACAACTAAAGTGCATTTACTTACAGTCTTGAGTTACAATATTTAGCTTGCTGCATTTTAAATTTAGTTTTTTTACTTCTCTTTTAGTTTTACAGTTGAAGGCGAACCAATTATAAAAATAAACTTTAATTAATATACCTTAATGTCGAAAAACACTCCAATCGCTGTCTAAAAGGGGATGTTCAGTGAAAGGACCATTATTATATAAATAATTTATCTATATTACCATACCTGGGTATTTTATATTTTCTTTCTGAGATCCGTAACTTACACTATTTGATGCCCCTGAAGTTTACCAGCTGTATAAGAAGTCCACCTGAGCTCACCAACTCTGTGATTTTTTTTTGGGGGGGGGGGGAAAGGTAAAATAAAAAAAAAAAAAATAATATATATTATATATCTCCTATGAACAAAAACAAACCTGTCAATATGCATGATGCAGGACCCGTTTGCATGTGAAATCATCCACAGTGGGTCCGGGAGGGGATCAGTTTTTTGAGGAAATACATTGACAATGAAAGAACTGCACGGTTTACTTTACTGTTATTTGATACCTGATTCCAGCACCCAGGTAGCTGAACATATGTGAGTTTTGGAGTACAATCATTGTGTATATGTGTGTGGTGTGTGTGGTGTGTGTGTCTGTATTGCTATTCCCAATTTGTGAATACACGTGCTTTATAAGACTGGGGGAGAATATTTGTTTTGTGAAATATACTCCCTTGATGTTGTGTTAGCTTAAATTTAGTTACATTATTTAACAAAATTACCTATAATTAAAACCGTATTCTTGTGTGCTTTGTTACAGATCCGAAGGACCACATGGCGTTACAAATTTTAATTCCTTGGATTGGTATGTATACAAAATCACCAGTGTACAGCAAAAATGATAAGGAGAATAAATCTAAAAATATAAATACACCTGTATAGATTCTATCATTTTTGACTAGCAAAAAGAGTATATTTTGGGTGAATTCAGCCTGACTTTGGGGCACAGACAAATACAATTGAGCAATGTCTCTGTAGCCACTATCCCTCTGTAGTATAAATAACGGCTGACCTTTTCCTAAACATGCTTGAGATGGATAACAGTGTTTAACTTTTCAATAGAAGTCTCCTGAAATTTAGTGAGTTTAAACACAGTACAGTGTTGATGAAAGCTTGCATTTTCAGTTAGTTGAATTAGTCAATGAGACTTTCAAACTTCTTTAATTTAAAAATGTCTATTACCGTTTACTTAGTTCACTACCACTTTTCAAGAGAACTGGCCATTTGGTTGTAGTTCCATCACTTAAGGGTAACTAAACTGTAACGTATAACTGGCAGTGGACCTCCTGACTGTAAGGTGTTGCATTGCCTTGTAGCAAGGTTGTGTTATTAGAACGCCCAGGATTAACGGCATCAAAATATTATACATGGCAGACAATTGGTGCCTGTGGCGATGGATAGTACAAGTGGTGAAAAATCAAAATGGAAACTCTGATGTGCATTTAAAATGGAAGCACTAACTGGCATCGCCCACTGCAGCCATCGGATGTGATGGTCCAGCTTACAGGGGATGTTAAGATCCCACATATAGGCCAATGGTGAAAGGCTAGTAGGAACATTTCTGGTCCAAGCTACAGCAGTATTACTGTGTTACTAAAGATATTAATTGGCTGCCATAGATTTAAATTAAGTGTTTTACCTGTTTGTCTGTTCCCTACCCACACCCTCTTAAAGCAGCAATCCATCAAAGATTTATTTATTAAACATAAGGGGGGGTTTTGGGTTTTTTAGCGGTAGTTGTTTTGACACATTCTTCCTGCGACTTGAAATAGCTGAAAATTTTTTGTGGCACCTTCATTTATTTGCTGTTGCATACAGCACAACATCGCCTGGGATCTGGATGATTGGTTTTATACATACGTGTAGACATACCAGAGGTTTATAATATGTTGCATCTTTGGCTTGTAAATTGGGGGTTTTCACATGTGCCAATTCCACCCCGAGAAAAATTTTTGCTTGGCCACTATGTGGGCATACACAGAATTATCACTACTACACCGCATGATGCAGTCCTGGTTGCATATATGGTTACCACCGCACATGGTACCAAATGTATCCATGTTTTTATGGCGCACCTTTAGGTATGCTTACTAGTACATTGCCTTTTACCTTTTTTTTCTCGGTCTGTATCATATTGCATGTTAAGAGAAACCTGCTTACGCTTTACTAATTTATATACTTTCTCCCCACTTTTCTGTCTTTGGCAATGTGCTATTTTTTGTCTTTGTATGTTTCCTACACAGGTAAAGGATAGTTATGGTTTTATCCAGTGACCCAAGTGGTTCCAGCACCAGCAGGCGCTTGACCTCCAGGGTTTCACTGATGAGTACTGAAGCCATATGGACAATTAGTCAGAATGTAGCAGCAAGTTATGCTGGTAATGCTAGTACTACTGCTCATTCTTATTATATGGGAAATTAGTTTTTACAAGTAAATCAATGTGAAAGTATATTAGGCAGTTTTTCCCTTTTTACAGATTTTATAACCATTTTCTGAAAACACATCTTTCCAAAAACAATAAGATTGTCAGGCAAATGAGGTCTCTGACAGGTTTGATGGTCAGGTTATTTAGGGGTTTTCCTATACAGTGTCGACCCTTCCTGTAGGGCCAGCACTCTGACGAAAGCACATGGAAATCAGTTTGAACACATGTTGCAGGACAGAACAAATGAATGAATGGGGATTTTCAGAAAGCTGTTACATTCAAATTTTTACAAAGTGGTTAACACACGCCACAATTTGACTATAATAAATGTAAATTTGATTTTTTTAAAAGGCATCTTTTAAATGAGCCAATCAATCCCGAGTGGCTGCCAGCCCGGGACCCTTCCTGCTCTGCTTCACAATTGAATGAAGGTGTTAGTAGGTTTTGAATACGAATGGCACATTATAACTAGGTCTATGAGGTTATGGGGATTTCAAGCAACGATAATATTTTTTACGCAAATTAAAGGTTAATGCACGAACAAGTTAGCGGTGGGGGGGGTAGGATCCCTCTGCGCTATGCCAGAGACCTCTAGGAGGAACAGTTAGAGGTGGGAAACGAGTTACATGCGGGAACCATATACAAGTAAAGAAAGGCGTTGCTAGGGTTAATTTTACCACTATTTGGGTGCTCAGCAATTGGGGCAATAAGGTTGGGGGGGGGACATGCCTACTTACCTCCCCTCTGTCCCTTTAAAGGGACTGTCCATCCTAAAAAAAAAGCTTAGGAAATGTTAAAAACATCCCCCTTCCCCCAAACTAGGTTTACCATTATTCTTAAGTTTTCAAAGATGCTCCTATAAATTCCTTACCTGACGCGGTCCCCTCCTACTCCTTCTTCGCTCTGCGGATGACAGCTGCTTCCACTTCCTGGTTGCGGGAAGTGAGAGAGTTGACAGTGCAGAGCCCTCTGCTCCTGTTTTGGCTTGAAACAAGGGCGGTGCAGCGCCCAGGGGGTGAGGACAGGTCGGATAAGTCCCTTGAGGGAGAGATCTTGAACTCAAGGATTAATGCAAAACCTAAGTTTTGGTGGGGCATTAAACATGTTATACGCCAAACTTTATTCTAGGGTGGACTTGCTTTTTAGCCTATAACCACTACCTTTCTACACACAATTCTCCTCCAAGATCCTTCGCCCTTCAAGTTTTGTCCTTATCCAAAACTCTGGCAATTGTAGATATCAAGAGAACTTATGTGTGCATAAGTTTTTTTCAGAAACATTAAATGTAGTTCTCTCAGAAAATGAATATTTTCATGTGAACTGACAATAAACCAGTCTTTTTTTGTATAAAAAGTGGACATACCTTTAGTCCTGAGGCCGGTAAACAACATTTTATGTGTGGTGCTAAAATGCAGTGGGTACCTAAAGTGTTGCATATAGTTTTGTGTAATTAAAGTGATGTATAACTGAAAAAATTACTGGGTTATCTTACATCTATAAATAAATGCATGAAGTAGCACTTACCACCTTGAGGTGGTGTGTGGTTGCTGCATGCCTTCAATACAATACGTGTTTTGCTCCACACTGACCTTGCACTATTTCCTCCCTTTCACAGTGCTTCCAAAAACTGCATACAGCAACAAATCTTCTAGTGTAACATACCCTTTAAGGGATCACCAATTTACCACTCGCTCATTGCAATATCAACATAATATGACCTAGGCAAGCCTGAACGGTTGTTTATTTGCAAATTTGTATTGGTTAATTAGGATTTCACACATGGAGTATATTGGAGAAAGAGACAAAGATGTTACCATAATGCAGCTTTCTCAGAAAGGAAATACTATTATGTTTGGTACTTATCTCCTGAGGAGGTTGTCAACTTGGAATAAAAAGTGGGAACATATATACTGTACTGTATAAGACCCCATCATCACATGTATTGGCTGTTGGGATATTTGCTTCTAGCTTTTAGTGTTATCAAAAAGCTTAGCAGCATTCTTGCTATATGATTGTGAAATAATGCATAAACTACTTAATGATATTAAAGCCGGGCTATTTGCGACACAGACATAATGTAAAATAGTTTATATTTTCCTCTTTCTGCAACATCTTCATGTTTGGAATGTAACCAGACTAATATTAAGTGTACAGAGATAAAGGAACCCGGGTGCAGCATGGAGGACTTGTCCATTTACTCAAGTTGTAGTAGTTAGAAATTAAAGCCTTAAAGGGGTAAACTGTCAAAAATGACTTTAAGGGTGGATTTTGCCAATTACTTTCATTTTACATCATTCTTGAAAATATTTACATTTATGTTGATATGGGAGCAGCATCACCAGATTTCCTGCGCTGGAAAATATGTGAATGGTACCCTATTCCCTGATGTTTTCCCTCCTCGTGGGCCCATGGCCCCCCTCCCATTGAAGTCACCCCAAGGCCTCTTCAACTTGCAGCCTCCGTGGCCCCTCCCACCTCATGTACTGGGGACCTGACCACTAATGTGGTAATGTGGTTAATCACATTCTGTGGGACATGTGCACATTCCCTTGGAAGTCCCACCTTTGGGCCTTTCCCTTGTAGCCTTACTTAATGGACCCCGTGACCCTCCCTTGCAGACCCATCCTGACACTCTTACCCTGCAGCCCCCTGGGCCTCCCTTGCAGCTCCTGTGGCCCATCCAATCAAAGGCCCAATGACCCTCCCCCTTGGGACTCCCCCATTTGCCCCTGTCCACTTGCACATCAGTACCAATACCCCCCCCTTACAGGAAAACTGTTAAAAGCAGTATTTTTAGCAGAGAAAGAATCAGCTGATTTATGTTTAATCCTGCTTTGAAAGGCTGCTTTTACCCAGTTTTCGTAAGGGGTAAGGGGTATTGGTTGAGGTGCAAGTGTGGATGTGTACAGTACCACACAAGTGGGCGGGCCACAGAGTGAGTTGTGAGAAAGAAGAAGGGGCCAGTTGGGTCTGCATGGGGCAAAGGGGAAGCTCCAATCAGTAGGAGGCCTTTCAAAAAAGCAAGGGCGTTCGTTTATCCCACCCTCCTCCTACCCCTTCAGTCATGCACTGAGCATGTGGAAGACCACAGATTAGAGGAGGAAGTAGTATTTCTTTCTGACTGCTATTCAGTAAAACTCCCAACCCTAAACTGCATGATCAGGATTTCTTCATATTTTTTTGGCTGTGCCGCCAATAGAGAGGTGGTTTATAGGCAGGGGGAAAGACAGAGGAATTGGTGCAGGTCTGTAACAGTTTCAGAAAAACATCCAGTTTTGGGGGGGGGCCTTATTACATAGTTCATCAAGGGCCTCTGTCTCATACTCAGACCAAACAGGACAGACAGATAAGGAAGGGTAACTGTACAAGCCTATGAAATCAAGTCCCAGAGAAGCTTGATACGTCATCCTAGGATTGTGTGAAAGCTGTAAAATAAAGATCAGGCCCCTCACTGCCTGGGTGCCACACCCTGCTCCTGTTCGAGCTTGTTTAAAGAGCTCTTTTTCAATAGAGGGACACTGTATGGAGACCACAGTTACCTTTTTAAGTAATTCAAACAAAATTCAATGAAGAAGAAGAATTAAGTGTCCACCATGGTAAATGTTTGGCTAGGCACTCCTGGCAGTTTGCACAGAATGTTGAAGTGCAGCTTTACGTCAGTCCTCTACTGAGCACAAGCAAATAAAGATGATGGAATGCACACACTATCTCAGAATTAATCTGGTGTATTGCACATCACACAAAACGTATAACGTTTCGGGAGAACCGCTTAGGTCTCCATTCAGGTGTAACCTCTCAAAAACCTTTCACCTTATAAAGAACCAGTAATCAAATAACTCACCCCCCCCCCCATCTCAGGAAGGAGAGAGTGGTGTAAGTGCAAAAAAATAATGAAAAAAAATTATCCGTTTTTCATGGCATTAAATGTCCATTCCTGAACAAACCCGGTCCAAGTTAATCTTATTCTATTATGACAACAGTCCAAAAATCATTCTATGAAAAGATTCTTGTGAAGAAGCTTGATGTTTAGATCAATTTATTTGGATGTGAAATAAAAAATTTGCATAATAGTATAAGAATGTGGCATATATACATGTATGACAAGAATAAAAGCCATTAAAATCATTGTGATTTCCTTATTTATATTGCAACAGTTTCAACCTGTGAATGGTTACAATACTTAGGTCATTGCCATAATACCCACTAGATGGCAAACATCGTTACTTCGTATAGATACAAGGTTGAGTCAACTTCTTACGATCTACACAGGTCACTGCATAAAGAGGGTAGATTACCATACTAGATTATGATTAACTTTATTCTTATATCTGGTAGATATGCTGCGTGAGGATTACGCAAATGTATTGAAAGGGACAATATTCCCGACTCAAAAAGCTATAAGCCTGAATCTCATTCAGACCCATGGACGAGTGATTTAACTGTCAATCCACAGTTATTTAAAGTCACCTCCCTCTGGCCATGTTCTCTTACTACCTCAATACCTTGCCATTTAACGTGAAAGACATGGGTTTTTGCTGAAAAAAGTGCTAATTAGGGGTCTGTCGTTTGAACTAGTACGAGTCCATCATACTTGAGTGTGATGGTGAGTCATAAATTCGGATGTTTAACCTACCTAGTTAGATTGCCCACATACCCTTTACCGAGGGGCATTTGATACCCACACCCTTAGTGTACAGGTAGCAATAATCACTTAACCATATCTTATTGCTTTTCTTAGGGTTATACACTCAGTTGCTCAAATTATAGATTACAAATGCAGCAATTCATACAGTTGTCGTACAAAGGTACCAAGAAACATTTGTTATTAGTTTGTGGGGGCACTTTTTTTGCTCATTTCTTTTTGGTCTCTGTCTACATGGTGATTCCTAATTGACTATCTCCGAAACTCTTTAAGAATGGCTGTACTCGGCCTAAACCGGATGGTCCGCTTCCACTGAGAATTCTCTGTGTGAAGAGTATTCGGGTCTGTCGTTCTATAGTCGTGTCACAGCGTCGCAATGAGTTCTTATTCAGAAAGCCATAGCCTGATCCAGATTAAAGGACAACTCCACCCTCCTAAGAACATCTTTTAAGAAAGAATGGCCTCTTTAAAATATGTTGAGTAATCATACGTTTGTCCTAGATTCATTTGTATGCCAAGCTGCTGCTTCTGGATTTGCCTCATGGAAACTGAGCCATTTAGAAAACCTTGTACTGGAGCACTACTGAGCTGGGCATGCTCGAAGAGGCAGGAGGGAATAAATTCTGTCAATTGCGTGTGATGTCAAACTGTCAAAATCCATAATGACAGTTGCTAACTGGAGAACGGATAGGCAAGAAGAAACAGGGAAAAGAGAAATTGTGCAGGATTCAGGTTAGGATTATCTATTTCAGATTTCAAACTATTACACGTTTAGGGTTTTCGTGGTTGTATTTACGTAGTAACGTTTTCATTTTAGGGCAGCTGAGACTGCCCTTAATTTGGTGTTCATGCATTTCAAAAGTAAAGTTTAGACGTGGGTGGGATCATTCATGAACTGTTCAAATTGTCTAATGGTACCAGGGAGCACTTCCCAATGTAGAATATGTCGTCTAATTATCATGTGTAGCTTTAACATATCACCCCAGTTCTCATGTATGGCAGTGACTGTATAGATACATAGGAATTTGACTAAACAGTGTATTATAAGAGATAAATCAATGTTGCCATCTAGGGGATATGATGGCCTAAGATAAAAAGTTGTAACCAATTACAGGATTGAAACTTTTATGTATAATAGGCAAACACACTGATTCAATGGCCTTTTATTTCTTGTCCACATTGGATATATTGCCAAGGTTTTATTCACAGCCAAATATGAATCTAAACATCAAGTTCTTTCCACAAGAACCTTTCATAGAATGAAGGATTTTGCACTCTTACACACATAGAAGATGACCTTTTGGATTGTTGAGATGGACATTTAATACCAGGAAGAAGAAAATAAGGACTGTGTTTTTTTGCACTATGTTTTGCATTACAACTCCTCCTGAGATGGGGGGGGCGGGGGGGGAGTGGTTCACTGGGGCTTTATAAGGTGAAGAGCGCGTTGATAAGAGGGTACAGACTGATGAGTCCAAAGTAACGTTGTACCATTTGTGTATGGGAAATTAAACCAGATTATTTCTGGGAATAGTGGCGCTTCCATCATCGTTTATTTGCTGGAGAAAAAAATTGAGGGCTACATTATTTCACAAAATTTCAATCTTTGTAAAATTTTATGAAATGCCTCGCAGCTATCGGAAACAGGTCAATACACAAATCAACTCTAAATTCAAACAAAAGGCAAGTATACGCGCCTTAGCTGCGTAGTTGACTATAACAGTTCCCTGTCAATAGACCCAGAAGAAATTTTGGAAAGCGATGGCTCTCTGTTCTTCCTACAACCACACCAGGGGGTCTGGTGGGCTCCCCCCCTACATGTCAAACGCGTCTGTGGGGGTATCATCAGATAAGGTTTGTTTGTATAGGATACGTTATATCAATAATTCCTAACCAGATCCTTACTCAGACGTATGGTAAAAAAGCTCTAGAGTCTGATGTCAGGAGGCTGGAGTCTCACCTAATGTTCGGTTATAAAAATTAAATTACTCATCAACTAATAAGGTTTTAAATTAGGGATTTGTTATAATCTTATATAAAAACTAATATTAAAAAATATTTAAATTTTATAATAAAGTAGATTTATTATGTTATATTTTTCATAATGATCTGGACACAAATGGGAGAAGTTGATTTCCAAATCGGAAACATTGGAGCTATTTCACCAGTCAGCCTAAGACGCTGGACACCATAAATGAAATGTGCCTTCAGTACCAAAGTGACTGCAAAATACGGTTGGATTGTTATCTGCTCCCTTCTACTTTTGTCAGAGCAGGCTAAACAAGCATAAGCCTTACTACATTGCATTTGCGCATTTCAAGGCTAAAGGCAATAGTTGGAGCGAACTCAAATGTTTGTTTTGTTTGATATTATGAACCACACTTGTGGGTATCCTGCTGACGACCACGTGCGGTTGTGTGAAGAAAATATTTAAAAGTCCCTGGAGTGCTCCTATTTCCTACAATATATGTATTATAATATAGTATTATCGGATTGTAGTTTATTGGATGTTAAGAAGCTCTGCATGTCCATTTACCAATGAGAAATAGGGTTGTACAAAAAGAGGCCCTAGGATGATAGCAGTGAGTACTCATACAGTCCCTTTTTTACTTACAAGCCAGTGTGGCAGAATCTGACACTTAACTTTTTCTTAACTCTACTCTCCTCATCCCTACACACTTGTTATTTTCTGATTGTAGGTTTGCATGCTTCTACAATTTATGAGAGAGAGGATGGCAGTGGTGTTGTCGGAATGAAGCACAGCACAAGTGTCTTGTTTAGCAGCAGTTGTATAGGATGCGTCGAAGTTTTGACTGGGTGGAGCATCCTCTCTCCTAAGTGCGTTGGTGGGTTCTTATTAAGGGTCTAGTCGGTCGTGAGCATAGTGACGTCAGTTGCACTCACATGAGGAGACTGGAGAAGGGGGCACGCCAGCATGCACAAGAGCCAGGATTTTAGGTGCGGCGTCAATGCCGATGATGCCATCGCGTTCTCTTGCGACGTCCAAAATCTATATTAAAGGCCCCTCCTCAGGATCACACTGGCACCATTTGGGCTTTTGCCATGACCAAAGGAACAGGTTCCCCTCCCACCCCCCTAGTGACATGTTAGGTTGAAACTTGGAGTCAAGTTGTTTGGCAGTGGGGTCATCCTTGTTAGGAAGGGGGAACTAGTGGGGCCTTTGCATTGCCCTTTTTGGAACCCAGAGGTTGGTATCCAATATTTGATCTACAGCTGGATTAATTACATCAAGCAATGATGGAGGGCTGCGTTTGTGTCGGTCGGTGGTCGCAAGGGTGGCCAATAAAAATATAAGTTGGCCGTGTGGCGAATATTGTTAATAGGAACAAATTAAACGTGGCCCAATTGTTGCACACATTAATCACATTATCTGTGTGTTCTTTCAAGTTATGATAGATTAAGAGTTAAAGGTAATTGCAGAGGTCTGTTAACAATCGGGTTTTTAACCCCCCCAGAGTCAGTATAACTGCTGGCAATGAGAGTTATAAGATTGAAATGTTTTTGTAGTTAAAAAAAAAACCTTGCAGGATAATTCCTGTATTTATCTGTTGGGAAGCAATATTTGTTACCATTGATGCTATCTTGGATTGCACATCATGTCGTGGGCTCCACCAATACATTTTTCTTGTGTCCAAAGTTCTACAGTGAGAATGTTCATCAAAGACGTTGTATGAGGCTTTCTTGCATAGGGACCGCAGATTTCGCTTCTTCCCCTTATCATAGTGATTTTCTCTTCTTCTCAGTCACTTGGGTGTTTCGATTCCCGCAAAGCACCTAAGGTGGCGCACAGCAACACTGGGGACATAGTACTTCATATTTTTTCATAGCCTAGTATATGATGAAAAAAAATTCTTAACTGATTTTCTCTTATTCAGATAAAGTGATTTTAAAACGAGAAAAGAATACTTATGCATGAGACGGAGCTAGAGAGAGAAACTAAACGGAAAAGAACCACTTAGATTTTCTTGACATCTTTTATGTGCAAAAAGGTGCGTGGTACCGTAGTGATGACAAAATTTCCGTAAAAATTATAGCATATGCATTGAAAAGATCGCTTGCTGTGAAAAAATGACTCTTAAGTAGTTACCCATTCAATGGATGGTGTATATATTCAATATTTGCTGTACAGGGGTAACGTGGGACTTTTAAAGGGACAACAAGATTAAAAAAAAATAACTTTCAACCCCCTTAATACTCACTTCCAGCATAGCTGAAATCACTACTCGTATTTACAGCCGTGTGCCTTAGATATCACACAGCAAATTATGAGTGCTAAAGCACGCATCCTAGACAGCCCAGGGCCATGCTTACATATCACTTGTCATTGGACTGGTGGGAATGTTCTCGTCACAGCACCTCTCTCCTCCTACCTCTGCCAGTCAAAACAACTTGGAATGTCAGGTTGCTTGCTGCTGATCACAGCCTACATTAATCAAGCTGATCAAGGGTGGATGGAGAAGTGTTTCTCGCTTTGCTTAGTTTCAGTGGACAGTAGAGGCTAGATAGAATTGCTACACCCCCTCCAACAGCCTGGCTAATTGAAGGCAGAGACAGAGAGGTTCGCAATCGAGGGGAAAAAGGTAGGGGGACGGTGCGTGAAGTTGTCCTTTAAGACTTAACTAGCGCGTATGCAAAAACCTGTGTCGCAGAACCGGCGGCAACAAGGTACAAAGCAATAAAGGCTCTTAATCGCAAATCTTTATGCCAGCAGATAGCTGCCGTTAAAAATTTGGGAAATGGGTAAACCCCATTCGCAGATACACTGAGAGCTGCTATCGGCAAAGTAGGAGGCAAAATTCGATGTGAGCGATATGATAAGGCTCTCCATGCATTTTATAGCCCCTAATAGGGTTTCTTTACATTAGAAAAAGTAGGGGCCTACATCGGTCCGACGTCACCAAAGTGTTTATAAAAGACAATCGATAGAAACTCTTTATCATGTGTAGAACATCTTTATCCAAATGGTTTTTTCGCAAATTTATGAAAACTTACGATGAATCTGGTTCTTTATTTTAATAAACATGTGTTTTTTTAGGGATGACAATGGGCCTGGGCTGTCAGATGAAGACCTCCGTGCAGAGGTGGACACATTATGTTTGAGGGGCACGACACTACAAGACGCGGATTCCGGGATTTATACTGTATGGCCACATACCTGAACATAGCAGATAGTGCAGGGAGGGAGATCAAGCGAGTGCGGGGACAAAAGAGGAAAGTGAATGGTAGAAACACAAAACTCTCACTACATAAATAAATCTTAATGTTATACATGGAACAAAACAAAACTGTGGATTAGAGAGATGAACTCAATGTACCGTGTGTGTGCAAATCCCATGGGAGGGATTTAAATTATGGCACAGAAGCCACGTTAAGTGGTGGAGTTATTAAGGCTGCATTCATAGGAAGTGGGTTTAGCAACATGTTATATCCTAGATTTAGTGGAATTTAAACCGGTGTTAACAATTACATTAAAAAAGATTTGCCAGGGTAAAATTTTTGATTTTGCTTTACAGATGTGAATGTTTGTATCACCTCCTAACACTCACTTTGTATATAATCAGGATGACCTGGAAAGATGTGTGAACTATACCAACTTTGTGCATTAAGGAAAGTGTTAAGGCTTCTACCCCCCTGTTCCACGGAATTGGCCGTCAGATCAGTTAAACCGATATAACATTCTGGGATGGACGGAGGCTACCAGAGGTAGTAGATTTTAGATATTTGTTCTGCAGCTGCAGGATTACTACAACCTTAAATCTTATTGTAATAAATCAGTTATTTAAAGAGCATGTCTACAAATTTAAACATATTACGGCCCAAGTTTAGTTTAAAAACAGAACTTACGGTACATCTCTGCTCGTTATGTTTCCTGCAGAGTTGCTTTTGTCCAAAGTCAGGATACCAGACTGTTGCTGATACCTCGGATGACTAAAATTAACTTAGAAACCCCTTTTTTCTTTAACCCATAGATAAATGTACAAATGAACAGGCAGACACACCAATCCTTTGGATTAGATATAAAACCCCAACTAGCCGTAGCCATTGCTGAATGCCAAGCCTCTGGATCCCCAGAGGGCATGTAACGGCTCCACATAAACTCTGCAAGGATGCCCCCCCGCCACCAGGAGTTGCTGTAGGCCTACACGGAACTCCGTCCGCCACCCAACAAATACAGTGCCTGTTCTATACCGTCTCTCAAACCAGTTAAGAAGATATCGAGCCCGATATCATTCAGATGCACTCCATCTTGCCTCATCAGGGACCTATTATCGCCCTCCAACTGGCGATGTCGGACCACTACACCCCCTTGGGATCTCACGAACCTGGAGATTCTGGTGTTGAGAACCCTCCTAGCCTTCTCCACTGCACCCTGATCCTTTGCCCCTTGCCAGTGCACCCTGGGGACCACCTCTGACCATACTATAATCAACTCTCTGAAGAATTGACGAAAACGCTGCAAATCAGCCTTCATTAGAAATAGCAGGTCGGACAAACGATTGTTACAGAGGTCATTCCCAGCTGCATGTATAACTAATACCATTGGGCAACCAAACCAGAGGAACCTGATGCCCTCAGGTGCTCTAGGTAATCTAGTAGAGTTCTTAATCTATTATGAGAATTAGCGTTAATATCTCTGTCTTTTGTAAATTGTAACCATTCCGACCAAGCCTTACCGTGACTGGCCCAGGTAGATGGAGCGACTGAGGATTGGACAAGCTGCATCAATTGCTGTCTATCAGTTCCCACAGGAAATCCGGGCATCTCTGGCCTAGCTGGTCGGCCTCTGGGTGCAGGCGGTGGAATTCTTCCCACTGAAAACGAGATAGAGCATCGGCCACACAGTTAAGAACCCCCGGCACATGTTTAGCTCTAAAGGACACATTTCTGTTCAAACATTTTAGAACCAAATACCTCAGCAGCGCCAGTACAGGTAAAGAGGAACTCGTTAAGTTGTTAATCGCACAAACCACACTCTCATTGTCTGTCCAGAATCTGATCTTTTTATTCTGAATTTTTTCGCCCCATAATTCTATTGCCACCACAATGGGGAAGAGTTCAAGGAGAGTGAGGTTTTTGCAGTGACCTGCCTCCCTCCATGAGACGGGCCACTCTGCGGCGCACCAATTGGAGCCCAAAATGGCCCCGAAACCCACGGAGCCTGCTGCATCCGTGTAAAGGTGTAATTCAGAATTGGTTTCCTCCTCCTCTTGAAAACAAGTCCTACCATTGTAATTCGCTAAGAAGGTATGCCACACCAGTAGGTCGCTACGCAGCTCCTTAGTTATCCGTACGTGGTGATGTGGAGCAGTCACCCCCCGAGTGGCTAGCGATAACCTCCTGGAAAAAACCCTTCCCATAGGCATGACCCTACATGCAAAATTCAATGATCCCAACACTGATTGTAACTGTTTCAGTGTAACTTTTTAAACTTGCAGGAACATTGAGATCGCATCTAGCATGCCCTGTATTTTCGCTGCAGGCAACCTACACTCCATCCTAACTGTGTCAATCTCGATACCCAGAAACGACAGCACTGTAACTGGACCTACGGTTTTCTCTTCGGATATGGGCACCCCAAACTTGTGCATTAAAAAACGGAAGGAATTTAACAAAAAGGAACAATAATTAGAATTAGCTGGGCCAACAAACAAAAAATCATCGAGATGCAAAACATTTAGGGAACCTGTCTCGAAAGAAATAGCCCAGTCTAAAAAGGAACTAAAAATTTCAAATAGGGAACAGGATATGGCACAGCCCATGGGAAGGCACATGTCGTAATAATACCTGCCGTCTAGCTGACATCCCAATAGATGAAAGCAGTCGGGGTGAATCGGGAGAAGGCGGAAGGCCGCCTCTATGTCTGATTTAGCTAACAAGGCCCCCACGCCTTCCTTTCTTACTAAATGAATTGCCCTGTCGAATGATACATACGAGACCGAGGACGCTTCTTTAGAAATACCATCGTTTACCGAACTCCCTCTCGGGTAGGATAAGTGGTGAATTAAACGGAACTTATCACTCTCCTTCTTAGGGACTATACCCAATGGGGAAATCCTAAGGTTGTAAAATGGGGGCTCGGTAAATGGACCCGCCATGCGCCCTAACCTAACCTCTGCCATAACCTTTTCCCTGACAACTTCCGGCATTTCCTTGGCCGACTTCAAATTGGGGGCAAACTTGGGTAACCCACAAAACTTAAAGGGGATTCTGAAACCTTGCTTAAACCCCCCCCTGATTAGCTCTGCCTCTTCCTTCTCCGGGTACATTCCTAACCAGTGCTCCATGGCCCCCACGTTCACTGGTGTCCTGCTGCCTATTCCCTCCTGCCCGCCTAGGTGCTGTAAGAGATTTCTTAAAACATTTGGCGGCGGAGTGGCCGCCTCCCCCGCAAAAGGAGTATTCGTGTTTGAATCTGCAAGCCGCTCCAAACTTGCAGTTGCCCTCATTAAAAAGCCAGCAGGAGCCGGTTCTTTTTGCTCCGGAGGGCTGAAAATTGCTACTCCCCGTGATTGGTAACTGGGTTGAACTAGACCCTAGGGGCGCCCTCTGGGCCAGCATGATTCTTATCCAAGAATCTGCGGCTTTGATATTCCAGCCCATCTCTGGTCTGACGGCCAGGCGCCTCCTAAACTCCTCATCGTATTGGCGCCACGCCGATACGCCATGCCTGTGGCTACTGCCCTCTCTCCTGGGTTGGCTCCTTTCCCTAGAGCGACTCCTCTCCGAAAACTCCCTCAGCCTAACTGGGGCCGGCATCGTCCCACGGAAAGTGGACCTAGCGTCCATAAACTGCTCGCCCTCATCCGACACCACCTCTTGCCGTATTGGCTGGGCATCTAGGGCGGTATCCCCTGCCGCTGCTGCCGCTACAGCTGGGCGGGCGGACCTGCTAGGGCCAGGAACAGGGCCACCCCTGCCCCTAGCCCTCCCTCTATTGACAGTTGGAGCTGCAGCCACGGGTGGGATGTGCTCCTCTCTCAGAGGCGGCAACCGAGGGCGGTGCGCCCCACCTCTAGTGAGTTGAGAGGGGTGCACTGTGTTAAAGGCCTTCAACAGGCCCCAGTTGCCGCCCTACGCCTGGGGGTGTTAGCTCTGACTACAGGCGTCCCCCCTGGTCTGCGGTAGGAGTGTGGGGGACTGGGACTCAAACGCACGGGAGCGGTGGGGCGGCGTACGGGCCTACCAGCCGTCCGGCTAGCAGATCTAGTCTGGGGACGGGTCCCCTGGGGGGTGCCACCAGCCGGTGGGCCCCCATCCAAAAGTCCCTGCAGCCACCCCGCCCCCTCCGTGCTGATCCTCTCCCTTACCCTCTCCAACATCTGATCTGCATCAGCCATGATCACACAACACGAAATTCTGCCTCCTGAAATGCCTGTCTTGTTTCTTTGCTCTGAGCAGGAAGAGAGATTCTCCTCCTGTTAGCAATTTCTACCAAAGGGCACTGCTCTGCCTCGTGTCCCGCCCCTTTTATAGATTTGGTGACGTCAGTGATGACGTCGGCACTCCCAGCATCCCTTGCGGCTCTCGCGAGATCAGCCGCAGCCAATCCGGGAGCGCGTCGCGACGTCATGACGTCACGCGCTCGGCCGTGGCTGATACCAGCCCACTAACCAGGAGAGAAGGGGGCGGAACCGGAACGCCGCACTACAACTCCCAGCATCCTCGCCGGGGCGGCGCCCCAGGTCAGACGCTCCGGCCCCCTAACTCGGGTCGGAGCTACCAAACAATTGAAACTTTATAAATGTGTATTCAAATATAAAATAATCAAGTTTTGCCACACCCCTCAAAGAAGCCACACCCACACGCAAAGCCACACCCACTTTGCCACGGTGCCGCACCCGCCTATAGGCGCCATTCAAAAGTTTTTCAGGTGCCAAAAACTAAGGTGATTGGAACATCTGTTTGCATGTCTATAGAGACCAAGGCCACACTAAATGAGTGTGATTCGTGCGCATTGATGCCTGCTTGCGCTGCGATCACTGTAATAATAGCATCGGAGCTCATGCAAATCGCACAAATAATGGTTAGCGCGCATTGAAGTAATTAGTTGACAGCGCAGCGGGCACTAGTGCACCTAGTGAGGCCAGACAAATTGGCCAACACTAGTGTGCACTTTTTAACATGCAATCGGATTGTGCAGTGAAACGTATTGGTGTGGCCTAGCCCTGACAGTGTATTTTAAGTGCAAGTGCATGTTGTCTGTGTGACAGTAATTTTTTTGTGTGGACTGTGAGGCTTGTCCTTTAGACTTTGGTTAAACTAGCTGAATTCCATTTATATGCAAATTTCCAGTCGAGCAGAACAAGCCCCACACTGGCTTACCCCTCCCCTTCTGGTTCTTCCAGTCTAAACTGCAATTGGCTCTATTCATATACTTCCTGTTGTACAGCCATCTGGGATGTGGAAATCTGCAAATCCAAATTGGCACAGCTCCTTTAGTAAATAGCAGTTGAGCTATAGCAAAACCAGGTAAGTGCACAGACGATGAACTTTCTGGCTGCATGCATAGATATGCTGAACTATAGCACAGACTCCTTGTTAGAATAAACAGAAATAGGAATAAGCACACAAGGAGAGAAGCATGCTTGCTATTTTTATTACACGCCTTGTACCTTTCAGAGCCATACATGCATTTGCTTGACCCATGGTAATTGCAAGGGAATGTGGTACTCACAGTGATAATGAATGTAAGTTTGTTATTTAAAAATGGCACCTGTATTTTCAAGCCCGGTACATACGGGTCATTTGTTATTGTCCCTGTTCCCCTCCCTCCCTGGGTAACTGGGTGAGGATACAGACTAAATACTATGGGACCTAATTAAAATCCTTTCTGACCATATCCGTGTTGCTAATAAGACCATGCTGTAAGATACTGCTCTGTCCTCGGAATCTATTGAAACGCTTGGTATCTCTATCTGTTGTATTCAATTAGTTCAACTGGACTTGAAGTTTAGTTCTTGAAGACGTTTCGCTAGTCATCTGACTGGCTTTCTCAATTCAGAATGACTTGTACAAGAATCTGTGGCAATTATGTACCCTGGAAAATCCCAATTAACATATCACAGCCAGGTGTTAAGGGCGTGATTGGATAGTGGCTAAGAGGTGTTATAGGAACACCCAGGGTAAGGTGGCAAAACAGCATTGTACATGGTAGACAGATTTAGTGCCAGTTCCCGCACGCAACATCAGCGCTCGCACAAAGGGAACTGGCACTAGATCCTTTGACACAGCCAGGAACGAGGTCTCAGGGGGCGGAGCTTACCTGATAGAACACAGTATGCAAGCTGGCCAGCACTTTACAAGGCCACAGGTAGACTCTGGAGAGACCTAAAAAAAAAAACAGAAAAAGGTTAGTTAGGAATACATCTTCTATTTAAACTTTGTTTTCTGACTGTACATATCCTTTAAACAGCCCCACCTTCCCTCCCTTATTATTAGTATTTTAAGGGTAGTTAGTTCTCGCAGTGGGTGGTGGTGGTCCATAGAGGAAAAAGGGGGCACATGTTTGGAGATAGGTGAAGAGAGTGGCTAAAGGGTTGGTGGATTATATGGCACCCATTGAGCTGGTGTTGGAGCAGCTGATGGGTTGATGGATTATAGGCAAGGTTGCAGGCCTCTATGGACCAGAATGTTGTAAGTTGCAAATAAGATTTAAAATATTCATGTTTACAAGGTAAAGTTTTAATGTTCTTATGTTTATGATGCACTTACATACATACATTCTGCATACATGATAAATGACAATTACTTCCCGGAAACAACATTTTTATGGTATGACACACAACGCACCGCATTATGTGCTGTATGTACATGCTTTAAAATCTCTGTTTGTCAATTTTCTATCTCATTTTTTCAGCTATAGGGGTTGCTGTGGATATGTAAAGCTACAGAGAAGTTCTTTCGCAAATCACTGCCAAACAGACTTTCATCTCTGCTCCAAGCTCTGCGGACTTACAATCACTGATATTTGTGTTCCCTCCCCTGTAGGTCTGTTACTTTAAAGAAACTCCTACTGAAGCTGATTTGTTACCAAACCTGCATAGCATGCCCAATACTACATAGTGCTTACAGTGCTTTCTGGCAGGTCCCAGTGACTTATAATGGTGAATAGTGCTCTATTTGGGTTTCTCCCCCAGAGTGTCCTTACTCGAGTTTACTCATGGGCAGCCTGTCTCTGCTTGTTGTACCTAGTGTACAAAGCTACACAACTGTATATAAAGAGGAGGAAACTGCTTGCTGCATTCATCCAATTTCCCGGTCCTAAATGTCACTGGCTTTATGGCAATACACATGAGGTGAGGCATATTATAATTGAAATTCTTTTCTACAGGTGTAATATTATTCTACATCCATACTGTGTATATACATTTTGTTCTGTATTTGTAATTTCAGTTGCTGAAGGTCGGTAAAGACTTGGACCTTATGCTTGGCTTCTCCAAGATTTATCAATATGGCTTCCCAATGTGGCTGGGCAATTTCTCTTCCTTGCTAATAATTACTCACCCTGACTATGCTAAGGCAGTTCTGTCCAGACCAGGTAAGGTTTTTACATAACTAGAAACATGCGGGCCTGCCAGCAGATCTCTAATGGGCCCCACCCCTGCCTCCTCCCTCTGCTTCACCTATTCCTGGGAGACTGTGTATGTGGGAGGAACCAAACGTTTCTCACTTGTTTTGTGTGTACTGTATTCACTGCCTTATTACAGACTTCGGGAAAACTAAAGGTGAAGAATTCACAGTGAATTTTTGCTGAAGTAAAGAGACTTTTACAACTAAAGTGCATTTACATTCACAGTCTTGAGTTACAATATTTAGGCTTGCTGCATTTTAAATTTTAGTTTTTTATTCTCTTTAGTTTTACAGTTGAAGGCGAACCAATTATAAAAATAAACTTTAATTAATATACCTTAATGTCGGAAAAACACTCCAGATCGCTGTCTAAAAGGGGATGTTCAGTGAAAAGGACCATTATTATATAAATAATTTATCTATATTACACATACCTGGGTATTTTATATTTTCTTTCTGAGACCGTAACTTACACTATTTGATGCCCCTGAAGTTTCACCCAGCTGTATAAGAAGTCCACCTGAGCTCACCAACTCTGTGATTTTTTTTGGGGGGGGGGGGAAGAGGTTAAAATAAAAAAAAAAAAAATATATATATATATATATATCTCCTATGAACCAAAACAAACCTGTCAATATGCATGGATGCAGGACCCGTTTGCATGTGAAATCATCCACAGGTGGGTCCGGGAGGGGATCAGTTTTTTTGAGGAAAATACATTGACAATGAAGAACTGCACGGTTTACTTTACTGTTTATGTGATACCTGATTCCAGCACCCAGGTAGCTGAACATATGTGAGTTTTGGAGTACAATCATTGGTATATGTGTGTGTGTGTGTGTGTGTGTGTGTCTGTATTGCTATTCCCAATTTGTGAATACACCGTGCTTTATAACACTGGGAGGGAGCAATATTTGTTTTGTGAAATATACTCCCTTGATGTTGTGTTAGCTTAAATTTAGTTTACATTTATTCTAACAAAATTACCTATAATTAAAACCGATATTCTTGTGTTGCTTTGTTACAGATCCGAAGGACCACATGGCGTACAAATTTATAATTCCTTGGATTGGTATGTATACAAAATCACCAGTGTACAGCAAAAATGAATACAGGAGAATAAAATCTAAAATATAAATAAACCTGTATAGATTCTATCATTTTTGACTAGCAAAAGAGTATATTTTGGAGAATTCAGCCTGACTTTGGGTCACAGACAAGATACAAATTTGCACATGCTCTGTAGCCCTCATCCCTCTGTAGTATAATAACTGGCTGACCTTTTCCTAAACATGCTTGAGCTGGCTAAACAGTGTTTACTTTCAATAGGAAGTCTCCTGAAATTTAGTGATACACAGTACAGTGTTGTGAAAGCTTGCATTTTCAGTTAGTTGAATTAGCCAATGAACGTTTCAACTTTCTTTAATTTAAAAATGTCTATACCTTTACTTAGTTCACACACTTTTCAAGAGAACGGCCAATTTGGTTGTAGTTCCATCACTTAAAGGGTAACTAAACATGTAACGTATAACTGCAGGGACCTCCTGAATGTAAGGTGTTGATTGCATTGTAGCCAAGAGGTGTTATTAGAACTGCCCAGATTAAGGCATCAAAATATTATACATGGCAGACAATTGGTGCCTGGTGGCAGATGGATAGTACAAGGTGGTGAAATTCAATGGAAACTTCTTGATTGCATTTAAAATGGAAAGCACTAACTGGCAGCCCCATCTTGCAGCCATCGAGTATGTATGGCCAGCTTTACAGGGGGATGTAAGATGCCACATATAGCCAATTGGTTAAAGGCTAGTAGGAACATTTCTGTCAAGCTACAAGCAGTAGTTACTGATGTGACTAAGATATTAATTGGCTGGCATAGATTTAAATTTAATGTTTTTACCTGTTTGTCTGTTCCCTACCCCACACCCTCTTAAAGCAGCAAATCCATCAAAGATTATTTATTAAACATAAGGTAGTTGTTTTGACACATCTTCCTGCTGACTTGAAAATAACATTAGAAAATATTTTTGTGGCACCTCATTTATTTGCTGTATAGCAGACAACATCGCCTGGGATCTGTGATTTGTTTAACATACTGTAGACATACCAGAGGTTTATAATATTGTTGCATCTTTGGCTTGTTAAATGTGGGTGTTCACATTGCCAATACCCGAAAAAATTTTTGCTTGGCCACGTATGTGGGCATACGACAGACTTATCACTACACCGCATAGGATCAGTCCTGGTTGCATATATGGTTACCACCGCACATGTACCAATGTAATCGCATGTGTATGGGCACCTTTAGGTATGCTTACTAGTACATTTGCCTTTTACCTTTGTTTTTCTCGGTCTGTATCATATTTGCATGTTAGAGAGAACACCTGCTTACTGCTTTTACTAATTATATATACTTTCTCACACTTTTCTGTCTTTGGCAATGTCTATTTTTTTGTCTTTGTATGTTTACCACAGGTAAAGGATTATTAGTTTTATCAGGACCCAAGTGGTTCCAGCACCGCAGGCTCTTGACTCCAGGGTTTCACTATGAAGTACTGAAGCCATATGTGACAATTATGTCAGAATGTAGCAACGTTATGCTGGTAATGCTAGTTACTGCTCATTCTTTATTATATGGAAAGTATTTTTAACAAGAAATCAATTGTGAAAGTATTTAGGCATTTTTCCTTTTACAGATTTTAAAACCAGTTTTCTGAAACAATCTTTCCAAAAACAATAATATTGTCAGGCAAATGTGTCTCCTGACAGGTTGATGGTCAGGTTATTTAGGGGTTTTCTATCACAGTGTACACCTTCCTGTAGGGCCAGCTCTGAGAAAGCACATGGAATCAGTTTGAACACATTGTTGCAGACAGAACAAATGAAATTGAATGGGGATTTTCAGAAAGCTGTTACATTCAAATTTACAAAGTGGTAACACAAGGCCACAATGTGACTATATAAATGTAAATTTGGATTTTTTAAAAGGCATCTTTTAAATGAGTCTCAATCAATCACCGAGTGGCTGCCAGCCCGGACCCTTCTGCTGCCTTCACAATTGAATGAAGGCTGTTAAGTAGGTTTAGAATACGAATTGGCACATTTAAACCTAGGTCTAGGTTATGGGGCATTTCAAGCAAGATAATATTTTTTTACCAAATTAAAGTTTAATGCACGGAACAGTAGCGGGGGGGGGGGGATCCCTCTGCGCATGCCAGAGACCTCTAGGAGGAACAGTTAGAGGTGGAAACAGATTACAGCAGGAGAACCATATACAGCAGAAGAGAAAGGTAGGGTTAATTTACCACTATACAGTGTGCTCAGCATTGGGGCAAATAAGTTGGGGGGGTGGACATGCCTTACTTACCTCCCCTCTGTCCCTTAAAGGGCATGTCCAGCCTAAAATAAAGCTTAGAAATGTTAAACATCCCCTCCACCCAAACCTAGGTTTCCCATTATCCTTAAGTTTCAAAGATGCTCCTGAAATTCCTTACCTGACCCGGTCCCTCGCTACTCCTTCTCTGCTCTGCGGATGACAGCTGCTCCACTTCCTGGTTGCGGGAAGTAGAGCAGTTGACAGTGCAGAAGCCCTCTGCTCCTGTTTTTGCTTGAAACAGGGGCAGGGTGCAGCGCCCAGGGGGTGAGGGACCAGGTCAGATAAGTCCCTTGAGGAGAATCTTTGGAACTCAAGGATAATGCAAAACCTAAGTTTGGTGGGGCATTAAACATTTATAAGCAAACTTTATTCTAGGGTGGACTTGCTTTTTAAGCCTATAACACTTACCTTTCTACACCACAATTCTCCTCCAAGATCCTCGCCCTTCAAGTTTTGTCCTTATCCAAAACTGCTGCAATTGTGATATCAAAGGAGAACTTTAGTGTGCATAAAGTTTTTTTCAGAAACAGTTAAATGTAGTTCTCTCAGAAAATGAACTATTTCATGGAACTGACAATTAACCAGTTTTTTTGTATAAAAAAGTGGACATACCCTTTAAGTCCTGAGGCCAAACAACATTTTATGTGTGGTGCTTAAAATGCTAGTGAGGTACCTAAATTGTTGCAATATGTTTTTGTGTAATTAAAGTGTATGTATACTGAAAAAATTACTTTGGGTTATCTTAATCTATAAATAAATGCATGGAAGTAGCACTTACCACTCTGAGGTGTGTGTGTTGCTGCATGCCTTCAATACAATACTTGTTTTGCTCCAGCACTGACCTGACTATTTCCCCACATACCAGCTGTCAAAACTGCATACAGCAAACAAATCTTCTAGTGTACATACCCTTTAAGGGATCACTAATTTACACTCGCTCATTGCAATATCAACAATTAAATATGACCTAGGCAAGCCTGAACGGTTGTTTCTTGCAATTTGTATTGGTCTAATTAGGATTTCACAAATGAGATATTGGAGAAAGAGAAAAAGATGTTACCATTAATGCAGCTTTCTCAGGAAAGGAAATACATATTATGTTTGTGTACTTATCTCCTGAGGAGGTTTGCAACTGGAATAAAGCTAGTGGGAACATATATACTGTACTGTATAAGACCCCATCATCACAAATATTGGCTGTTGGGATCTTGGCTTCTATGCTTTTATTGTTATCAGCTTAGCAGCATTCTTGACTAATTGATTGTTAAATAATGCATAAAAACTACTTAATTATATTAAAGCCTGTGGCTATTTGGACACCATACATCATGTAAAATATTTTTATTTTCCTCTTTCTGCAACATCTTCATTTTGGAAGTGTAACCAGACTAATATAAAGTGTATCAGAGATAAAGGAGACACCAGGGTGCAGCTGGAGGACTTGTCCATTGACCAAGTGTAAGTTAGTTAGAAAATTAAAGCCTTAAAGGGTAACTGGTCCAAAAATGACTTTAAGTGGGGATTTTTGCAATTTACTTTCATTTTACATCATTTTGAAAATATTTACATTTTATGTGTGATATGGGAGCAGCATCACCAGATTTCCTGCTCTGAAACTATGTGATGGTCCCTCTTCCCTGTGTTTCCTCCTCCTCGTGGGCCTCCATGGCCCCTCCCCTTGAAGTCCACCCTGGCCTCTTCCCTTGCAGCCTCCTGTGGCCCCTCCCCCTCATGTGCTCTGTGGCCCTGCCCACTCATGGGTAATGTGGTTCCCTCCCACTTGTGGGCCATGTGGCCCCTTCCCTTGCAGCCCCCTTGAGCCTTTCCCTTGTAGCCTTAATGGACCCCGTGACCCCTCCCCTTGCAGACCCATCCTGACCTCTTCCCTTGCAGCCCCCTTGGGCCTTTCCCTTGCAGCCTCCTGTGGCCCCTCCCACTCACAGGCCCCAATGACCCCTCCCCCTTGTGGACTCCCCATTGCCCCTGTCCCACTTGCACCTCAGACCAATACCCCCCCTTACAGAAAACTGTAAAAGCAGTATTTTTAGCAGAGAAAGAATCAGCTGATTCTGATTCATCCCTGCTGAAAAGGCTGCTTTTACACAGTCTTCTGTAAGGGGTAAGGGGTTATTGGTCTGAGGTGCAAGTGGGGGAGGTGTCACAGGACCCACAAGTGGGCGGGCCACAGAGTTTGTGAGAAGAAGGGGCCAGGTTGGGTCTGCATGGGGAGTGGGAAGCTCCATCAAGTAGGAGGCCTTAAAAAAGCAGGGCTGTTCTGTTATCCCCACCCTCCCTCCTACCCTTCAGTCATGCACTGAGCATGTGGAGACCACAGATTAGAGGAGGAAGTAGTATTTCTTTCTGACTGCATATTCAGAACCTCCCACCCCTAACTTTCTGATCAGTGATTTCTTCATATTTTTGGCTGTGCAGCACATAGAGAGGTGGTTTATAGGCAGGGGAAATGACAGAGAATTGTTGCAGGTCTGTAACTAGTTTCAGAAAACATCCAGTTTTTGGAGGGCTGGCTTTTTACATAGTTCATCAAGGGCCTGTCTCATACTCAGACAAACAGGACAGATAATGAAGTGTAACTTTACAAGCCTATTACATAAGTCCCAGAGAAGCTTGAGACGTCATCCTAGGCTTGTTTGAAAGCTAAGATCAGGCCCCTCACTGCCTGGGTGCCACACCCTGCTCCTGTTTCGAGCTTGTTTAAAGAGCTCTTTTCAATAGAGGACACTTGTATGGAGACCACAGTTACCTTTTAATAATTCAAAACCAAAATTCAATGAAGAAGAATAAATTGTCCACATGGTAAATGTTTGGGCCTAGGCACTCCTGGCAGTTTGCCACCGAAGTTGAAGTTGCAGCTTCCGTCAGTCCTCTACCTGAAGCACAAGCAAATAAAGATGATGGAAGCACACACTATTCCTCAGAATAATCTGTTTTATTCACATCACACAAACGTATAACGTTTCGGAGAACGCTATGTCTCCATCAGGTGTAACCCTCTCAACAACCCTCTTCACCTTATAAAGACCCAGTAATCAAAATAACTCCCCCCCCCCCCCCCCCCCAGGAGGAGTGGTAAGTGCAAAAAATAATGCAAAAAAAATTATTCCTTGTTTTTCATGGTATTAAATGTCCATCTGAACAAGGTCCAAAAAGTTAATCTTATATTATGCAACAGTCCAAAATCATTCTCTATGAAAAGAGTTCTTGTGAAGAAGCTTGATGTTTAGATTCAAATTTGGCTGTGAAATAAAAATTTGCATATATATAAGAATGTGCATATATACAATGTGACAAGAATTAAAAGCCATTAAAATCATTGTGATTTCCTTATTATATTGCAACAGTTTCAACCTGTGAATGGTTACAAACTTAGGTTCATTAGCCATCATACCCACTAGATGGCAACATCGTTACTTCTTATAGATACAATGTTAGTCAAATTCTTACGTATCTACACAGTCACTGCATAAAGAGTGTAGATTACCATACTTAAGATTATTATTACTTTATCTTTATATCTGGTAGATATGCTGCGATGAGGATTACGCAATGTATGAAAGGGACAATCTTCCCCTGACTCATAAAAAGCTATATAGGCCTGAATCCTCATTCAGACCCCATGGACTGAGTGTATTTAACCTGTCAATCCACATTTTATTAAAGTCACCCCCTCTGGCATGTTCTCTTACTACCTCCAATACCTGCCATTTAACTTGAAAGACATGGTGTTTTTGCTGAAAAAAGTGCTTAATTAGGGGTCTGTCGTTTCTTGAACTAGTACCAGTACCATCATACTTGATGTGATGGTGATGTTCATAAATTCTGATTTTAACCTCCCTAGTTAGTATTTCCCACATACCCTTTACCGCAGGGGCATTTGATACACTACCCCTTTCGTGTTACAGGTAGCAAAATCCCTTAACCATATCTTATTGCCTTTCCTAGGGTTATACACTCAGTTGCCTCGAATTATAGAATTACAAATGCAGCAATTCCTACAGTGTACCAAGTGTACCAAGAAACATTTGTTTATATTTTTGTGGGGGCACTTTTTTTGGCTCATTTCTTTTTGTCTCTGTCTACATGTTGTTTCCTAATTGACTATTCTCCGAACTCTTAAGAATTGGCTGTACGGTAAACTCTGGATGGTGTTACTGGGATGAAAACTTTGCTTTAAGCAAGTTATTATGGTCTGTGTCGTTTACATATAGATCTGTCACTAATGAGTTTTCTTTCTTCAGAACCATCACATCCAAGTAATTAAAGGGCAACTCCACCCTCATAAGAACATCTTTTAGAAAGAATGGCCTTTTTAAAATATGTTGATGTATCATAGTTTGTCCTATGAATTCATTAATGTATGCCTGCTGTGCTTCTGGATGCCTCATGGAAACTGAGCCATTTAGAAACCTGTACTGAGCCTGTACTGAGCCTGGGCATGCTCAGAAGAGGCAGACAGGGGATTAACATTCAGTCATTGGCTGTGATGTCAACTGTCAAATCCATAACTGACAGTTGCTAACTGGAAGAACTGGGAAGCAGAAACAGGGAAACAGGACATTGTGCAGGATTTCAGGTTAGACTTATATATTTCACATTTCAAACTATAACCGTTTAGGGTTTTGTAGTGTGATTTACCTGTATGTAAGTTTTCATTTTGGGGCTGGACTTGCCCTTTAATTTGGTGTTCATTGACATTCAAAGTAAAGTTTAGAGTGGGGTGGGCATCATTCATGAACTGTTCAAATTGTCTTAATGGTACCAGGTCGCCTTCCCATATGTAGAATATGTCGTCTACATATCATGTGTAGCCTTTCAACATATCACCCCAGTTCTCATTTATGCAGTGACTGTATAGATACATAAGAATTTGACTAACATTGTATCTATAAGAAGTAACAATGTTGCCATCTAGTGGATATGATGGCTAATATAACTAAGTTTGTAACCATTCACAGGATGAAACTGTTATAATAAGGAAACCACAATGATTTCAATGGCTTTTATTTCTTGTCACATTGTATATATGCACGTTTTTATTTCACAGCCAAATATGAATCTAAACATCAAGCTTCTTTCCACAAGAACTCTTTTCATAGAGAAGGATTTTGCACTCTTACACAATATAAGATGAACTTTTTGGACCTTGTTTAGATGGACATTTAATACCATGAAGAAAAATAAGGACTGATTTTTTTTGCACTATGTTTTGCACTTACAACTCCTCCTGAGATGGGGGGGGGGGGGGGGGGGGGTCACTGGGTCTTTATAAGGTGAAGAGGGTTGATAAGAGGGTTACAGCTGATGATTCAACGTAACGTTGTACATTTGTGTGATGTGAATTAAACAGATTATTCTGAGGAATAGTGTGCGCTTCCATCATCTTTATTTGCTTGGAAGAATAAATTGAGCTACATCTTTCATCAAAATTTCAATCTTTGTAAAATTTTATGATTAACTGCCTAGCAGGCTATCGAACAGGTCAAACACAAATCAACTAAATCAAACAAAAGGCAAGTATATCTCGCCTTAGCTGCTTAGTTACTATAACAGTTCCCTGTCAATAGACCCAGAAGAATTTTGGAAAGCGATGGCTCTTGTTCTTCCAACACACAGGGGGTCTGGTGGTTGCTCCCCCCTACATGTCAAACAGCCTGTCTGTTGGGGTATCATCAGATAAGTGTTTGTTGTATAGGATACGATTCTATCAATCATTCCTAACAGTCCTTATCAGACGTATGTACAAAGCTCTAGAGTCTAGATAGTCAGGAGGCTGGAGTCCACCTAAATTCTGTTATTAAAAATTAAATTTACCTCATTCAACCTAATAAGGTTAAATTAGGGATTGTATAATTCTTATATAAAACTATTTAAAAATTATTTAAATTTATAATAAAGTAGATTATTATGTTCTATTTTTCATAATGATCTAGGACAAATGGGAGAAGTTGATTCCAAATCGGAAACCATTGGAGCTCTTTCACCATGTCAGCCTAATGACGCTGGACACCATAATGAAATGTGCCTTCAGTTACCAAAGTGACTGCCAAAATAACAGGTTGGATTGTTATCTGCTCCCTCTACTTTTGTAAGAGCTAGGCTAAACAAGCATACATGCACTTACTACATTGCATTTGCGCATTTCAAGGCTAAAGGCAATAGTTTGGCAGCACTCACATGTTTGTTTTGTTTGATATTATGAACCAACTTGTGGTTACCTGATGACGACCACGTGCTTGTTTGTTGTTGAATAAATATTTAAAAGTCCCTGGAGTGCTCCTATTTCCTACAATATATATATATATATATTATACTGGGGATTGTAGTTTATTTGTATGTTAGAAGCTCTGCATGTTCCATTACCACATGAGAATAGGGTTGTACAAAAAGAGGCCCTAGGAGATAGCAGTGAGTACTCCTACTTCCCTTTTTTACTTACAAGCCTAGTGTGCAGAATCTGACAACTTATACTTTTAACTCTACTCTCCTCATCCCTACACACTTGCTTATTTCTGATGTAGGTTTGCATGCTTCTACAATTTATGAGAGAGAGAGGCAGTGGGTGTTGTCGGATGAAGCACAAGTGTCTTGTTTAGCAGCAGTCTGTATAGGATGCGTCGCGTTTGACCTTGGGTAGCATCCTCTCTCCTAAGTGCGCTGGTGGTGTTCTTTCTTCCGGGTCTCGTGGTCGTGCGCATAGTGACGTCAGTTCACTGCACCATGAGACTGGAGGAAGGGGCACGCCAGCATGCACAAGAGCCAGGATTTTAGGTGCGGCGTCATGCACGATGATGCCATCGCGTGCGACGTCCACAAATCTATATAAAGCCCCTCCTCATGATCACTGGCACCATTTTGTGCTTTGCCAGTGACCAAAGGAACCAGTGTTCCCCTCCCACCCTCCCCAGTGACATGTTAGGTTGACAACTTGGAGTCACAGTTGTTTGGCAGTGGGGTCATCCTTGTAGGAAGTGGACTAGTGGGAGCCTTTGCATGCCCTTTGGTAACCCAGAGGTTGGTATCCAATATTTGATCTACAGCTGGCTTAATTACATCAAGCAATGATGGAGGTCGCAAGGGTGCCCAATAAAAATATAAGTTGGCCGTGGCGAATATTGTTAATATGGAAAATAAACTGTGGCCAATTGTTCACCCATAATCACATTATCTGTGTGTTCTTTCAAGTTATGTATAGGATTAAGAGTTAAAGGTTAATTCAGAGGTGTTAACATCTGGGTCTTATCCCCCCCAGAGTCATATTTAACTGCTGGCAATGAGAGTTCTACAGATTGAAATGATTTTTTAGTTAAAAAAAAAAAACCTTGCAGAATAATTCCTTTATTTGTATCTTGTTTGGAAGCAATTCATTTGTTACCTATTGATGCTAATCTGGATTGCACATCATGTTCGTGGCTCACAATACATTTTTCTTGTGTCCAATATTTCTACAGTGAGAATGCTTACATCAAAGCCGTGTATGAGCTTTCTTGCATAGTGGACCGCAGATTTCGCTTCTTCCCTTATCATAGTGATTTTCTCTTCTCTCTCAGTCCACTTGGGTTTCGATCCCGCAAAGCACTTAAGGTGGCGCATCAGCACACTGGTACATAGTACTTTCATATTTTTTCATAGCCATAGTTATATGATGAAAAAAAAATTCTTAACTGATTTTCCCTCTTATTTCAGATAAAGTGATAAAACAGAGAAAAGAATCACTTATGCATGAGACGGAGCTAGAGAGAACTAAACGGAAAAGACACTTAGATTTTCTTGACATTCTTTTATGTGCAAAGGTGCGGTACCTGTATTGATGAAAAATTTCCTGTAAAAATTATAGCATATGCATGAATTAAGATCTGCTTGCTGTGATAAAAATGACTTAAGTAGTTACCCATTCAATGGTATGGGTATATATTCAATATTTGCCTGTACCAAGGGTTAACGTGACTTTAAAGGACAACAATATAAAAAAAAATAACATCACCCCCATTACATACTCACACTTCCAGCAGCTGAAATCACTTACTCGTATTTACAGCCGTGTTGCCTTAGATATCACACAGCAAATATGAGTGCTAAAAGCCCGCCTCCTAGACAGCCCAGGGCCATGATTAACATATCACTTGTCATTGGCTGGTGGGAATGTCTGTCACAACCTCTCTCCTCCTCCTCTGCCAGTCAAACAAACTTGAAATGTCCGGTTGCTATGATACAGCCTACATAATCAAGCTGATCAAGGGTGGATGGAGAAGTGTTTTCTCGCTTGCTAGCTTTCAGTGACAGTTAGCGGCAGATAGAATTGTTACACCCCCTTCACAGCATGGCTAATTGAAGGCAGAGAGGTTCGAAATCAGCGGGGAAAAAATGTATGGGGAGGGCTTTAAAGTTGTCCTTTAAGACTTAACTAGCGGCGGTATGCAAAACCTGTGTCGCAGAACCGGCGCAACAAATGTACAAAGCCAATAACGGCTCTTTAATAGCAAATCTTTATGCCAGCAGATAGCTGCCGTTAAAAATTTGAAATGGGTAAACCCCATTCGCTATACACTGAGAGCTGCTATCGGCAGTAGGAGGCAATAGAGAGCGATAACGGCTCTCCATGCATAGCCCTAATAGTGTTTTCTTTTACATTAGAAAATAGGGCCTACATCTGTCCCGACTGTCACAAGTGTTTATAATAATACAATCTATAACATCTTTATCCATGTTATAACATCTTTATCCAAATGGTTTTTTTTCTGCAAATTTATGAAATTACGTATGAATCCTGGTTCTTTATTTTAATAAACATTTGTTTTTTAGGATGAAAATGGCCATGGGCTGTCAGATGAAGACCTCCGTGCAGAGGTGGACACATTTATGTTTGAGGGGCACGACACTACAGCCAGCGGGATCTCCTGGATTTTATACTGTATGGCCAAATACCCTGAACATCAGCAGAAGTGCAGGGAGGAGATCAAGGAGGTGCTTGGGGACAAAGAGACAGTTGAATGGTAGAAAACCAACTCTTCAATACATAAATAACTTACTGTATACTATGATAAAAACAACTGTGTATTAGAGAGATGAACTAATGTACCGTGGTGTGCAAATCCCAGGGATGGATTTACCATTAGGCACAGAAGCCACGTTAAGTGGTGGAGTTAAGGCTGCCATTCATATGGCTTGGTTTAGCAACATGTTTATATTCCTAGTATTTATGTAGAATTTAAACCTGTTTTAACAATTACATTAAAAAAGATGCAGTGTAAATTTTTGCTTTACAGATGCTGATATTGTTTGTTACTCACCTCCTAACACTCACTTTGTATATAACCAGGGATGACCTGGGAAAGATGAACTATACAACTTTGTGCATTAAGGAAAGTTTAAGGCTCTACCCCCCTGTTCCAGGAATTGGCCGTCAGCTCAGTAAACCGATAACATTCTGTGATGGACGGAGCCTACCAGAAGGTAGATTTTATATATTTGTTCTGCCGCTGCAGATTAATACAAAATAAATCTTATTGTAAATATCAGTTATTTAAAGAGCATGTCTAAAATTTAACATCATACTGGCCCCACTGTTTAGTTTAAAAACATACTTACCGTACATCTCTGCTCTTTATGGTTCTCCTGCAGTGCTTGTCCAAAGTCCAGGAAAGTGAACAGTAGAAGCTGTCTTCCTGTCCAAAGGTCTCTGCCTCGTGTCTTGCCTCCGGGAAGGATGTTGACAAGTGCAGTGGAGTCCTATCCCCCCCCTCCCTCCCACCATCCAGATCCATCCTCTGCAGCTATTGCACCAAGCATGAAATGCTTTTAATATGATGTAGCTAACCCCTGCCCACCCCCAACCACCCTTCTCTCCCACAGGGTATCCATTGCTGGCAGCCGCGGCCCCTGTTTGTGACTGGAGTGAAGGAGGTTAAATTGTTCTTTAAGGCTAGTGTCAGGATCCTTTTTTTTTTTAAGAAACATTTTTTCCCCTGTATTTACCACATTTTTCATAATAATTTTGGAAGGGCTACCATTTGAATTGCATTTTCACTTTTAATTTTTTATTCAAATCATTTTTGCTTTGTTATATATGATAAAGCAGAGTTTCTGTTATAAACATTGGTAGTGAATTGGAGTGAATCATGTAGGCAATTTATATATCAATCCTGCAAATACATTTATGATGTGTATTTGGTGAAACAGGGAAGGTCTGCAGGGTGAATAGCAGAAGTGTATTCGTACATTGTATATGGAGGGGCTGCAATGATTTTTTTATTACCCTGAAGTAATAAAACTTTTAGATGTGTAAGGTCCTTGGTTGTCCTAAGGTTCTTAACTTCGGTAGCTTTAGGTAGTTTTCATTAAAGGACTTAAACTAACTAAACTTAAAGGAGAACTAAACCCATTTTTTTTATACTCCAGAATCTGAAAACAACCCCCCTAAAAACACCAATAAACTATAAAATGCCACTTTAGTAAACTGTTAAAGTAAATCAAAGCCTGTTAAGAACTGGATGAAGTATTGGTGTGTTTATGCAGTGTCAGACCACACCTCCTGACCTCAGTCACATGCTTCCTTGCTTTATCTGTCCTGTAAAAGGATTGGCTAGATATTATTAATGGGTGTGACCAACTGTAACAAGTTTGTGCCATAGCTAAGGACTAAGCATGTGCAGAACATAATTGTCGTTGACCAAACTGTCTGATACTAGAATGCTGAGAAGTAAAGCACAAACCATATGTTATTTAGGTAAATTTCCCAGAGCAAGTATCAAAATGAGAGGTAAGACACAGATTACTGGTTTTATATCAAGGTGTTCTGCCTTCTGGTTCAGTGTTGTTCTGTGGCTTTAGTTGCCCTTTAAACAAAAACGTGAATAGCCTTGAACCTTGAGATTGTTCATATATTAAAATAAATTCTAAGGCAGCCCAAACACACAAGCCTGCATGAAACTCAATAGGAAAGTAAATTAAATGAAACCACTAATTTTACTTCTGGCCCAATAACCTGTTTGATAGGCTGCCTGATATCAATAGTCTATTGAAAGGCACACATGGGTTGAATTTTTTGTTTTTGCATGTTTGGCTTAAAGGTGTCAATTGCCATCTACCATGGTACCTGCTATTTTGCTGTACTCTGCTTTTATTTTCAGGACAGTGGTTCTGTCTGAAGCACATTGCACAGAAACAAAGCAGTCATGTTTCATTCAGAAAAGTAACATAATATTAAATTAGTCCTTGCAGTGCATCATTTCCCTGTAGGACATCCATACTGTTGTACAAGTACTGTTCTCAGACTAAAAGTTTTTGTATTGCTTTTTAATCTATTTTGTATTTTCTGTTACTGAGCAAATATTTGACCCATATATAGTATTTACTTTTAGCTGAAAGAGACTGAATTGTTTTTTTGCAGGTTCAACAGTCATTTTAAGCATTTACTGCATAAACCGGTCCCCAAGCTTATGGAAACAACCTGAGGTAAATACTTTGGCTTAATGGGAAAATACTGGGTCCTATAGAAATTCTTCCTGGGGTTCTATTCCTCACTTTAAAGGGTAACTTCAGTGGAAAAATCGCCTTAAGGCTTGAAGGATACATTATACTGTATTTACTGACCTACATATGCATCAGTTGTTTCATAGTGACAACATATCCATCTTCAGCTATTGAAGTTGCACAGTTGGGGACCTTAATTTTTCAGCTCAGTAGCCTTGAATTCCCCATGGTGCTTAGTCCCTAAGGGACCACGGAAATTTTTCAATCCTTTACCCTCATTTGTAACTATATAATGCAGTCATTTTCACATGCATGCTGCAGACTGCATTGGTTTTACTATTAAAGGGCATCTCCACACCCCAAACTAAAATTTTACCTTAGCCTAATTACCCCCCAAATCTTAGACCTTGTTAGGTTTAAGATGCTCTCTGAGGCTCTTAAACATACTTACCAGGACTCCTTCCCTCGCCTTACCTTTTCCATGCACTAGCAGCAGCAGAAGGGGCCGTATCAGAAGCGTCGTCAGCAGGGCCGGATTTACACCTCAGAAGCCTGTAGCCCCACCCTTAAACACAGACCACACCCTTAAACCACACCCATTTCTTCTTTTTGGGGGAAGAAAATAGACTATAAAGGGGTTGGATTGGTGGGGGGAGATTGACATCCGCCCCTCCAACCTCAAGCACCCCTAGGCACATGCCTACTGTGCCTAATGGTAAATCCGGCCCTGGGCATCAGTGATTGGCTGAGACACCTAAAAGGGAGCTGCTCCCTTTTAAAAAGGGAAATTGTAGAAAAATTATTTTTATTTCTTTTTAATAATGGCTGGTGTTGGTTCTTCTGTACAGATGTTTTATTGATAATGGTGTAACCATGACCTCAAATGGGTGCAGAACCAAACCCCCATTGCTCATCAAACAAACTACCATACAAATAGGTAGTTAATTCTAGACTGAACTTCTTACATGTGATGTAAGATGGTTGCTATATAATAAACACCTGTTTTTATCAATAGTACATTTCAAAGCTGTTTAGATTTGAATGTACAATGAAATTTGAATGTAAACCCAATTATTTATACCCTCCAACATAACCCCACAAACATTGTGCAGAGCTGCAGGGGAGAATAATGAAGTGTCCCTGACCCTAGCACAACCTACGCAATGCATTTCTTATAAGGGGGGGGGGGGGTGCATATGTTTAAAACAAAAAAAGATGATGCCATTAACCATATGGTAAGGGATGATGGAGCCTTAAGTTTAGCCATTTAGCATCAAAATGGCAGATGACAAGAGGGTCAGGTGATATCACAAAACTACTGGAAGCAGGGTGTTTAAACATTCACAATAGTATAGTTTCTCAAATGCTGCGGTCAAAGATGTGACTCGGGAAAGACTTGTTCAAAGACCACAGTTACCCTTTAAAAAGCTATTTTAAAAAGTTCCTGGTTGGTGGTTAAACTACACATTGCATCATCTATTACCAAGACCAAGACAAAGTAACTTAAGTAAAATAAGGCATCAATGAATACCAACAATGAATGACAAAATTACCTTGGTTGGTAGTTAAACAACACCTCCCTGCATCCCTTAATGGACAAAGTCTTTTAATGGGTATCTCTACCCCCAAATAAAAAAAACAGATATAAAAATGCTAGCTTTAAAAATCAGCACAGAAATAGGCTACCGTATATACTCGAGTATAAGCCGAGGTTTTTAGGTTTAAAAAGTAACCTAAAACCTTGACTTGGCTTATACTCGAGTCACAGGAACTTACCTGCAATCCAGAGGCACCCGCGAGTCCGTCCGCAGTTCCCAGTAGTTCTTCGCGGTTGCGCGATGACGTCATCACGCACGCTGGCGGATACGTCATCGCGCAGCCGCGAAGCGTAATGGGAACTGCCGGCCGGACTCGCGGCTGCTTCTGGATTGCAGAGAGAGGAAGACTGAAGACCAGGTACGGTAAGTGAGCTGGGGGGAGGGCTGGGGGTACTGGGGGGAGGGCTGGGGGGACAGTATGCCATGCAGACACCCACATTACCTTTTTACTATAGGTGGTTGGAAACTACAACTCCCAGCAACCAAGCATGCTGGGAGTTGTAGTTTCCAAACATCTACAGTGGAAAGGTATTAGGGTGGGGGACAGTATGCCATACAGTAACCCCCAATACCTTTCTACTATAGGTGGTTGGAAACTACAACTCCCAGCAACCAAGCATGCTGGGAGTTGTAGTTTCCAAACATTTACAGTGGAAAGGTATTAGGGTTACTGTATACTCTCGGCTTATACTCGGGTCAATCATTTTTTCTAATTTTTGAGGCAAAAATAGGTGCCTCGGCTTATACTCGAGTCGGCTTATACTCGAGTATATACAGTACTTACCCACCTTCATTCCCTCTGTCTCTTTCTCTACTGTTACTTCCAGAAACTGAAGAGCAGAAAGGACCAGACCAGCAGCCGTGTCTATGATTGTCTGAGAGTCAGCTAATCACAGACACAGCTGCCAGTCAGTAGAGGGAGTAGAGGGAACGAGGTCGGTAAGGCTATTTCTGAGATGATTTTTATGTTTTCAAGCTGGCGTTTAGGGTTGGAAAGGGAGTTGTGTATGCAGGTTTTTTTTGTTTTCTTTTGACAGCAAGATGCAACACCAAAGGATCTAGAAGGGGGCAGGGGGGTGAGCTCCAGTGCGCATACCAGAGTCCACAACAAAACCTAGTAAAACTGATCTTGGGTATTGTTTAAACCCTACTTCCCAGCATTTCTTACCAGCCAATCTGGTGTTGTAACCAGTGGCGTAACTATAGCCCCCGGAACAATGGGGAGGGCCCAGCAATGTGCTAGTAGTATGTGTTATAGTGTGGCCTCAGTCTTAGACCTAAAAGATGTAACTTTCCCAGAAAAGGGTTGCTTTGTCCAGCTTACCTCATAGGAAAACAAGCAATCATAACTACAATTAATAAATATCTATCTTAAGCAGGATTTAGCAAGCTTGTGCTTTTAAAATCCATATGCACGGTTTTTAGTGCACATGAAAAGAGCTTTACTATTTCTTATTTAATGTAAATGAAGTATTAATTAGTTCTTGAACCTTCTAGGGCCGAAGTCACAATGAACACGTACAAGATGCACCATGCTCTGTGTTATTAAAGTTTAACTTTAGTATCCCCTTAAAATATGAGTAAGATTGCCTAAAATGTTCTATCCCCCCCAAGATATTATTGATTCCCTGGATAGCTGCAAATATTTGCCTAGATGAATTGATCTACAAGGATGAATTGATTACAAGGCAGTATTACAAACCCACGCTACGTTTTCGCGATCCTGCAATGCAATACGTGTTTACACCTGGTATTGGATAACGGAAATGTAAGAAGAGCGGCTTTGTGCTCCCTTACAACCCCTTACAATGACCCTTTAAGTTTTTCACTACTGGCGCAAAACTTAACCTAAGGGGTTTTATATCTGTGTTCTATGTATATTACATGGGTTTGCATGGGTTTTACACTTATTTTTGACATCTTGTATCTTCTTAATAGTTTTTAAAAATGAAAGTGTTTTTATTTCCTGGAATGTGTTAACATGGAGCCAAACAGAAAATAGATTGCATGTTAGTGTTGTGCATGCCGTGTTCATGCAATGTGTTTTATTTACACCTAGGTATGAACGTTAATATATATTTAATTCTCAATATAAAGAATCAGCGAACTTAGTAGTGTGAAACCAGTTTTATGGGATGTTCATTACTAGATTTTTGTGGAGATGCATATACATAAACTGTATCAATACTGTTTATTTTTAGGAATTTGACCCTTTGAGGTTTTTACAAGAGAATTCTGACAACAGACATTCCTATGCATTCCTTCCGTTTTCTGCTGGTTCAAGGTAATGTATTAGAAATATTACAGTAAGTAAATTTTTCACACATCACTTGTTAAAGGGTATATACACTCTCAAAATGAACTTTTGGGATTTCAGTTTAATTGAAGAACGGGAGGTAAAGCTGCTATGTCTTACCTCTCGTTCTTCAATAAAACCCGCAGGAGCCAGGAACTTACTTCCTCTGCTGATCTTCTAACAGGTCCTGACGCACTTTGTATTCTATGCTCATGCACAGCGTGCACATAGAGTAAAAAGTGCATCAAGACCTGTCAGCAGAGGAGCATGAAACTGGGTAACTTCCTTACCTTCGCTCCTGGAGGTTTTATTGAAGAACGGTAGGTAATATAGCAGCTTTACCTCTGATTCTTCAATTAATCCTAAAAGTTAATTTCGGGAGTGGAGATACCCTTTAAAGTCAGCACAATTTTATTTGAACATCTATTGATTCCTGCAGCAAAAATCCTAACATACAAACGTTCCATTTTTTTTCATTTGGTTTATTTATACAAAAGTTGTGATGTCAGTTACAGTACATGCACATTCAAAGTTATGTAACCATATCAGTAACTTACTTGTATCCAACTGTTTGGTACCAGTCACAAATACAATTTTCAAATAAACTATTTTAAATAACAACCCAAACAATAGGATCTGGACATAATGTGAAGGTAAATTCACACACATGCTTAGTTCTTAGCTGATGATTTAATCCAAAAATGGAATGCAACCTGTAAATAACATCCCCTAATACAATAAATAAATTATTATAATAAATTATTATAAAAAAAGTATAGAATAATTTATTATACCCAATCAATAAACCCAATAAAACAGTGTCTTACAATTAATCAAAATCTAGACTGGTCAGCCCTGAACCTATAAATTAATAATAACACATATACATATATATAAAAAACATCACAAAAGTTAAAAGAACAATTCATCAGATTTGGACCCTCTAATATAAATAGAACACTAATAAGAGCGTAATAGCAGTAAAGCCACTAATTGAAAGGCAGTCCGAACCTGCAGGAAAGTTCAAACAGCTCCCAGGGTAAATACCAACCCCCTGAGAGTTAAGCTCCTTAGTAACCCAGTTCTTAGGACCGTATTTATAAGGCGCGGTATCACTTTTTAGCAATACCATGCCTTTAACGAACAGTTTAACTATTGTTTCCAAACAGTTTAGCGATCGGTAATTTACGATCGTTATCAGAAATTACAATAATGATCGGAAATTACCGATATCGATCATAAATCTATGATAACACGATTGTAGATTTACGATCCTCATAGTTTACCATTGTGGTAGTTTACTATACCGCATTGTATTCTACAACCGAGTGTTCGTTAATTAACCAACGCTCAGCGTAAATGTATGGCCACAGTCGTACATTAGCGATAACGCACATTTTTACATACGCCCTTTAGAGTGATACCTCAACCAATCCAGTTTCTTATTTAATGTTTTGTTTTATTGTGCAGAAGTCTGGGTTATTCAGCCATATGCTGGTATTCAATAGAGAATTAAATGTTTCTTATTTTTTTTCAGGAACTGCATTGGACAGAACTTTGCTATGAATGAGATGAAAGTGGCTGTAGCTTTGACCCTGCAGAGATTTGAACTGTTTCCTGACCCTGAGAATGAACCACAAAAGGTCCCTCAGGTTGTTCTACGTTCATTGAATGGAATTCATATTAACCTAAGAAGTGTAAAAAAACAAAGATAGGATGTGATTAGGAACTTACATTAAACATTCATTCAGGCAGAAATTTCTGTCCTGATGACTTTCAAATGCACTTCAACTTCCAGCAATTTATCTAAGGATGCTGGGGGGTGTAGGCTGCATATTCTAATAATCACATATATTTTGGAATTCAGTAGTTCAAAAAATGCAAACTCCAGAAAACAGGAATGGCATTCATGTGGGTTGGGCTTTAGCCCACTATACGGTGTTTAGGCATTTCAATTCTAACGGACAAAGAAATATCTATAATTACTTTCTACTTTACAAGTGGATTTGCAATCTACTGTTATCACTTTCTACTGTGCAAGTGGATTTGCAATCTCTTTGCAGCCAAGTTGTTTTATTAACTTGACCACAACATATGTATCTGTGTATCCATACCTTTTCTGTACATCTTTATATTGCAATGCAAAATATATTTTATATATTTAGGCATTAAACAACCACCAGCAGATGGCAGCACACGGCAACATACTGAAAAACTGGAACTAGTTAATGCGTTTACATCATTTCTGTTTTTAGAATAATGTTTAGTTGCTGTTCGTTGTGTTTAACATGGTATTTAATAAATGTGAAAGTTGACAAATCAAAATTTTGCAGATGGATTCATTAAAAGTAAACAAGAATTTGTGCTTCATGAATGCCTTGTTTCAGAAACTATCACCTTTAAATGTGGAATATTAAATAAGGAATTTGTGAGTGACAGTGGCTTTTTTAAGCCATGGTAAAAGCATGTTACATTGTTCAATGAGTAGATGAGATCAACTTATCGTTTGGGACGAAATATTGGACTTGCAGCCTTGGACTTGTGTTTGCAGCCTTAGGCTTCCTTCCCCCTAGGGAGAGTTTTGGTGTGTGACTTCATGTAGAAACGTCTAGGGCTAAGTAGCGAGAGCCGTTATCGGCTATTTGTGTCTTAAAGTCACGTTAACCAATGTACCAAGCGTTAGAGTGACTTTAAGACACAACTAACGGCACTTGCGACATTACGCAAAATTTGTGTCACGTAACTGATGCAGCCAATGTATTAAGCCGTTAATGGGTTTTTAAGACGTAATCTGTAACGTCAGCAGATAGCTGGTGTTAAAGATTCGCAAAAGGCAAACTCCAGTCACAATGCACTGAGAGCCACTATCAGCTCAGTGCATTGCCTAAAGGGGGTGATAGAGAGCAATAGCGACTCTCAGTACATAGCCCCTATCATTTCTTAACACATTGCCCATAGGAAAGCTGATTACAATTCACACTTGGGCATTGTAATTTATTGTGTTGAAAACATCTCACTACATGCAGCAGTTTATGTAGTCACGCATAGCTTTACTATAACATAAAAATGAAACTGCATGCAGCAACACGGAAAAATTACACTACATTGTAATTTGTTCAGTCCATATGGGGACCTTGTAGATCCTCAAAGCAAAAGAGAAAAAGGCATATAAGTAAAACATATGGAGATGGAGAAGGGATCAGGAATAGGAAAGTTAAAAGTTAATAGTACATTTCTATACCATTAAAGGGCAAGTCCAGCCCTCAAATAAAAAGTTATATACAGGTTAATCACCCCCCAAACCCCTAAACTTTAATAGTTTGAAATTTGAAATAACCTGTCTAACCTGAAACCCTCACAATGTCCTGTTGCCCCTGCTTTTGTTTCCTTGTTATTACAGTTGGCAACTGTCAGTTATGGATTGATCACGATCATTCCTTACCTGCCGTGGGTCCTTCAGTGGCCAGACTTCCTGGGGAGGCATGCACGACATCCTGTTTGTGCGCACGGCACGCCCGGTGTGGCGCAAAAGTTTAAAAGGCAGGGACTGTGGAAGACTGGTGTTGGATGTTTGTTCCCCCACCGGCTTCCTAGTCTTTCCTGTCCCTCTGTCCAGTTCCTGAAGTCCTGTTACTGTAGTATCCTTGTTCCTGTGCCTCGTTCTTGTGCCTTGTTGGGGTGCCTGTGTTTCATTCCTGTGCATCTGTTCCGTGGCATATCATTTACAGGTGCTGGGGGCTATAACATGGTGTGACACAGCAGCACAACATCCCCAACATCAGGGGCTCTGGTGAAAACCTAGTCACAATTAGACCCTGCGCCCCAGTACCTGTGGGTAGCTACTAATCTCACCAAGGAATCAGGTAACCCTGATAGGATTTGACAGTTGACATCATTACCAATGACTGAATGCTAATTCCTTAGCTGCCACTTTTGAGCATGCTCAGACTCAGTACAGGTCACTAAATTGCTCAGTTTCCATGAGGCATCCAGAAGCATAGCAGGCATACAGTAATGAATTCATAGGACAAAGTAGCATATATCAACATATTTTAAAGAGGCAATTCTTCCTAAAAGATGATGTTCTGAGGGTGGAGTTGTCTTTAATATCTGTAGTATTACATACTAATTTACAAGCAACCTATCACAAAATTAGTATTATAGGGCCTTACCAAATTGTTTACTTCCGTATCCTACTCCCCCCCCCCCTCGCAGTGGGACGAACATGCTTAGGGTGTTTTATCCGTAGAAAACATGAGCAGCTATCCAATTAGAGAATTTCACTTTCTGTGCGGATGTGAGGAAAGGGTTAAAATGAAAGTAGCTGTTGCACGGATGTTTCAAAGTATTTGCCTTACTTCACACATCTGGTTAATTATATATTTCAAATAAGTATCGCTTATTATAATCTATTTGCAAAGTTGATACAGAAGACATTTCCACAAGGATACTTAGGGCTAGGCCCCACTAGCCCTTTTTGGTATGCGATGTGCGCTGCACTGCGATAGGGATACATCAAAGGGATCGCAGCACACGCGCAGGGTAGCGCGACGCAGCAAAATCCTGCAGTGTATTTAACATTAAGGGCAAGGCCCCACTAGGGAGCGCGCAGCTCCCTAGTGGGCCTTGCCCTTAATGTTAAATACACTGCAAGGCTGTTGTATAATCTGTCTGTTAATAGTTTTTTCATCCGAATCTTGCTGTTTGTGGACATAGCTGAATATAATTTCATTTGGCGATGAGCTGCATTCTACCAGCATTACCTTAATAAATGGAACAGTGACAGTAAATCGATGACTGTTATTGGTTATTTAGGGTCAGTGTAGTTCAACTTCACTGTAAAATACTGCAATGGTCAGTAAAAGGCATCAATGATTGCAAAATACAGTGAATGCCAGTATTTTGCATTGTGGTTGGTATGTTATGATATGATCTTAAAATACCGATACCCTTGGGTAAATCCCACACCTTTATGAATATGTACCATTGTATACAGTAAGGAGGGCATTGTAGTATAAACTAAACTATGTTTTCCCTTTAGGAGAACAATATAATATATATAATAACAATAAATTCAGAATAAAAGAAGAGTTAGGGATAGGCCACACTGCTGCGTTTTTTGTGCGTTTGCATTTTTTCAGCTCATTGAAAACGCGGCAATGCACCGAAAACGCATTTTTGGGTGTGTTGTGTTTGCGATTTGCGTTCCGCATTTTAAATCGCATGCGTTTTCCAATACTTAATGAAAAACCACATTCGCCAACGCAACAAAATCGCACATGAAATTGCATGCGTGTGAAATCGCATGTGCGTTGCAGTGTGGCCGTGCCCTTAAAACATATATAGGATTTTAGGGGCTAGGCCACACTAGCTCATTTGCGCATGCCGTTTTGGTTATAATGGAAATCGGGGGAGGTAAAAAAAAATTGCAATGTTCAATTGTGTATCATTTCTCGCGCCTGTTTACATGATTTTTATGCGCAACCGCATGTGATAACATTCACAAAATTCACAAATCGCACGCGCACAGCCACAGCAGAATCACACATGCAATCACGTGTGTGTTATTCCGGTGCATTGTAGTGTGGCCTTGCCCTCAATGTGTAATTATCCAGCAGTTCTAATTTACAATAGTTTTAAAGGGCACGATGCGGTACATGTTACATATGTGCCTTCTTTTTAGACTAGCACTTATTGTCCCTGACGCAAGACAAAGCAGAGCTGTAGTGAGGGATTGTGTTGGTAAGTAATGATAGATGCATTTTGAACGGGATTGTCCCAACTGCAGGGACAAAGTCCTGAGTCTCACATTCAGGATTGAAATCCCTTGGAACTGCAGGGAAAGCCCCACTATGCCCACTCTCTGTTTCAGAATGATGTTAGGACTTGTAGTTTAAACAGCTTGGTGGTAACTAATGTGATTACGCTTATGTAATAGCTAAATGTAATGTAGCATATTACTCTAGCATCCCATGGTATTGATGTGATAGTTATTTTCTAATACACTATGGATGAGGCCATACTACATCTACAGCTTGCGTTTTCCTGCACGGCGCTGTCAGTTAGTGTTGCGATCTGCGCAATCGAAGCGCGTGTGATTTGCAAAAAATAGTGATTGCATGTACTGCAAAAATGGATTGCAGCGAGTTTCAATGTGGAAAGAAACATTGCCATGCACTGTGCTGTATTTCTCTTGTGCACACGGATCGGAAGCGTGGGAGAAACGCGTTTGTGTGGCCTGGCTCTTACAGGCTTTGCTGTGTTCATAAGAATGGTCGATGGTGGGCAATATATTTACTAGTATATCTTTCTCACACTAATTTTGTTATTAAACACCATTATAGTTAAATAATGCTCAGCTACGGAATAAAATGGATATTAACATGTTTCCATGACAGCTCTTTAGTGAATGTCACACAAAGTTAAGGTTTCTTTACAAATGTCAAAATGATCATAATGACACTAAAGGGTAACTTAAACACTTAAGAGGCTAAACAGCTATAAAGAATGCTAATTGCATGTGTGCACGGGCAGAGCTGTGGAGTTATAAACAAACAGTTATTTCTAGATATCAAAACAATTGAATTGAAAGAGTATATATCAGGGAGATAATCAAGGGTGGTGTGTCATTGCTACACGTTGCACATTTATTATCTGTTCCTCCAGTCATGTCACTGTGGCTGCACGGGGCCAGATAATTGAGTTTATTCATGCAGATGGCATATTATCAGCTCTTGCAGGAGGAGGATTCAGGCAGTTAGTGATGCCGCTTGCCAGTTAAAGATTAGGTTCCCCCTGAGAATAATTAACAATCCCAAAACCCAGTTTTCTGCAAAATATTTCAACATGATCTTTAGTTGTAGCAGGTGTAATAGGCAGATAACAGAAGCTCCTGGGATAGTCACTTTTTCAGTTCTGTTTACAGTAGAAACCATAGTAAATATGATTCTTGTATGACTGGCGATTTATCTCACACAGTGCTAGCAGCTCATCTGCCTACTATGAAAGTACTAATCCAGTACATGGTCTGCTTCAATTGGACTTAGAAAATAACAGCAATTTACAGTTAGAGATAGTAATTGCATTGTCATATACAGTACATTAAGAAAAAAAGGATCACTCTAGCCTGCCCCAACGCCTACTAACTCAGGGTCTTCATGCAAGCTAACGCAGGTAGGGATAAAATTTTAGCATTTACTTGATATTAAAATAAATAAAGAATACAGTTTGATTATCAATAAATAACGCCAGATTGCTATATAGATTAAAGTGAGATGGGCTTAAAAGAGTAAAAAGCCTCCACAGAGTGTAAAATAAAATAGAGCCTTCTTGAGACAGAAGGTACATTGCAGCCTTATGCTATGTGAATGGCATTGCCCGCAAAAAGAAACAACTATCAATTTCTCACTCCCAGAGTAAGGGGCGGAGACATGCAAAGTTCCATTTTAAGCCCTATCAGTATGATAGGCTGTCTACACTATATGCAATTTTTTTGGCTGACCAGGGAGAAAAAAATCATATGTCTTTTCGGTGGGCCACGGTGATCGGACACGTCCATAGTGGACTACACGCTCCACGGTGGTAAACTGTCATCTGTGGCTTTTTTTTTGCTGCAACCGGCAGTCCTTTGTCCTGGTTGACCAGTCAGAAACGGTCGGTCGGGACTAAGAATCTAAAGATATGTACCCTGCTTAATTTGCACTGAGGAAATCTAATAAGATTGAAACATGTCATGTCTGCAGGTCAGATGAATGGCTCTATACCATTAGGCTATATTGCATTTTAAAATGCCAGCGGTTCTGAATACATGATTTTGCCACAGGACATAAAGGGGAAACTTCACATGTTTTTGACCCCTACTCTGGGAAACCTGAGAGTAAGAAATTGCTCCTACATAGTGTAAAGGGTAAGGAGCGATTGTGAATGTCATTACATCTGTACATTTTTATTTGTCGTAAATCTCCCACTGCAGAATGTTTGCATTTGATCACATGTACAATTTGATGAAGGATGCACCAACCCACAGAGGTTCATTCTGTCGGCAGATTTTCGATACGGTCCCTGGTTTCAGAGCACAATTCCGACGTTCTAATCTGAAATTCTCTGCTAAAATCACAAAATTTGGATGCCAGTTTTACACAACAAAGGGCCATATTTATAAACGCACAGTATCGCACATTAGCGATATCGCATGTTATCAGTAGATTATGATGGCGGCCGTATAATATTAAATATTGTTAATTAAAGAGTTTGGGCGTATAATACCATGCGGTTGTAAACTACTGCAATGGTATTCTACTGCCCCTTTATAAAAATGGCCCAAATTTTTTTTTAAAACTCTTCTACATCCATTCTTTTTATGAACATCCTTATGATCAATTATAGAAAGGGAAAGAAAAACATAGAAAATACTTTGCACATTTTGGTATTTAAAATTGTTTATCATTATATAGTTCCTGTACTTATTAGTTCTTACCAATGAAAATAACTCTCAGTGAATTGTCTTATTCAAAGTGAATATTCTATGTATAAAAGTCAATGTATGTACGTATGTTCCGAATGGCTGGGACACTTTTTTAGGTTCACGCATTAGCGATACGGCCCTTTACCGCTAATGTGTGTAACCACCTTAAGCCCTGAATTGTGGGTCTGGCTATTTACAGGTCAGGTGCAGTTATGGAACCCACAAGCAAAGTGGGGGTTGGATGTCTGTTTAATTTCAAATGTGGGTAATGGTTTTATGGTTGCCTGCAGGACTCTAATCTGGCCTTTATGCTGCCATCTGTTGGGGAATCGAGTGATCGTCCCTTGAAAAAAGACTAAGGTAGAGGTCACACTGCAAAGCCCTATCACGACGCACGTTGTGTACAAACGAATGTTTCGGCCGATAATCAGCCCGTGTGTAGGCACTTTATCGGACGAAATGGTCGTTCGTTCAGAGATCTGCCATGTCGGTCGGGTAACAATCCCCAACCGAACGGCCATTTCGGCAGATAAAGTGCCTACACACAGGTCGATTATTGGTGGAAACGAAGGATCTTACCATGTGTACCAGGCTTACCGTAAGCCTAACAAAATTTTGGTTGGAAGAAACTGGGCAATGCCAGGTACTCTGCTAGTTAGTGATAAAAAGTCTGTTTTTCCAAGATTCTTTCTCCATATCAAATAACTGTTAATATTTTTTTTAACTTCCTTCATTTGTGGTTTTGCAACATTTATTGTGTTAACAAATGAGATGTGTATCATTAATTACACAATTTGCACAACTGCTCACAGAATACTTCTGACTTTCTCCTTTTATAAATGACTGGTAACCATACACATGGTTAGATCAACACAGAAAAAGCAGTGATATCAGGACAAGTAAACCCCGCAGTTTAACCATTCACTGAACACTTAACTAATCTATGTTGAATGATTGTAGCTTCAACCAAACCTAGCAAAGCCATAAGGCTGGGTACACATGGAGGGACTTTTTGTCTCGACCGAGAGCTCGCAACGAATGTCCAGTGGTCGCTGCAAATTTGTCCGCGGCCAAATTTGCAAGCGAACTATCGTGCGGTTCCCTATCGATCGGAATTTACCGACATGTCCGATCGTTGATTTGGTCGTGGCCGCCCGCCCCACACCAACCAATATTTTCGTCCGATCGACCGAAAGTGCCAGGAATTGGTCGGTCGGCCGAAAATATTGGGGCTATGCTGTACATAGAGGATTAGGTTTAAATACCGGTACACCATGCACAGACAAAAATGGAATGAAAATACACGTCTGTCTTTCCTATCTCTACTCTAGCATAAAAACAGAATAGATCAGTCTGATCCATTTAAAAAATGCACACATTTCTGCACAAAAATGGACCTAGTGTGAATGAAGCCTTAATTGTAAGTTCACAGTACACAACGCAAAACGCATTTAAAAAAATGCAATAAATTACATAGTGATTAAAAGCATTTTTGCATTGCGTTTTTATGCATTTTTTCAGTTTGTTTTTTGGTTAAATGGCAAAAAAAAAAAATGCATAAAAATTCGTATTTATAGGTGTTTCTATAAATTTTTATGCATTTTTTACCTCTTCCCCATAGACTTTCATTGAGTACACTATCGCACTAAACTGCTGCAAACAGAGCATTACAAAAACCCAACGCACAAAAACGCAGTAGTGTGAACGGTATTATGACGTCCTTATGTAATATTCATGTCCTTGCTTTTTCCCCCACACATGCATTAAAAAAGCAATAAACACAATAAAATATGTCTAGTCAGAACAAACCCTAAGGAAATGGGCGTGGGTCAGTGACGTAACTATCACTCCCGCGACCGCGCGGGGGGGGGGGTGTCGGACAGTAGGACTGCCCACCACAACCTCCTCGATGAGCTGTTTTAAAACAACTGATCGCGCGTATGAAGGAAACATGCCAGCGACCACCTGTTTGAAAGACTGGACCCAAACTTCATTGGGTCTGGTCTTTTAGACAGCTAATCACGCGTTTGCTCCCTTCATACACGCTTTCAAAAACAGCTGATCGTGGACCTCAGTCTGTTGAGGGGAGCATGGTGAGGTGGGTAAGGAGCCACAACCCATGCCAGGGCATAACTGAAGGGCCCGGCCCCCTGCGAGACTAAAAGCCGGGCCCATCAGTTATGCCCTGGCATGGGTTGTGGCTCCGGTCATTAAATATTGGGTACACACATAACATGATACTTGAAAGATACACAGGATCTGCAATATATTGTCTGTCATTTTTCAAAGATCAGGGTACACACAGTCACGAGCTTTCTCCCTATACACAGCATATACACAGCATATACACAGCATAGGGAGAATGTCCAGGACTGCATGTTTCCCATGACCACGACCGACTCCCCTAAGGAGACAACCACGGGAAAGGGAAATTTACGTTGTTTTCTCACGACCTCAAGGCCGATGGAAATGTTCCTTGTGATCGTTCGGAAAATGCACTACATGATACCATTGGTCCAACGGGTCAGACGGTATCGTTACTGTGTGTACCCAGCTTTAATATAGTGAAATGGTGCTTAATCTATAACTTGTACTTTTCACACCGCTTAGGAAAAAACATTTAGATAGGTTTGTGGGGGAAATTAGATTAAGTAAAATTTTTGTTTGAGGCTCGGAATTGACATTTAAGGTATAAATAGCAATAGTGAATCAGTGTGAATGGCTCAGGGACCTGGGAAATAGTTTCTACTCTGAGCTGACATAAAGAAACATTGACCATAAAATGCTTCTAATATCGAATAAATGTATGGGAACATTGACAAATAATGTTGATCATTACATCAATCTATATAATGCTGGGTTCACATCTAAATAACAATGTACATCAGCATAAATTCACCAGAAAGAATGTCTCCTCTACTTTATCTGCACTGAACATCTAATGGCACCAGAGAGTTTGTTGACAGTTTATGAAGAGAATGTGTTTAAATAAAGCAGAACACACTCGCTGTAAGCCGGCACCTTAGAATATGTAGAAATTTAGAAGCATTACTCTGACCAAGACAATCACCATTTACCTGCCAGATCCCAGACAGGAGACACCCTTGTTATGTGGTTCAGATAGTTTAGTCCTTGATGTAATAAAAAAAAACAATACATTACACTGAATGTGAACAGATGAAAGAGCAAAATATAATAAGCCTTCAATAAAAGTTCTTATCGTTAAAAATGGAGCTAACTTTGCCCCAACCAATCAGATATTATTTAACATTTAAAAAGCTAAAATCTGATAAAATAACTTTTATTGAATAACCCTACTTGTGTATAAATAAGGTTAGAGACTAAATAAAATGCATGTTGCATCCATTCAATATAAATGTAAAGGTTTTATATATCTAGGCTGCTGGGTAATATTGTCAGTTTATTGAATAAATGCAGATTGAACCTATTATAAATATTTCCCATCCTATCAGCTGCCACATCATCTTGATCATATTTAAAGGGCATGTCCACCCCCAAAACTATAATCTCCCCCACTACTGGCCCCACTGTGTAGTGTAATAAAATCCTTACCTTACATCCCAGCTCCAAATGGTTCTCCTGGAATCCCCCCAAAGTCCAAAAAAGTGGCCACCATAAAGATAGCAGAGTCCATATAGGACTCTGCCTACTGTCTCCCCTCTGAGAGAAGTTTAGCATGCGCACTGCAGCCCTCCTCCCTCCCTCCCTCTCCCACACGATTTGGTCTCCCTCCCCCTAGCTCCAAACCCTTTTTATATCTTATAGGTATTGGTCCCCCAGCCCCAACCGCAATAAACTTATATCCAGAAACTCCCCTGATAGTTACTTACCTTGCCTCTCTCCTCTGCTGTTCTAAGCAGCCGCGTCCGTGATTGGCTGCACCATCTAATGTGTATGGTCTGTTTAATGCTGGCCATTTTTTTAAAAATAGAAATCTAATATATTTGACATTCAATCAAGGTCTGATCTTGCTGTGCAGTCTATCAAACAGATGGGCATACAGGGGTCGATATGTTTGATTCTTGCATGCCATGCCAGGCTTAAGGATTAGGTCCCACTCTGTGTGTTGCATTCCATTTTGCCTGCGTTTTGCGAATCGCAATGTAATTTAAAATATAATGAAAATTGGGAGAATCAGGTCCCAGTGTATAATTTGCGTTCCAAATTAATGTGGTCGATTTTTTATCTCCATGCCTGCACGACATTTGGTCCACGTGTGTCAGAATCACACTTTAATAATAGTCTATAGGAACGCAGAAAAAGTGGACAAACTTTTTATTTTTTGCATTTTCTCCAGTATCTCCTGTTGATTTTCCAAAAACTGCACACGCATGCAAATGGATTGGAAGCCTGATGATATATATATATCTTTAGGGTGGTGCCTACACAACGTGCTCTACTTGTGTAAATCGGCACTGTATCATCATTTTACTGACTTTATTTTATGCACCTTAATTAGGTGACTTATAAGTTACAAAAGTGCCTTGTAACAAACCCTTGGACGCCCCTCCAACTGATATTTACATGCCCATACAAAGATGTGCCACAACATACAGATCAAACACATAAAAACATATATACACATGAACTGGGATGGAGTCTTACGAGTCAGGCCTACAGTGAGGGACCTTTTACTATTAACCCAAAATATTATTTCAAATGGGGGACTACATATATATATAAATGTAGGCTTCATATGTAGTTCTCATACAGCATGTAAATATCAGTTGGGGGCTCCAAGGGTTTGTTACAAGGCACTTTTGTAACTTATAAGTCACCTAATTAAGGTGCATAAAATAAAGTCAGTAAAATGGTGATACGTGCCATTTACACAAGTAGAGCATGTTGTGTAGGCACCACCTAAGATATATATATATCATCAGGGTGAGAGATCTGAACTGACGTTATTAAGAAATTTGTGTGTGGTGCCATATACTTAGTTATAATAAGATGTTGTATTGGTGCTTTTTTTGGCACTATTACATTTTTTATTTTTGTTTTGGTTTATTATATTTTTTGTTTGTAGTTTATTAATAAATGGATTGGAAGCGCAGACACACGTAGACAAATGCATAGAAAAACGCATGTCTGTTAACCTGCAAACGGACCAAAACGCAGACAAAATGCATTGTCCTAACACACTGAAAACGGACACAGCAATGCTTTTTACCATGGGCAGTAATAAATCTCTTACTCATATTTAGGCCTCATGCAAAATGTCAAGTAAATGCAATCAGCAGGGCCATGCTCAGACTGAGGCTAGTCATTTTTGGTGGGATTTATAATTTAGTAGGACAAGCCCCAGCGGGAGAAAAATAAAACCATGTATTAATAATACTTACAAAGTCACACATAAACTGCTGAAAACCGTTATTAAATTGACTATCTCTTGTGATTCCTGTGCAGACCATCAAGCAAGTGTTAACATTTTAGATAACCAGTATGGAACGGTTTATTGTGACTTTAACTCTGATAGTTATGGCTGTGATGAATTTCAACGACAGTGGATTTATATTAAAAAAAAATGTAATCCCGGTCATCAGACCAATGTTATAGAGGTGTAAAGTTATAGACACCTGAAACACTGTTGGTGGGATTGTGACTGAGAAGGTTCAGAAGTTACGGAAGACATGCTCAGACTTGATAGACAGAACCCTCTATACACAAATAATCTTGAGCCCATGGACAGCATAGACATGTATCTAATATCTCCTCACCAGGAAATAGCCTAATTCACCGAATATGTGCCCAACCAGGAGACTGGTTGCCACCTCTTGGGAACAATCAGCCCCAAAATGAAACCCACTTAATAATAAGATTTGGTGGATTTGTGAAAACAACAAAATAATGTAATCTGGTGGATTCATATAAACATTATGACCAGATATGGCCCCCCTGGATAGGTGCATGACTGGAGGAGAGAGTCAATTATTAGAACATTACCTGCAGCTAACCAATAAAATAGTCTCCTACAGGGACATTGATTAAACCCCTTGGGGTAATCTACATAAGACGCTTGGGAGGAGGAAGGAAATAAAAAAGGGCTTTATTAAGAAATTAGACACTACTGAATATCTCATTTTTGAATAACCACAAAACTCTATCACTGTTATGGGAACTTTTTTTTTTTTACTTATTATTATTGTTGTTTTTGGATATATGTAAAATGCACAAAATACAGTACAGTTTCATGATTCACAAACATACAAATACCTTTCATTATGTATTACTTTAATTGATATCTAATGAAAATGTTGTTACTGTTCAATTAAAATATTGAAAGGAAAAAAAAGTGTAATTATCGGGAACTTTCTTTATTTGGTAAGAATTTGTGACTATGTGACTGTGTTTATATACTGTATAATTCCAAAGACAACCTTGCAGTCATTTTAGATGTTATGTTGATCTGTACCGTTAATCAGCCATTTGTTTGTTTTCTTTCATCAATTTGTGTTGCAAAATACTGCAATGTAGCATAACTTTATCAGCATTTTTTTTATCTTTGTCCCTGCAGTCCCCAAATGTCCCATTTTACCAGGTATCAGTGTCTGGCTCACAAGAAGTTTCATTCCCAATGCCTATGTTCCTGTCAGAGTCTCTATCTCTATCTTTACACTGCATATGGCATTTACCAGTGATGGTGAAGATACTTCATGGTGATTGCCAACATAAGCATGTAAAAACATAGTAATAGCTGTCAGTTATATAATATAATCTGGTTATTTGTCATCAGGAATATAAATGAACAATAGCATGTACTTCCTTTGTAAAAACACAAAAGAGATGGTATCCACTAGATAGGTTTCCACTTGATTAGTTAGAGCAATTAGATATGCCAAAAAATTGTGACAATCATGCAATCTTTAATAAGCCACATGATCAGTTAGGTTGAATTATCAATGCTAGTTCTTTAATCCTAACCGACAGACTACCAATTGTTTATTGGTCAGTAGGTCTGTCACCAAGAATCAGCCATGTTAACTTGTGTACCGTGCTAAGTGTTTATCAAACTATATTATTTCCCCCTGCATACATGTTGTAAAATAACATGGCCAAACAAATTTGTGAGTTAAGGAGCCAAATGGGAAAACTAGTGCATGAGTGGGTTACTAGTTTACCTGGAAACAGTAAGGGCTTTACCTTCCTGTTACTTACTGGATTATTCAATCGCTTTGATAAAGGCCAGGTCTTGCTATTTTAGGAGTGGCCACCCCCGATACCCACTAACAGCATGTGTTTGCCTCTGTACCCCATATCTTGTAGTGGTAAAGACTGATGCAAAAAAAGATTTATGTTAAAAGAATCACTTGTTATTCAGACTATTTTGCACCAAACAATGAGTAACTAGTTGGACCAGATTGCAGACAAAAAGTCCCCATATGCTGGTGTTACTGGGTAATATTTTGGGGCTAAACATAACAAGATGATGTTAAGATGATAAACTATTGTCAAACTTAGATGGTGTCTATAGTAAGCTTTTATTAAAACGTATACTGCTATATAATACAAATGCCTTCAATTGCAGGAGACTGAGGGTAGAGAATGGAATGTCTGTGGGTCTCTTCTACGCTCAATGCAATAGGCGGCACCATGATTCCCAAAACTATAGTTATGCCTTGGCTTTTGGACAACTCTATCCAATGACAAATTAACATCCTGTTCTTTTTTTTTTTTTATATCATTCTGTTGACATGTGGAATATGAACTCGCAATACAAATAATTATATAGTGGATAATGCACCCCAACAGTAAATTATAAGGATATTAGAAGTCAACCCAGGATTTCCGTGACCATATAAAAGTACGAGCCGCAGCCGAGTAACTTTTATACAGGGCACAGAACTCCAAGGTGATTTCTAATATCCCTAGAATTTACAGTTCGGGGTGCATTATTTATTATAACCTACCCCTTTGTGGCTTCTGGTTTCCTTCTCCTTCTGGAACTATAAGATTATAAGGCTATAACCTTACAGTTCCTCCCATAGAAATCCACTACAGGGGTAGGTTATAATTAAATATAATTTAAAGAGATGTGTACGAAAGGTGACAGCAACATCACTATGTCCCTAGAACTAATAACGTGGATCAACACTAACTTGAATAACCAATCAGCGAAGCAGCTTATGGCTGTTGCATAGGTGCCTACAGGTCAGAATCTCTGAAAATGGGGCATTCTGTGTTTTTGTGAAACAAAATGGCTACTGGTACACTGCACTGGGGAATTACAATAAAAGCAAGATAAAAAGTCAAACAAAAAACAAAATCATTGTGGTGAATAGCAAGTGCCACCTAACCATGGCAGTTCCTGCAGCGAGGAGCAGGCATGGTAATAAAATGACGTTGTATCAGAGGCCTAGCCACACAATGTACATCAGTGTGGATTGCACAGTAGGGGATAAAGAGTATTGCGTAATATACATCATGTTATCATGGGAGAATCACACACTGGCCTAAAAATGCTGTGTGACTGGCTCCTCACAGAGCTAGGTACAGTATATTTAAGTCCATTTGTATCTCATTTGGATAATGATACTTGTCCTTAAAGTTAAAACCACACTTTTCAGCCTTTAACACTCCTTGTTCATTTAAATCAGGTTTTAATATAAGAACTGTTATATTTGGAGGTGAATGGTTCATTTCCCTTTCTTACCTTTGTTCTGTTTTAGGATAGAAAAGCTGTTACCATTAAAGGATAACTATACTCTAAAATTTATATTTTTAAAAATGGAAAGTACCCGGCAGGGAGGTCGGATTGATTATTCCTACTTACAATATTGTTTTGTTGAGGAGCTACAGCACGTACAGTTTTCATTTGCCAGTTAGTCCCACACTAAAACTTTTTTAAAGATAGTGCCAGGAGAAGACTGGCAGAATCTTTTTCTTTGGGCTGGTGCTCCTCACAGAAACAATATTGGGAGGTAAGGATTACCAGTCCCATATCCCTGTCCCAAGTACTTTTCATTTCGACTTTAAAAAAAAACTTATACAGATAGTTATCCTTTAACTTATTCTCAAGAAAAATCTTTCCAATTTCTACCTTATTAACTGTGCTGTATTCAATGATCTACAAGGTTTGCTTTCTTTAACATATTTCCAACCTAAATAAAGAACCTAGCAAACAGTTGCAGACTTGCTTTATAATTCATAGAGATGAAAACTTTAGTCATGAGTTATTAAAACATTGATGCCATTTGATACATTAATAATTTGGCTATTTGTTATAAAAAAAATCCATCTCCTTTAATTATTACTTTTTTTCAGTTTCATTTGCATAACATTCCATTCCATGGTGTTTTTGGTTTATTTTGAACTTGTATTGGTTAAAGGGTATGTCCACCCTTCAAAACTTTTTTTCACCAAACATTGCCCCTGTCCCCCCAGCCTCAACCGCTATGTTAGTAATATCAGAAAATGCCCAGAACTTTACTTACCTTCCCTCTTGCCTCCGCCGCGCTGCCAGGCCCTCTGCTTGCGAGAAAATGCAGCGAGGGCGGGACCGGCAGTCGCATCTGTGATTGGCTGAGCGCAGCCAATCATGGACGCAGCTGCCGGGAGTTCAGTGCGGCGTAAGTAATGTTCTGTTTCTTTCTGATATTACTAACATAGCGGTTGGGGCTGGGTAACAGGGGCAATGTTTGGTAAAAAGGGATTTACACTAGGGGGAGGGAATCCAATCAGGAGGAGAGGGAGGGGGAGGGAAGGGAGAAGGGCTGCAGTACGCATGCCAAACTTATCCCGGAGGCCAGGTAAGAGCAGAGTCCTATATGGAGTCCTATATCGATATTGGCTGACCTAGAAATGACTGGGCAATTCCAGAATACTAGCTATGGTTTTTGAGTGAAAACCATATAGGTAGGGACATCTTTTTTTCTAATTAAAGTATGTGAACCCTTCACAAAATCTCCTGGCAGTTCCTATAATTCTGACATATTCTCGGCAATAGTGATGTATTATAAGGCCCAATATATATATTTTGCTGAAAGAACACCAATTATACAGTGTTCAGAATGTAACTAGTGGATTTCTTTGTGCCAACTGTCATTTAAGAGGTTTTTACTGATGCAATTCGAGATCCAGAACTGACACTGAAGCATGGTCTGTGTAAAACTAATACTCTAACACTGATTAAAATGTCTAGATTTTGGATAACAAAAATTATTCTGTATTCTTTTTTGTTAAATTATTAGTAACACTGAATTATATTATAGGAATATTCCTAGAAAAAAGATAGTGTGAAGCAATACTCCTAAACTGTCCAAAAACAAAAGGTCATGGGGATAAATACTGTTTTTTAATCATTACACTGGTGAAATGCCTATTAAATTTCATGTATATGTGACATGACCCAAAAGTCCAGTTACATGGCTGTTGTCCGGATGTCGTCTTTGACCTCAGAGGGGTTATCGTATGCATGAACATGTTCACTTGATCTGAAATGAAAAAGCAGAAAATCACAACCATCTCTATTAGGCCATACTCTTTCTTACCATCAAGATGGCTTAACGGCACCAGAACAGAGATAATTCTTTTTGAACTTGAAAATTCTTAGCCACAATAATCTGAGAAATTGTTTTATCTAGATTCAGGACAGTTGGTATTGACCCTGGGCACCCTAACAAGGTATTTTAGCCATGAAAAAATCCCTATTCCCTATGGGAATCCACTCCAGTTTGTTGCTGTATGTTAACCAACAGTTGAAGGAATCCTGAATGTTTCTTATACTGAGGCCATTGACCACTCTGAATTTATCACGGTCCTTTCCTATTATAAATAAAGCATGAATTATGATAAAGTCTGTAGTTTATAATTAAATGCCTAGGATTTTAATTATGCTACAAGCAAATAATTTCGCCAAACAAATAGTAGTAGAGCTGGTGTCACTGCTGAACAGTTAGTGGCTGGACTTATATTTCCAAGGAGTGAATCATTAGAGAACATCAATTCTTCATATCTAAAAGGGCCACGTCCACTGCTAAATGAAAATCTATACTTACCTTCCCCATCCCCAACCCTGATATTATTATAGTTATATAGGCCTCCCTTTGTAAATAAACTCATTACTTACTTCTCTGCCGCCCTTCTAATGGGAGCTCAGAGAGCTGAGAAGAGGCTAGAGAAGAGGCATACCAGATTGCAAGTCAGCCATTTGGATGTGGCTTAACTGTGACTGCAGTGACTGATTGCTGAAATCTGCAAGAAGAAAATCAGCTTCTGTGTTAGATGCTGGCTTTCTTGTGGTGAGGAAATGTAAGTATAATGGTTTCAGAGAACTAGGGGCCATATTTATAAAGGCGAGTGTCGCTTATTAGTGATTCCGAGCCTTTAACGGTTGTATGGCATTATTCATTAATTTTACCATCACAATTGTAAAGCTACGATAGCCATTGTAAATTTACATTTACATTGTACATTAAGTCTGCGGTCGTACAGTAAGGAAAACCCACAAAGGTAAGTAACCATAATAATCTTGGGGGTTGGGGAAGGTAAGTATACATGAACCCATCGCTTATGTTCAAAAGACAAGTAAAAAAATTGAGCAGTTTAACAGAGATGATCAGACCAGTCTGACTTTAGTGAAATGTTTCAAAATCCCACCCACAGACAGGAGATCTTGAGCAGATTTCACTTGAATTTTCCTTAAAATCAATGGCACAGGGTCATTCATTTCAATCACTACATTCCCAGATGATTTTGAACTGGAAGATGTATGTGTATGTATGTGTGTGTGTATGTTTGTATGTGTATATTTAGATATAGGGGAATTTTCTAAAAAAACGTTTAATACCGCAAAAAAATTACCGCCGCACATCACGGCCACGAAAATAGCGCTATCGCCGTATTTATAATGGCAAGCAATATTGCCGGGGAGGGAATTTTAAGTCCGTTCACGGCGATACTGCACTTAGCGCAATGCACTAAGTACATATCGCCGCGAAGGGACTTAAAATCCCTTCCTGGTCCTCTGCTAAGGGGGCGGGCATACCGCCCACCCTGCCCTTGGTCCCGTCCCCCCGCGCGGTGGCGGGTGGTCAGGGAAAACGGCCGCGAAATGTTAACGATGCTTTATAAATATGCCCCTAGTGCCACTTGGGAGTAGAGATAACCAAACTTCATAAAGTTCAGTCCGTTTTCGAACTTTCGAAATTCTAAAAAAGTTTGAAAGTTCGAAAGTTTGAAAACGGACCCATAAAAGTCAATGGGGGTAATTAGTTTGGAAAGTTCGGATGAAGTTTCCAAAATAGATTGTAAACTTACCGTTACAGGCCTCTAGGACCTGGGAGATGGTCTGGGAAACACGTCCATGCGTGGGTAATGGCAAAAAAAACAGATGTAGTGCACACTTGCACTACTTCCAGTTAGGTAAACTCGAATGTCTCTGCGGAGATTTGCAGCTCATATGATCACACATTAACCATCATATTTAAATAAAATATTCAAATTGATTGGGAAATGTGTGATCATATGATTGCAAGCATTGAATCTTAACTAATCACAATTGGATTGTGTCCTTCTGCAAACCTATATAAAAAGCTGCAAGCCTCAGCAGAGCTCAGAAGTCATCGCAGCTAATGGCAGAAGAAAGAAGAGTTGGATCAAGAGGTCGGCAACACCGGCGATGTTATGTGTCGCCAGCGCCGGTGGTGTCACTGGTGGCCGCAGTGACATTGCCCAGCGTTGGCAACATCAGAAGAGTTGGTGTCGCCAACAAAAAACTCCGAGACTTGAAAAGGTCCTTTTGGACCAGGGGGGTCATGGTTTCAAGCTGCAGGACCCCGACAAAGGCACTTGTCAGTGCCGCAAGGGGGTCCCGGTTTGAGATGCAGGACCCCTTGTGCCAGGGCCACAAGGGTACTTCTAGTTGCTGCAAAGGCACTTTAAGTGCTGGGAGGGGGGTCCCGGTTTGAGCTGCAGGGCACCTTAACTTCTCCGGTCATTCGGGGGTTTCGAAATCGGCCATTCGAGACTTACCGAACGTTCGAAATCCTTGAACATTAAGAATTCTCTAACTTTCGAGGATTTTCGAAAATAATCCCACCAGTCTGGAAATCGAACTATTTCAAGTACGAACAGTTGTGAATAGTTCGAGTTCATCCGAACTCATAAAGTTTGGCTCGAACCTGGGTTTGATTGGAGTGCATTGCTGAAGTATAGTGCACCATCTATAGGAATATTATCGTCTTGATAATCTCCTTCTAACTACATACTGTACAACAGTGTAAGGGTACGAAACATAAACAACAAGCTGCCAGGCGTGTCCATGTACCCCTTATTTGGATCCCTTACAAATGGCAAACAGACCTGAAGTTTTCTATTGTTGTCGTATAATGTCCATGGGAACCGTTGGCAACCACTTCTTCAGCATCTAGAGATTTAAGGTTTCGGTTATCCTGGGGAAACAACCAAATGATAAGTGAGTCGATAATACAATGTCCATAAATATATGAAAAACATTGACATTTAACATTTGGCTTTTCTGAGCCCTATATTTTCTGTTTTGGGGACATACTTATAAAGCAGCTTTAAAGGAGAACTAAACTGTTTAAAAAATCATTGCAGCATAAAACGCTGACTCCTAGTTTAGACATGACATCTCGGTGCTTATGGTATTCCATTCAATGATTGGTCAATGATAAACTGGGTACACATGTTGACCGACAGCCAGGAGGAAGGACTGTCAGTCATGGCCGACAGTTTGCCATGACCGAGCGTGCGGTTCACAGAGGACGGCACAATAGGCCATGGTTTTCCAACACGTCCGATCGTGCATTCGCTGATTTGGATGAACAATGGTCGTCACAGATGAGAGAGAAAGCCATACAAAAATTCGGCCCAACTGACCAAAACACTGAAATGTTGGTTGGTCAGGCCGAATTATTGTATGGTGTGTATACAGCAAACAAAGCTCAAAATGGTAATGAATGCCAGCCAAAAAGGGAGAGAAAGAGAAAGCTGCATTGTGAAAAGTTGCAAAACAAGAAAAGGAACATTGGGTGGAGCGAACATGTTTAACTGGAACAAAGAAATACTAACTACTCCAATCCACCTGCTCTTGCACAATTTCAGTATGTGTAGTGTTTATTGCTAAGAATTTTTAAACTTTTTTTACATCATAATAACTAGTCGCATTCTAGGTTTACCGAAACGAAGTAGCGCGCGTGTGCGCTGTGTCCGGTTTTTATGCTGTTACCAGCGCACAACGTGTTCCCCAGACTATCTAAGGAAAGTTTACCCTGACATATTTTGGAAAGTTCATTCGAACTTTCTGAACTATTTACCCCCCATTGACTTTAATGGATCCGTTTTCATTTTCAAACTTTTTTTAGAAGTTTTAGAAGTTCGTTTATCAATTAATAGACTCCCAGGGTTCACTAGGTGCAATGCCCTCATCATATTATTCCAAAGCCCCAGCCCATATTCCATTCTGTTTCTACCCACCTGCACCATGCACAACGGCTGATGCCATACCTTAAATGTTCCTTCCCTGACTGTCCTGTCCAGTAAATAGCCCAGTCACTATATTTACAACCCACAACTACTTTTACCCTGGATTTTGCAATTGTTTGCATTTGGCTTTTTAACTGTTTTAAGATTATTTAGCGAAACTGATTTTAAGAAAAATCTAGAATGAAACTATACATAATATATAATGCTTTAACAAATTATAAATCCAAAATGTATATGTTTGAATAAAAAATTAGAGTGCAAACTTACATTGATCTTCCTTTCCAAAATCTTTTTACAACATAGACCGCAAGGACTAGAAAGAGGAATACGGTAGTAGCAATTAGTCCAGTTAGCCACTGAGGAAATGTTCCCTCAACACTATTTGTACCTAAAAAGGGACAAATCGGTGTAATATAGAATGTATGGATTAAAGGAAAACCTTAGAACACAGTCTTTAAATGATATATACAGTTACTGTGATAAAATCTATTATTAGGTATAATTAGGTAGGTGTAGGTAAAATAATGATCAATATATATCGCTCAAGAAGTGTAATGAATCACATAAAACATGTAACCTTTCTTTCTATTTTTTTAACATTCTCGATACCCCTTGATCCTCTGTCTAGATTCTGAATGATTGCTTTGAGAACTTTGAGGGAGATTCAATAAAAGTTTTTATGATTAAAAATGGTGCTAATTTGCCCCAACCAATCAGATCTTATTTAACATTAGAAAGCTAACATCTGATTAGTTGGGGCAAAATTAGCACCATTTTTAAGGAAAGAACTTTAATTGCATCTCCTGTTTGTAATAAAATCATGTACCGGTATGCCTACATTTTCTAAAGGTCATCTATCGTGAAATTTAATATTTTTGCGGCATTTGGAAGAATCCTATTGTCAAATGCCAGTTAGTTCCTCCTACATCCACCTATAGATTTGCATGTGACACATACAAGATAATAGAGGTGAAGCTGGCAGACAGCTGTTAAAGAGCACAATTCATGCTGTCACTCTGCAAAGGAATGGTATTGGGAGGTAGGAATACTGACCCTACATCCTTTTTATTTTACTTTTCAGGGAAAATCTAACATTTGTACATTAGATCCATTTTATTGTATACATTCTACCTATCGCTAATGTTAAGAACTAAAAGCCATAACAATACATTACAATGTACAAAGGTTTTGTTTTTTCCTGCGCCATGTTGCAATTTTTTTTACTTTAATGCATTCAGTTTTGCAATGGTTTTTCCCCTAGTTTGTTTGTATGAAAATGAACACCTTTTCAATTGTGTCTTTTTTTGCCCTACAAAAGTTCATAACCTACCATTCGGTGTTTCGCAGTATTTATGGTCGCGAAGTGCGTAACACATGCGGGAGGTAGGTTGCAGATAGATTGCATCTAACCCATAGTATTTGTGTTATTTATTTTAGCTAACATATTTACTATGTGTACTTGTGCACTTGTTACTGGATTTTGTATATTTTTCTATATCCATCATTCTTTAGCATTAGATGCATTAAAACTGATCTAAGCATTTTATTTGTTTATTTAAGGGTATGATAAATACAGCAGCAGTATTATACCAATGTACTATTTCTGATACATTTAAAGCACTGTAGTATTTTGCTTACTTCCTTTTCGAAAACTTCTAACTACCAGCTAACACTTCGACTAAATGCATTTTAAGCATTTCTGATATTTAATTTTGGAAGGTTTTAATTAATGCTAGATTATCATTTAGAGTTTGAAGGACAAAGGATCTCCACATGTGTACCCAGCTTAAAGGTGCACATAGAAACCACCAAAATAGTATTTTATCAAGGTCTAGGTTCAGTACAGAGCCTCTAAGGACACTAATGCTGACGTTGGCAATTACAACATGTACATGAGTAAAACCCTGCACACATGGAAGATGTTGTTTGCAGAAGCAGCCGATGAATGACTGCTGTGGCATAAATCTGACATAAAACTTGATGATCTATGCATAACACTAATTAAAGATTTGTACACTCATCCAATGTCCCACTGCTTCAGATGACAATCTAAAAGGTCACTATATTCACTCATACAACTTACATTATCTGAAACTACAATGTGAGAGAAGTAAAATGGTGGTACTCACATATTTATCTGTGCTTGCTCTGTTATTAAATTATTAATGTTTAGTGTGTGCTCCGATTTCCCCACCCAGTGGTGGAACTAGGAATCACTGGGCCCCCTTGCAAAACTATGACGGGGTCCCTATCCGTGCTTCATCCACAGTGGTTTTCTGGAGGAGTCTATATCTATTCTAGAAAAAATAAAAAGATGGGGCTAAATTGGCTCCAGCCCCCCTGTGGTTGCTCCCCTGCTCCCCTGGTAGTTTAAGCTCCTGCTCCAACCCTCCTCCTTACTTACTGCCTTCTTGTAGTGTCATATAAGTTCTGCACAGCCTCACCATAGACCATACTCTGCATACACATCTTTCTCTCCCCCCTACCTTATTTTCTCAGCTTATTTGTTGCAGAAGTGTGCTGGCAGGCAGCCAGAGATCCTAGTAAGAGGTCAGGATGGGACACATATAATTTCTGCTTCTGGAGTGACACATATTATAATTTTCTGCTTCTGGAGGTGACAGGCTTTCCCTTTAAATGCTGTGGTTTCAAATGATGATTTCTCAGAATCTACGATTTTTAAAAATTCAATTAATTGGGTGGCAGCTCTTGGGGCATCATTTGTGATCCATCTTGGTAGAAAAGCTATATCGTCTATATGTCTGCTGTTAGTTACACTTTTAGCTACTCCCTTACAGCATTAAATGGGTACACACCATACAATAATTCGGCCCGCCGACTGTCATTTCAGTGTTTTGGTTGGTCAAGCTGATAATTGTATGGTGGGTCCGACCAATTGCCGTCTATTCCTTCTATAAAGCACGATCGGGTGGGTCGGAAACTACGGTCGCAGCTAACTGTTGGAAGCGGCCGCTTTTGCCACGACCAACAGTCCTTCCTCCTACTGGTTGGAGCCTCGATTGTTCAGCCAGAGGAAGAATAGTATGGTGTGTACCTTAAAAACAAAATAAGAGTAATTTATTTGATCCCTGCCTTAGGCTGGGTACACATGGAGGACTATTTTTTTCCCGACCGAGTGCTTCGTATGAGGGACAAATGTTCGACGGTTGCAGCAAATTGCGAATGATCGCCCGTGCGGTCCCATAGGGAACAGCACAATTGATATGGGGTTTTCCGGCACGTCCGGACGAAAGGACGACCGAGGTCGGTCGCGGCGGGCCGCCCACACCAGGAGATATTTTCGCCGACCGAAAGTGCCGTGAATCGGTCGTCTGAAAATATCTTCTGGTGTGTACCCAGCCATATACTCACTATCTATTGTTTCGGAATCTGACAATATTTTGTCATTTGCCCACTTAGGAGTGCTAGAGTGACCTTATATCAAGAGGAGGAATATACAGCTATTACCAAAAACAGAATGTAGACAACTATAATGTGATCATTGCAAATCAAGTCTTTGAAAGCATTGGGGCAAATTTGTTAAAGGGTATCTTTACTCTAAAAAATCGAATTTTCAAAAATAGTACCTTTAGATACAGCAAGATTCCACTTTTTTCAGATTTTAAATCTGAGCTGTAGATTCTGAGAATCATCATTTTAATCGCAGCATTTACAGGAAAGACCTTGTCACTCCAGAAGCAGAAATTATAATATGTGACCCACGCTTGACCTTTTTGCCTGCCTGCCAGCACACTTTCTGCAACATTAAGAGAATCAGCAGAGAAAAGACGCAGGGGAGGGAGGGGAGTGTGTAAGCAGAGCTGTTCCATGGTGAGGCTGTGCAAACACATAAGTGTCGCAGACACTAAAAGAAGGCAGTGAGTAAGGTAGGGTGGGGGAATTAGGAGAACTCACTAAACTTATTAGTTTAATGACATGCAAGCACAATAAATATGTGAGTACATAATTTTACTTGTCTTAAATTGTAGTTGTAGAAAATGTTTCAAGTTGTTTCAGTGAGTATAGTGACCCTTTAAAAGCAATTTTCAGCCTAATAATCTTAAAAACAATATGATCAGATCATGGACCCAGTGGTACCTAGCAGGATTGTTAACCCCTGTATTGGCCTCGAAACTCGACACAGACATTATATTGGCGTGTGTAGGGCTGAAACAGCAGTTTGGGAAATGCGGAAATTTTCGTCTGTCGGTATAGGCTCCCTTTAGTTTAAAGTAAACAGAGTCAAAACCATCAGCCCATGTATGGCCGATTGCAACTGATCCCCATATCGTGTAGGGCAATTGTTGTTTCACGTATGCGGTTCCTATCACAATGTGCAGACAATACCAGATATGTGATCTGTCGGCACATTGTGATGGAAATCACACATGTATGGCCACCTTTAGTCTACAATGCATTTTTATTTCTTGGCTAAACCAGTGTTGCCAAGAATACTAACTGTACATCCAATTCACCATACCCACTCCAGCTGTGCCTGCCTGATGTTTTTTTCCACTAGGTCTATTTCACTTTTAAAGGGCATGTCCACCCCCAAAACTATAATCCCCCCCACTACTGGCCCCATTGTGTAGTGTAGTTTAATCCTTACCTTACATCCCAGCTCCATCTGGTTCTTCTGCTTCACCCCCCCCCTAAAGTCCAAAGAACGCCCACCAGGAGTACTGCAAGTCCATATAGGACTCTGCCTCCTGTTTCCCACTCCGGGAGAAGTTGGCATGCGTACTGCCGCCTTCTCCCCCTCCCTTCCCCTCCCTCTCCTCCCGATTTAGATTCCCTCCCCTAGCGTAAAAACCTTATATATATATTTTCCCTGTCCCCCCTCCCCAACCGCTATAGTTTTAAGTTCAGAAAGTGCACCAAATATTACTTACCTTCCCTCTTTCCTCCACCGCACTGAACTCCCGGCAGCCGCGTCCGTGATTGGCTGCCTGCTCAGCCAAATACAGACGTGACTGCTGGTCCCGCCCCTCTCTTGCATTTCTCGCAAGCAGAGGGCCTGGCAGTGCGGCGGAGAAAGAGGGAAGGTAAGTAATTTTGGGTCACTTTCTGACTTAAAATTATAGCGGTTGGGGATGGGGGGACAGGGAGAATATTATATGAAAAAATTTTAAGAAGGTGGACATGCCCTTTAAAGGAAACGTATGGAAAGTAGTATGAACATTGCTTACATGAAGATTCTAGAATTTACATGTATGTTTTGCATAAAGAGAAAACAAAAAATTATATTACAACAATTGCCATAGAATAAGGAGAAAAACATTATACTCAATCTTGTACTAAGAATTAAATTTAGTAGCAATAATAATAAGACTTTCTCTAGTAACAGGTTAGGTGAACTATATGTATTTCTGCTGATTCCCGGTAGCTCTGTAAAAGAACATTAAACATAGGCAGAAAAAGAATTAATTCACATATGCCCTAAACCAGGATGACAGCCTGTACGTACCTTGCTGAGATGCGACCTGCACAAAACAATTAGAAGAAGAGCGCGTGTTGCAGAGAGAACATGATTAGTGAAAACTACACAAGCACTTTCCTGTAGAAACAAAGAAGATCACGGGACAGAGGAAAACAAGGAAGTTTTGGGAGAGGTTAATGCTTAATCCAAAAGATACACCTCTGGAGGAACTTGTCTCCTCAAATTATATAATGAAAATTGGGAGAATCAGGTCCCAGTGTATAATTTGCGTTCCAAATTAATGTGGTCGATTTTTTATCTCCATGCCTGCACGACATTTGGTCCACGTGTGTCAGAATCACACTTTAATAATAGTCTATAGGAACGCAGAAAAAGTGGACAAACTTTTTATTTTTTGCATTTTCTCCAGTATCTCCTGTTGATTTTCCAAAACGCACACCATGCAAATGGATTGGAAGCCTGATGATATATATATATCTTTAGGGTGGTGCCTACACAACGTGCTCTACTTTGTAAATCGGCACTGTATCAAATCACATTTTACTGACTTTATTTTATGCACCTTAATTAGGTGACTTATAAGTTACAAAAGTGCCTTGTAACAAACCCTTGGACGCCCCTCCAACTGATATTTACATGCCCATACAAAGATGTGCCACAACATACAGATCAAACACATAAAAACATATATACACATGAACTGGGATGGAGTCTTACGAGTCAGGCCTACAGTGAGGGACCTTTTACTATTAACCCCAAAATATTATTTCAAATGGGGGACTACATATATATATAAATGTAGGCTTCATATGTAGTTCTCATACAGCATGTAAATATCAGTTGGAGGGGCGTCCAAGGGTTTGTTACAAGGCACTTTTGTAACTTATAAGTCACCTAATTAAGGTGCATAAAATAAAGTCAGTAAAATGGTGATACGGTGCCGATTTACACAAGTAGAGCATGTTGTGTAGGCACCACCCTAAAGATATATATATATCATCAGGGTGAGAGATCTGAACTGACGTTATTAAGAAATTTGTGTGTGGTGCCATATACTTAGTTATAATAAGATGTTGTATTGGTGCTTTTTTTGGCACTATTACATTTTTTATTTTTTGTTTTTGGTTTATTATATTTTTTGTTTGTAGTTATATTAATAAATGGATTGGAAGCGCAGACACACGTAGACAAATGCATAGAAAAACGCATGTCTGTTAACCTGCAAACGGACCAAAACGCAGACAAAATGCATTGTCCTAAACACACTGAAAACGGACAGCACAATGCTTTTATAGACCATGGGCAGTAATAAATCTCTTACTCATATTTAGGCCTCATGCAAAATGTCAAGTAAATGCAATCAGACAGGGCCATGCTCAGACTGAGGCTAGTCATTTTGGTGGGATTTATAATTTAGTAGGACAAGCCCCAGCGGGAGAAAAAATAAAACCATGTATTAATAATACTTACAAAGTCACACATAAACTGCTGAAAACCGTTATTAAATTGACTATCTCTTGTGATTCCTGTGCAGCCATCAAGCAAAGTGTTAACATTTTAGATAACCAGTATGGAACTGTTTAGTGTGACTTTAACTCTGATAGTTATGGCTGTGATGAATTTCAACGACAGTGGATTTATATTAAAAAGAAAAGTGTAATCCCGGGTCATCAGACCAATGTTATAGAAGGTGTAAAGTTATAGCAGACCTGAAACACTGTTGGTGGGATTGTGACTGAGAAGGTTCAGAAGTTACGGAAGACATGCTCAGACTTGATAGACAGAACCCTCTATACACAAATAATCTTGAGCCCATGGACAGCATAGACATGTATCTAATATCTCCTCACCAGGAAATAGCCTAATTCACCGAATATGTGCCACAACCAGGAGACTGGTTGCCACCTCTTGGGAACAATCAGCCCCTAATGAAACCCACTTAATAAATAAGATTTGGTGGATTTGTGAAAACAACAAAATAAAATGTAATCTGGTGGATTCATATAAACATTATGACCAGATATGGACCCCCTGGATAGGTGCAATGACTGGAGGAGAGAGTCAAATTATTAGAACATTACCTGCAGCTAACCAATAAAATAGTCTCCTACAGGGACATTGATTAAACCACTTGGTGTAATCTACATAAGACGCTTGGGAGGAGGAAGAAATAAAAAGGGCTTTATAAGAAATTACACTACTGAATATCTCATTTTTGAATAACCACAAAACTCTATCACTGTTATGGGAACTTTTTTTTTTTTACTTATTATTATTGTTGTTTTTGGATATATGTAAATGCACAAAATACAGTACAGTTTCATGATTCACAAACATACAAATACCTTTCATTATGTTTACTTTAATTGATATCTAATGAAATGTTGTTCTGTTTCAATTAAAATATTGAAAGGAAAAAAAAGTGTAATTATCGGGAACTTTCTTTATTTGGTAAGAATTTGTGTACTATGTGACTGTGTTTATATACTGTATAATTCCAAAGACAACCTTGCAGTACATTTTAGATGGTTATGTTGATCTGTACCGTTAATCAGCCATTTGTTTGTTTTCTTTCATCAACTTGTGTTGCAAAATACTGCAATGTAGCATAACTTTATCAGCATGTGATTTTATCTTTTGTCCCTGCAGTCCCCAAAATGTCCCATTTTACCAGGTATCAGTGTCTGGCTCAGCAAGAAGTTTCATTCCCAATGCCTATGTTCCTGTCAGGAGTCTCTAGTCTCTATCTTTACACTGCATATGGCATTTACCAGTGATGGTGAAGATACTTCATGGTGATTGCCAACATAAGCATGTAAAAACGATAAGTAATAGCTGTCAGTTATAATAATATAATCTGGTTATTTGTCATCAGGAGAATATAAAATGAACAATAGCATGTACTTCCCTTGTAAAAACACAAAAGAGATGGTATACACTAGATGAGGTTTCCACTTGATTAGTTAGAGCAATTAGATATGCCAAAAAATTGTGACAATCATGCAATCTTTAATAAGCCACATGATCAGTTAGGTTGAATTATCAATGCTAGTTCTTTAATTCCTAACCGACAGACTACCAATTGGTTTATTGGTCAGTAGGTCTGTCACCAAGAATCAGGCCATGTTAACTTGTGTACCAGTGCTAAGTGGTTTATCAAACTATATTATTTCCCCCTGCATACATGTTGTAAAATAACATGGCCAAACAAATTTGTGAGTTAAGGAGCCAAATGGGAAAACTAGTGCATGAGTGGGTTACTGAGTTTACCTGGAAACAGTAAGGGCTTTACCTTCCTGTTACTTACTGGATTATTCAATCGCTTTGATAAAGGCCAGGGTCTTGCTATTTTAGGAGTGGCCACCCCCGATACCCACTAACAGCATGTGTTTGCCTCTGTACCCCATATCTTGTAGTGGTAAAGACTGATGCAAAAAAAGATTTATGTTAAAAGAATCACTTGTTATTCAGACTATTTTGCACCAAACAATGAGTAACTAGTTGGACCAGATTGCAGACAAAAAGTCCCCATATGCTGGTGTTACTGGGTAATATTTTGGGGCTAAACATAACAAAGATGATGTTAAGATGATAAAGCTATTGTCAAACTTAGATGGTGTCTATAGTAAGCTTTTATTAAAACGTATACTGCTATATAATACAAATGCCTTCAATTGCAGGAGACTGAGGGTATGAGAATGGGAATGTGCTGTGGGTCTCTTATCTACGCTCAATGCAATAGGCTGCACCATGATTCCCAAAACTATAGTTATGCCTTGGGCCTTTTGGACAACTCTATCCAATGACAAATTAACATCCTGTTCTTTTTTTTTTTTTAATATCATTCTGTTGACATGTGGAATAATGAACTCGCAATACAAATAATTATATAGTGGATAATGCACCCCAACAGTAAATTATAAGGATATTAGAAGTCAACCCGAGGAGTTCCGTGACCATATAAAAGTACGAGGCCGCAGGCCGAGTAACTTTTATACAGGGCACAGAACTCCAAGGTGATTTCTAATATCCCTAGAATTTACAGTTCGGGGTGCATTATTTATTATAACCTACCCCTTTGTGGCTTCTGGTTTCCTTCTCCTTCTGGAACTATAAGATTATAAGGCTATAACCTTACAGTTCCTCCCATAGAAATCCACTACAGGGGTAGGTTATAATTAAATATAATTTAAAGAAGATGTGTACGAAAGGTGACAGCAACATCACTATGTCCCTAGAACTAATAACGTGGATCAACACTAACTTGAATAACCAATCAAGCGAAGCAGCTTATGGCTGTTGCATAGGTGCCTACAGGTCAGGAGTCTCTGAAAATGGGGCATTCTGTGTTTTTGTGAAACAAAATGGCTACTGGTACACTGCACTGGGGAATTACAATAAAAGCAAGATAAAAAGTCAAACAAAAAAACAAAATCATTGTGGTGAATAGCAAGTGCACCTAACCATGGCAGTTCCTGCAGCGAGGAGCAGGCATGGTAAATAAAATGACGTTGTATCAGAGGCCTAGCCACACAATGTACATCAGTGTGGATTGCACAGTAGGGGATAAAGAGTATTGCGTAATATGACATCATGTTATCATGGGAGAATCACACACTGGCCTAAAAATGCTGTGTGACTGGCTCCTCAGCAGAGCTAGGTACAGTATATTTAAGTCCATTTGTATCTCATTTGGATAATGATACTTGTCCTTAAAGTTAAAACCAGCACTTTTCAGCCTTTAACACTCCTTGTTTCATTTAAATCAGGTTTTAATATAAGAACTGGTTATATGTGGAGGTGAATGGTTCATTTCCCTTTCTTACCTTTGTTCTGTGTTAGGAATGAAAAGCTGTTACCATTAAAGGATAACTATACTCTAAAATTTATATTTTTAAAAATGGAAAGTACCCAGGGCAGGGAGGTCGGATTGATTATTCCTACCTTACAATATTGTTTTGTTGAGGAGCTACAGCACGTACAGTTTTCATTTGCCAGGTTAGTCCCACACTAAAACTTTTTTAAAGATAGTGCCAGGAGGAAGACTGGCAGAATCAGTTTTCTTTGGGCTGGTGCTCCTCACAGAAACAATATTGGGAGGTAAGGATTACCAGTCCCATATCCCTGTCCCAAGTACTTTTCATTTCGACTTTAAAAAAAAACTTTATACAGATAGTTATCCTTTAACTTATTCTCAAGAAAAATCTTTCCAATTTCTACCTTATTAACTGTGCTGTATTCAATGATCTACAAGGTTTGCTTTCTTTAACATATTTCCAACCTAAATAAAGAACCAGTAGCAAACAGTTGCAGACTTGCTTTATAATTCATAGAGATGAAAACTTTAGTCATGAGTTATTAAAACATTGATGCCATTTGATACATTATATAATTTGGCTATTTGTTATAAAAAAAAATCCATCTCCTTTAATTATTACTTATTTTCAGTTTCAATTTGCATAACATTCCATTCCATGGTGTTTTTGGTTTATTTTGAACTTGTATTGGTTAAAGGGTATGTCCACCCTTCAAAACATTTTTTCACCAAACATTGCCCCTGTCCCCCCAGCCTCAACCGCTATGTTAGTAATATCAGAAAATGCCCAGAACTTTACTTACCTTCCCTCTTGCCTCCGCCGCGCTGCCAGGCCCTCTGCTTGCGAGAAAATGCAAGCAGAGGGGCGGGACCGGCAGTCGCATCTGTGATTGGCTGAGCGGCAGCCAATCATGGACGCAGCTGCCGGGAGTTCAGTGCGGCGTAAGTAATGTTCTGTTCTTTTCTGATATTACTAACATAGCGGTTGGGGCTGGGGTAACAGGGGCAATGTTTGGTAAAAAGGGATTTACACTAGGGGGAGGGAATCCTAATCAGGAGGGAGAGGGAGGGGGAGGGAAGGGGAGAAGGGCTGCAGTACGCATGCCAAACTTATCCCGGAGGCCAGGTAAGAGGCAGAGTCCTATATGGAGTCCTATATCGATATTGGCTGACCTAGAAATGACTGGGCAATTCCAGAATACTAGCTATGGTTTTTGAGTGAAAACCATATAGGTAGGGACATCTTTTTTTCTAATTAAAGTAATGTGAACCCTTCACAAAATCTCCTGGCAGTTCCTATAATTCTGACAATATCTCGGCAATAGTGGATGGTATTATAAGGCCCAATATATATATTTTGCTGAAAGAACACCAATTATAGCAGTGTTCAGAATGTAACTAGTGGATTTCTTGTGTCCAGACTGTCATTTAAGAGGTTTTTACTGATGCAATTCGAGATACAGAACTGACACTGAAAGCATGGTCTGTGTAAATAACTACTCTAACAGCTGATTAAAATGTCTAAGATTTTGGATAACAAAAATATATTCTGTATTCTTTTTTGTTAAATTATTAGTAACACTGAATTTATATTATAGGAATATTCCTAGAAAAAAGATAGTGTGAAGCAATACTCTCTAAACGGTCCAAAAACAAAAGGTCATGTGGATAAATAACTGTTTTTTAATCATTACACTGGTGAAATGCCTATTAAATTTACATGTATATGTGACATGACCCAAAAGTCCAGTTACATGGCTGTTGTCCGGATGTCGTCTTTGACCTCAGAGGGGTTATCGTATGCATGAACATGTTCACTTGATCTGAAATGAAAAAGCAGAAAATCACAACCATCTCTATTAGGCCATACTCTTTTCTTACCATCAAGATGGCTTAACGGCACCAGAACAGAGATAATTCTTTTTGAACTTGAAAATTCTTAGCCACAATAATCTGTAGAAATTGTTTATCTAGAGTCAGGACAGTTGGCATTGACCCTGGGCACCCATTACAAGGTAATTTAGCCATGAAAAAATCCCTATTCCCTATTGGGAATCCACTCCAGTTTGTTGCTGTATGTTAACCAACAGTTGAAGGAATCCTGAATGTTTCTTATACTGAGGCCATTGACCACTCTGAATTTATCACGGTCCTTTCCTATTATAAATAAAGCATGAATTATGAATAAAGTCTGTAGTTTATAATTAAATGCCTAGGATTTTAATTTATGCTACAAGCAAATAATTTCGCCAAACAAATAGTAGTAGAGCTGGTGTCACTGCTGAACAGTTAGTGGCTGGACTTATATTTCCAGAGGAGTGAATCATTGAAGAACATCAATTCTTCATATCTAAAAGGGCACGTCCACTGCTAGAATGAAAATCTATACTTACCTTCCCCATCCCCAAACCTGATATTATTATAGTTATATAGGCCTCCCTTTGTAAATAAAACTCATTACTTACATTTCTCTGCCGCCCTTAATGGGAGCTCAGAGAGCTGAAGAAGAGGCTAGAGAAGAGGCATACCAGATTGCAAAGTCAGCCATTTGGATGTGGCTTAACTGTGACTGCAGTGACTGATTGCTGAAATCTGCAAGAAGAAAATCAGCTTCTGTGTTAGATGCTGGCTTTCTTGTGGTGAGGAAATGTAAGTATTAAGTGTTTCAGAGAACTAGGGGCCATATTTATAAAGGCGCAGTGTCGCTTATTAGTGATTCCGAGCCTTTAACGGTTGTTATGGCATTATGTCATTAATTTACCATCACAATTGTAAAGCTACGATAGCCATTGTAAATTTACATTTACATTGTACATTTAAGTCTGCGGTCGTACAGTAAGGAAAACCCACAAAGGTAAGTAACCATAATAATCTTGGGGGTTGGGGAAGGTAAGTATACATGAACCCATCGTCTTATGTTCAAAAGACAAGTAGAAAAAATTGAGCAGTTTAACAGAAGATGATCAGACCAGTCTGACTTTAGTGGAAATGTTTCAAAAATCCCACCCACAGACAGGAGATCTTGAGCAGATTTCAGCTTGAATTTTCCTTAAAATCAATGGCACAGGGTCATTCATTTCAATCACTACTACTTCCCAGATGATTTTGAACTGGAAGTATGTATGTGTATGTATGTGTGTGTGTATGTTTGTATGTGTATATTTAGATATAGGGGAATATTTCTAAAAAAACGTTAATACCGCAAAAAAATTACCGCCGCACATCACGGCCACGAAAATAGCGCTATCGCCGTATTTATAATGGCAAGCAATATTGCCGGGGAGGGAATTTTAAGTCCGTTCACGGCGATACTGCACTTAGCGCAATGCACTAAGTACAATATCGCCGCGAAGGGACTTAAAATCCCTTCCTGGTGCCTCTGCTAAGGGGGCGGGGCATACGCCCACCCTGCCCTTGGTCCCGTCCCCCCCGCGGTGGCGGGTGGTCAGGGAAAACGGCCGCGAAATGTTAACGATGCTTTATAAATATGCCCCATAGTGCCACTTGGGAGTAGAGATAACCAAACTTCATAAAGTTCAGTCCGTTTTCGAACTTTCGAAATTCTAAAAAAGTTTGAAAGTTCGAAAGTTTGAAAACGGACCCATTAAAGTCAATGGGGGTAATTAGTTTGGAAAGTTCGGATGAAGTTTCCAAAATATAGCATTGTAAACTTACCGTTACAGGCCTCTAGGACCTGGGAGATGGTCTGGGAAACACGTCCATGCGTGGGTAATGGCAAAAAAAACAGATGTAGTGCACACATGCACTACTTCCAGTTAGGTAAAACTCGAATGTCTCTGCGGAGATTTGCAGCTCATATGATCACACATTAACCAATCATATTTAAATAAAATATTCAAATATGATTGGGAAATGTGTGATCATATGATTGCAAGCATTGAAATCTTAACTAATCACAATTGGATTTGGTCCTTCTGCAAACCTATATAAAAAGCTGCAAGCCTCAGCAGAGCTCAGAAGTCATCGCAGCTAATGGCAGAAGAAAGAAGATGTTGGATCAAGAGGTCGGCAACACCGGCGATGTTGATGTCGCCAGCGCCGGTGGTGTCACTGGTGGCCGCAGTGACATTGCCCAGCGTTGGCAACATCAGCAGAGTTGGTGTCGCCAACAAAAAGACTCCGAGACTTGAAAAGGTCCTTTTTAGGACCAGGGGGGTCATGGTTTCAAGCTGCAGGACTCCCGACAAAGGCACTTGTCAGTGCCGCAAGGGGGTCCCGGTTTGAGATGCAGGACCCCTTGTGCCAGGGCCACAAGGGTACTTCTAGGTGCTGCAAAGGCACTTATAAGTGCTGGGGAGGGGGGTCCCGGTTTGAGCTGCAGGGCACCTTAATCTCCGGTCATTCGGGGGTTTCGAAATCGGCCATTCGAGACTTACCGAACGTTCGAAAATCCTTGAACATTTAAGAATTCTCTAACTTTCGAGGATTTTCGAAAATAATCCCACCAGTCTGGAAAATCGAACTAGTTCAAGTACGAACTAGTTTGAATAGTTCGAGTTCATCCGAACTCATAAAGTTTGGCTCGAACCTGGGGTTTGAGTTGGGAGTGCATTGCTGAAGTATAGTGCATCCATCTATAGGAATATTATCGTCTTGATAAATCTCCTTCTAACTACATACTGTACAACAGTGTAAGGGTACGAAACATAAACAACAAGCTGCCAGGCGTGTCCATGTACCCCTTATTTGGATCCCTTACAAATGGCAAACAGACCTGAAGTTTTCTATTGTTGTCGTATAATGTCCATGGGAACCGTTGGCAACCACTTCTTCAGCATCTAGAGATTTAAGGTTTCTGTTATCTCTGGGGAAACAACCAAATGATAAGTGAGTCGATAATACAATGTCCATAAATATATGAAAAACATTGACATTTAACATTTGGCTTTTCTGAGCCCTATATTTTCTGTTTTGGGGACATACTTATAAAGCAGCTTTAAAGGAGAACTAAACTGTTTAAAAATCATTGCAGGCAATAAAAACGCTGACTCCTAGTTTGAGACATGACATCTCAGGTGCTTATGGTATTCCAGTTCAATGAGTGGTCAATGATAAACTGGGTACACATGTTGACCGACAGCCAGGAGGAAGGACTGTCAGTCATGGCCGACAGTTTGCCATGACCGAGCGTGCGGTTCACAGAGGACCGCACAATAGGCCATGGTTTTCCAACACGTCCGATCGTGCATTCGTCTGATTTGGATGAACAATGGTCGGTCACAGATGAGAGAGAAAGCCATACAAAAATTCGGCCCAACTGACCAAAACACTGAAATGTTGGTTGGTCAGGCCGAATTATTGTATGGTGTGTAATACAGCAAACAAAGCTCAAAATTGTAATGAATGCCAGCCAAAAAAGGGAGAGAAAGAGAAAAGCTGCATTGTGAAAAGTTGCAAAACAAGAAAAGGAACATTGGGTGGAGCGAACATGTTTAACTGGAACAAAGAAATACTTAACTCCAATCCACCTGCTCTTGCACAATATTCAGTATGTGTAGTGTTTATTGCTAAAGAATTTTTAAACTTTTTTTTACATCATAATAACTAGTCGCATTCTAGGTTTACCGAAACCGGAAGTAGCGCGCGTGTGCGCTGTGTCCGGTTTTTATGCTGTTACCAGCGCACAGACGTGTTCCCCAGACTATCTAAGGAAAGTTTACCCTGACATATTTTGGAAAGTTCATTCGAACTTTCTGAACTATTTACCCCCCATTGACTTTAATGGATCCGTTTTCATTTTCAAACTTTTTTAGAAGTTTTAGAAGTTCGTTTATCAATTAATAGACTCCCAGGGTTCACTAGGTGCAATGCACCTCATCATATTATTCCAAAGCCCCAGCCCATATTCCATTCTGTTTCTACCACCTGCACCATGCACAACGGCTGATGCCATACCTTAAATGTTCCTTCCCTGACTGTCCTGTCCAGTAAATAGCCCAGTCACTATATTTACAACCCACAACTACTTTTACCCTGGATTTTGCAATTGTTTGCATTTGGCTTTTTTACTGTTATTTAAGATTATTTAGCGAAACTGATTTTAAAGAAAAATCTAGAATGAAACTATACATAAATATATTAATGCTTTAACAAATTATAAATCCAAAATGTATATGTTTGAATAAAAAATTAGAGTGCAAACTTACATTGATCTTCCTTTCCAAAATCTTTTTACAACATAGACCGCAAGGACTAGAAAGAGGAATACGGTAGTAGCAATTAGTCCAGTTAGCCACTGAGGAAATGTTCCCTCAACACTATTTGTACCTAAAAAAGGGACAAATCGGTGTAAGTAGAATGTATGGATTAAAGGAAAACCTTAGAACACAGTCTTTAAATGATATATACAGTATACTGTGATAAAATCTATTATTAGGTAATAATAGGTAGGTTGTAGGTAAAATAATGATCAAATATATATCGCTCAAGAAGTGTAATGAAATCACATAAAACATGTAACCTTTCTTTATTTTTTTAACATTCTCGGATACCCCCTTGATCCTCTGTTCTAGGATTCTGAATGATTGCTTTGAGAACTTTGAGGGAGATTCAATAAAAGTTTTTATGATTAAAAATGGTGCTAATTTGCCCCAACCAATCAGATCTTATTTAACATTAGAAAGCTAACATCTGATTAGTTGGGGCAAAATTAGCACCATTTTTAAGGATAAGAACTTTTATTGCATCTCCCTGTTTGTATATAAAATCATGTACCGGTATGCCTACATTTTCTAAAGGTCATCTATCGTGAAATTTAATATTTTTGCGGCAGTTGGAAGAATCCTATTGTCAAATGCCCAGTTAGTTCCTCCTACATCCACCTATAGATTTGCATGTGACACATACAAAGTAATAGAGGTGAAGCTGGCAGACAGCTGTTAAAGAGCACAAATTCATGCTGTCACTCTGCAAAGGAATGGTATTGGGAGGTAGGAATACTGACCCTACATCCTTTATTATTTTACTTTTCAGGGAAAATCTGTAACATTTGTACATTAGATCCATTTTATTGTATACATTCTACCTATCGCTAATGTTAAGAACTAAAAGCCATAACAATACATTACAATGTACAAAGGTTTTGTTTTTCCTGCGCCATGTTGCAATTTTTTTTACTTTAATGCATTCAGTTTTGCAATGGTTTTTCCCCTAGTTTGTTTGTATGAAAATGAACACCTTTTCAATTGTGTCTTTTTTTGCCCTACAAAAGTTCATAACCTACCATTCGTGTTTTCGCAAAGTATTTATGGTCGCGAAGTGGCTAACACATTGCGGGAGGTAGGTTGCAGATAGATTGCATCTAACCCATAGTATTTGTGTTATTTATATTAGCTAACATATTTACATATGTGTACTTGTGCACTTGTTACTGGATTTTGTATATTTTTCTATATCCATCATTCTTTAGCATTAATGCATTATAAACTGATCTAAGGCATTTTATTTGTTTATTTTAGGGGTATGATAAATACAGCAGCAGTATTATAACCAATGTACTATTTCTGATACATGTAAAGCACTGTAGTATTTTGCTTACTTCCTTTTCGAAAACCTTCTAACTACCAGCTAACACTTCGACTAAATTGCATTTTTAAGCATTTTCTGATATTTAATTTTGGAAGGTTTTAATTAATGCTAGATTATCATTTAGAGTTTGAAGGACAAAGGATCTCCACATGTGTACCCAGCTTAAAGGTGCACATAGAAACCACCAAAATAGTATTTTATCAAGGTCTAGGTTCAGTAGCAGAGCCTCTAAGGACACTAATGCTGACGTTGGCAATTACAACAATGTACATGAGTAAAACCCTGCACACATGGAAGATGTTGTTTGCAGAAGCAGCCGATGAATGACTGCTGTGGCATAAATCTGACATAAAACTTGATGATCTATGCATGAACACTAATTAAAGATTTGTACACTCATCCAATGTCCCACTGCTTCAGATGACAATCTTAAAAGGTCACTATATTCACGTCGCACATGTCCTCCCCTTATTGGCCAGAGCGTAAATTGTTTACTTGTCATCTAAAATTTCAACAATGGATTTCAACAAGGAATTTAGAATTCTTTTTTTTTTAGAATAAGAATTTTAGAAACCTGCAGATCTGGCGTAACTTGAGAGGCCCAAACGCCCAACTGAAGCCCCCCTCGCCCCAAGCCCCCAACTCCCCCTACCCTCCCATTCCTGATCCACCATGAGAAGTTGCAAGCACATGGGGGTGGTAGAATACTACAGAATCCGCCTTGATATGTCCGTTAGGTAGATCCTTGCCATTGAGGAAGTCGTGTGGACGAAACGCGTTTGGCGTTTTGGGACATTTTTAATTGCTCCCCCTGAGCGCAATCTATTTATCTGTTTGACCCCGTATTTTTAGGAGTGGTCTGAGATAGTGATTGGGTAACCCTTGTTATAACTGCTATACTACCATATGCATATGCTTTGTATTTTATTTTTATATATCATGTGATATAGGGGTTTAGGAAGAGGCCCCTCCTTGTGTCCCTATATATATATAGGGTATATATATATATATATATTGTGATGATGTTGCTCTGTTATAGGGGGATGTGTTTTTAACTTTTTTATTGGTATTAGGCACTGTATATGAATGAACCTAATTTGTGTGATTATCAATAATAGTATACAGTCTAGCAATTAGTGCCCAACACACCCCTTTTTTTGGTATTTATTGATATGTTCGTTGGTTACTGTTAGACATGGGATTTCTAATGTGACCGATATTAAAGGGATGAGAACCATAGGTCATTGTGTGCCAACAAGGCCTACTATGTTTTTTGTCCAGGTAGTACTAGAAAACCTTAGCTGTACATTGTAGTCGGTAATAGAGATTTCTTTTTTACCTTTAATGTATTTGTAGCTCAACGTGACCATCTCACCCCTTTAACTAGGGAAACATTAAACTGCGTATCCTGGAATAAATTCTATTAAAACTATTAAAGTCTCTCTGTTAGTGGAGTGTTCGCTCCACTGTCTGTCTACCTGCTGACAGATAATTTATACCCAAATACTTTCCTTATTTCCTCCACTCTTTCTTTACAGCTCCCTCTGCCACTAATTCCACCCCTCCTGTGTTTTGTCTCGTTACATTCCAGTGCATGCTGGGACTTATAGTCTTGCATGTAACTTCTTAACCTCCCCGAATGACACTGTGTCTGGGCACGGACCGTGGATTAATACACATGCAACATATATAACTGTCATATAACAGCTGTGCATATTGAAATTAAACCTTATCCAGTCTTGTTTGCTAAATTTTATTGGATCCAATGTTCCTCTAGATTCCTGGTAACTTGTCTGCTACTGCCTGACGAAGGGCAGACTTTTTATTACAAACCAGCTTACTTTAGACTCATACAAACATTGTTATGTAAGCACCGTGGCAGGGAGCGATCCTACTGCTCTCCCGCTTTCAGTTCTCCCCTCGCCATTTAAACAGAACAGGCTGCTCGGTCACTGCTGAGCTGCCTGTCTGTGCAGGAATCTTCAGAAAAATTGCCAATTGAGACATCGTAATGCTGGGTGATGTTCTTGCGGTGTTTGACAGAAGTTGAGACAACCACCTGGCCCGAACTTTGTTGTGGTCGACTTTTGATTGGCCATAGTTAGTGAGTTAGTGAACTACAACTTAAAGGGCACGCATGTTTGCCCCACAAATATGAATCATCCCCCAAAAGTACAATAGTTAGAAAGCCAACAGACGTAGGGTTAACCTGTTATGCAGCAAAATGTTTTTCACCCTGTTCCCTCTGACTCACGAGTTTCCACTTCCATTCCAAGCTCTTTTACAAGCTTGCAGATGCTCAGAGGAGGCGGTTAGTGCAATAGCATTCATTAATTGGCTGTGATGTCATCTGTTACATCCATTACTGACAGCTGCTAACTGGAAGCACCAGAAAGCAGGAGAGATAGGAGAACACCGGTTTTCAGGTTAGTCTTACATCTTTCAGATTTCTAACTATTACAGTTTTTATTTGAGGGCTAAACAAATTTGACAGATAAAATGGATATACCTCTAATTTATTATTATTTATGGAGCCAGGATCCTTTCTGTAACCCAAGGTTTTAATGCCATTTGTAATATGGGGACGTCTGTGTGAACTATATTGTAAATGAAAAATATTAAAGGTCATGTCAACCCTTAAAACAGAAAAATAGTAGGTTACCTCCTCCCAACCCCAACTGATATATTCAGCACGTTATCACCTGCATTACTAACCAGATATTTAGTATAATTATTGTCCCCATTCTGGCAGAGTAAGCTGGCCCCTCCCTCCCTGCAGTCAATCAAGGCTGATACTGCTGACATCACAACCAGTGCTGCTGCCTTCACTGCACGTGCTCAAGCTAATTAAAAAGCTCATTGAGCAGAGGGAGGAGGCAGATACCTTTGCCGGAAAGGAACAGAATTTATAAATATCTGGTTACAAATACATGTAATAGACTGGTAAAAATAGCAGTTGGGGTTACAGGCAAGTCACGAGTTTTTTGTTTAAAGGATGGACATGCCCTTTAATTATGAGGTTTATAGCACTTATGGAAATAATAATCTTTTCCCACTCCCATTCAGTGTGTGTTGTGTGCCAGAACATGTAGCTACACTGTATAATCCGGTGGGCAAAATCCTTGCTAACGGCCGTCCTGGACTAACCTAACATTCCCGTCCCTTCTTAATGTTTAATAATCTGTGCACCTGTCACTTTTGACCTTGCTGATTGGTGAAGCAAGTGTTATAGACAAAAATTGACCCTAGACTTCCTCTTATTAACTCCATAATGGCTTGAAAACTTACAAATATCCGTATTCCTTTATGTTTTAAAGAAGGCTTGTGGGCTAGACCCAGGGTTGCCATACATTTTGGATTGGTTACTGGATTGCCTAGACTGCAGGGACAAAATCTCGATTCCTGAAGTCTGGGCTGGAATCCTGTCCAACAAAGAGAACTGGCAGCCCTGCCACCAGAACGCCCACTCCTGCCCAATTATACCCCTAAACCCACCTCCTGCTGCCTCCCCACACAGTTTACACCTCCACCCACCCTCCTAGTTCCCCCCGCCACTTCTGACATCAGCGTGACATCACTGCCATGCCCCCTCCCACTGGCTGGACCCCACTTACTTGGTTTAAATAAGCTCACACTTCTATAATTTTTAAGAATTGAATATTGCCAGTTAGATGGTTTTGTCAGTGAGCACTGGATTTCTCAAATAACGTCTAATGTAAATTAAATTCATGTGGTTTCCAAAGCAAGATAATTTAAAGGCATGTCCACCCCCAAAACTATAATCCCCCCCACTACTGGCCCCATCATGTAGTGTAGTTTAATCCTTACCTCACATCCCAGCTCCATATGGTTCTCCTGTAGTCTCCCCCCAAAGTCACAAAAACTGCCCACCAGGAGGATAGCAGAGTCCATATAGGACTCTGCCTCCTGTCTCCCCTCCGGGAGAAGTTTGGCATGCGTACTGCAGCCCTTCTCCCCCTCCCTTCCCCTCCCTCTCCCTCCCGATTTAGATTCCCTCCCCCTAGCATAAAAACCTTTCCATATAACATTCTCCCTGTTCCCCCAGCCCCAACCGCTACAGTTTTAATATCAGAAAGTGCCCCAAACATTACTTACCATCCGTCTTTCCTCCGCCGCACTGAACTCCCAGGCAGCCGCATCTGTGATTGGCTGCCGCTAAGCCAATCACAGATGCGACTGCCGGTCCCGCCCCTCTGCTTGCATTTTCTCGCAAGCAGAGGGCCTGGCAGTACGGCGGAGGAAAGAGGGAAGGTAAGTAAAGTTTGGGGCACTTTCTGATAATAAAACTATAGCGGTTGGGGCTGGGGGAGCAGGGAGACTATTATATTAAAAATTTTAAGAAGGGTGGACATGCCCTTTAAAGGATAGCTGTGTTCCAAAAATGACTTCAGGTAATTTGACAGGAATTGCTTTCCTGGGTATTTTTGCAATCTACTTTCATTATTTTTTTTTACATAGAAGATTTTTCTGTGTGATATGGTAGCAGCATCACCAGATCCCCTGTACTTCCTGCTTCCTTCTCTGAAACCATGTGACTGTCCCATTAAAAAAAAAGACAAAAATGTGCACACTCCTTGCCGTGGGCTGTGCTGTGCTGTTATTGTGTATATGGGCACCCTTAAAAAAAATGTCTGATGATCGCCCTTACACGATCCAAAAATTGTACAATATCGTCCAACTAGAGATTGGTACGTGTATGGGTCCCTTTACTTACCATTTGGTTCGACTATATTATCTAATTCGTTTTTTTGGCGTAACTGTTCCTTTAAGGTCACAGAACGTAACAAACCACAATTTCAATTTTGGATCCACATTAAGTCTACCTTGTACCATGTTGTTTACATTTAGTAGGCCGTGTTCCGATTGCCCCTAGGCCTGCAGAGTTTTACACCTTGCTAAGGAATCCATTGTCTCTCCCCAATCAACAGGCTGTGGTCTGACAGAAAATGTAGAAGTTTCACTCCAGATCCATAAACGGAATCTCAGGGAGCCTACAGGTGTCTTGGGAGATGAGCAGCTCATAAATAATTATTGCTCACTGCATGTCAAGTATGCTTTTATCTGCCTCGCTCGCGAGATAGCAGGCCATTCACTAACGAAACAACTATGCACAGTGTCATTCTAACAAGCGCGTCACTGCAGAAACTTGCGATGATGTAATCGCCAAGTGGAGCAGAAATTCCAAGGTGTTCATGGAATATGGAAACCCAGGTGTCTAGGACCATCCCATGATGCATTGCTGGAAGTCTGGGCGATGAGGTTACGTCAGGTTGTGGGACTGAATTGTTTCTGTTATCACAAATAGAAGTAATGTAACCACGTATTCTAGAATTCGGAAATGATCATCATAATGACGTCTTCTATTATCCGGGACCCTGATTTTTCTATTCCATTTGTAGTTTACTCGAGTAAAGACGTTATAACCGTGTTGACACCTATTAATTTATAAGGGTAAGGAAGACGGAAATGTGGGGGTATTTTCTTCTGTCTTCATATAGAATATGAAGATACTGATGTTATTCCAGCGCTAACGCATTTTACTGCTGCTGAATAATGGAGCACTGAAAATGCAATTAGTATGTTACAACTAACCGTGGTAGTGTTTGAATGTGTCACATGGGGTAATTCAATCAGGGAAGGCAGGCAGAACTATAATAAATAAATAGTCCATATAAAATATAACAGGACATGTACACTTAGATTTCATTGGTTTAAATTTGTCACATGGAGTAATTCAATCAGGGAAGGCAGGCAGAACTATAATAAATAAATAGTCCATATAAAATATAACAGGACATGTACACTTAGATTTCATTGGTTTAAATGTGTCACATGGAGTAATTCAATCAGGGAAGGCAGGCAGAACTATAATAAATAAATAGTCCATGTAAAAATATAACAGGACATGTACACTTAGATTTCATTGGTTTAAATGTGTCACATGGTAGAATCGAGTCAATAATAGTAAAATGACTTTCTGTGATGAGCTACTCAAGCAGTTTTTGTTTTAAGACCCATTGCTGTATATTATTGTCACATACCATCAAATCAAACTGCAACAACACACAATCTGTTCTTCCAATACTTCACCTGTCAGATCGCTGGAACTTCCATATCTTAACTTGTGCGTGAACTAATTGCGCGCTAACTGTGAACATTTCTCTCGCGTATCTTTATTTTTTAATGGGAAATGTAAACTGCATAAAATAGTTTTTTTAATGTAATCAATGGATAAGTTTTTAATCATAAAAACCAAGGCGCTTATTTAATTAAAAAAGGTGCTGCAGTAATCACATGTTATCAGATGTTTTAGAACCATAATAAGCCTGCAAATGAATGGCTTGGGCACATTTTTGCATCTCTTAATAAATAAGCCTGTCAAGTACTTCCTAGCGTGTGCTATACAATCAGTATGGCATGACAACAGTATCATTTGCCTTAGTATCTACTGGCACACTGTTAGTGCACAGGATCAATGCAGTCTGATGGTTGGGAATTTTACAAACATGTCCTATCAAATTGTTTGACACGTTGTAATAAAAAAAACTGGCAGTAATTTTTAGTTTTTGTCTCCATACAAGTGCCCTTCATTGAAAAGAGCTCATACCTTTCAAACAAACCTTTGGTGATGTCTCTAACTTCTCTGGATCTTAAGTTATAGACTTGTAAATTTACACTTTCCAGACTGCCCTGTCTCTGTGTCTCTGTGATAGGCATGGGTTATAAGCTGTCATAAGCCCCACCCCCACAAGACTATTTTTTCCGAAGCTAGTTACAGACCTGTAACCATTATCTGTCCATTCCTCTACCAATGGACACCTTAAAAGTTTGGGTGTTGGGCTTATGATGAAGCTGATGATACTCTGTCCCAGCAGTGGGCATGCTCCAACCTTAAACTTGGGAGCAGGCCCCAAATGCTGGTGATATCACAGATCACAGTACTGGCAAGAAAAAAACACCCTTTACACTGCTGTAAATTTGGATAGACTGCAACTAGAAGCATGATCCTGTAGTCATTTTAAAGGTAGAAGTGTGCCCAGTTCCCCTTTAAAAGGTAGGTCCACCCCTTCTACTCCAAACCCCCAGTTGCACCGTACTTACACTTTTCAATAATGCGCCCAGACTGCATCCTTTAGTACAAAGTGCCCTTTTATTTCACTAGCAGCAGCAGTGGAGGCTCGTTCGGTAATGGCCATCAGATGTTACTCTCACGGTTGTGACTGACAGCCTTACCAGGAAGTAGAAGGGAGCCGCGACAGTGGATCATGGAGTTGTCGCTAACAAACTTTTGCCCTGTCTCTGTGTGCAGATCCTGCACCTAAAGTGTTAGCAGAATATAATGAGTTAACAGTATATAATAATGATAATAATAATATTATTTTAGCTTCTGTGGCTAAACAGAGATTTGTCAGAGACAGCGAGACATTGTTCATTTTGGGGCATGTTTGACAAGCGCTCCAGCAATGATAACTGATCGACTTCCTGATCGACACCAGCAAAGGGCCATCAGCAAAGGGGCAGCTGTAGACGAGAGGGCAGTCTCCTCGTCCACATAGATCAACATCTTCTACTTACCAGATATTGGGATATCTTCTCATTATTAAACATTAGTTCACTGCTGCATCCCCTCCCGCCATCATCCCCCCTTTAATAGGTACACACAAATAACATAGTACAGAGCTGCAGAGTAGGATATTGAAGTGAACCTGATCTTAGCACAGCTCAGTGTAATGTATTTCTCAATAGTGTACGTACCTATTTAAAGGGGAATGTTGGAGGGTAGGTACCTATAGAAACAACATAGTACAGAGCTGCAGGGGGGGATAATGAAGTGAACCTGATCTTAGCACAGCTCTGTGTAATGTATTTCTCAATAGTGTACCTATTTAAAGGGGAATGTTGGAGGGTAGGTACTTATAGAAATAACATAGTACAGAGCTGCATGGGGAGGATAATGAAGTGAACCTGATCTTAGTACAGCTCTGTGTAATGTATTTCTCAATAGTGTACCTATTTAAAGGGGAATGTTGGAGGGTAGGTACCTATTTAAAATGGAATGGTTGAGGGTAGGAACCTATTTAAAAGGGAATGATGGAGGGTAAGAACCTATTTAAAAGGGAATGATGGAGGGTAGGAATCTATTTAAATGTGAATGTTGGAGAGTAAGTACCTATTTAAAGGGGAATGTTGGAGGGTACATACCAATTTAAAGGGGAATATTGGAGGGTAAGTACCTATTTAAAAGGAAATTTGGTAGGGTAGGAACCTATTAAAAGGGGAGTGTTGGAGGGTAGGTACCAATTTAAAGAGGAATGTTGGAGGGTAGGTACCTATTTAAAAGGAAACATTGGAGAAAATTTATTTATATTTTAAAGAAACATTAGCTAATTTAAGTTAAAGATAAAGACAAACCATTGTGATAATTAGAGGCCTTCATGAATATATTTTGTAGAATTGATATTGATATCAAGAATAGAGCAGACACTAGGGTTCTAAGGGTTGACATGTTTCCCTTTAAGAACTGATCATGTATAAAATCTACATGATAAAAGTCTGGTTAGCATTTCCATTAAAAGGATTGATTTAATACACCATACTTTGTGTGTATGCCTTTAATTGGGAGGGGCCAATATTTTCCTGCAATTTAAACAAAATTGCTCTGAGAGAGATTCAATAAAAGTTCTTATCGTTAAAAATGGTGCTAATTTTGCCCCAACTAATCAGATGTTAGCTTTCAAATGTTTAATAAGATTGGTTGGGGCAAAATTTGCATAGTTTTTAACGATAAGATCTTTTATTGAATCTCCCTGAAAGTATCAAAGACCATATGGCTGATATATAATAGGGAGGCCATCAGGAATTCACATTAATGCTCCAGGCTATAGTCTAGCAGTATATGGATGTTTAGATGGAAGCGGAGAGGGTGATTGTGTGCATCTGAGTGACTGCAGAGCATTTTGTTGGCTATGGTTTGGATTACCTAATATTTGCTTGGCTGTCGGAGACAAAATTCTACTTCTCCTCCCTGAAACTCTGCAATCAAAATCCCAGTAGATGCTGAGATCAGGTTGGGTTGCAGCCTGGGATATGCAAAGATCGTGGCTGGTTATTTTGTTATATACTATGGTGGGACAGGCTGCATTATATATATACAAAAGCTTAATAAGCAGGGAACTGGTGTCCTGTGCAATGCACATGGCATTAGGATTTGTCAGTATAGCTTGTATTTGTATTACACTATTGCAAATTGCGTTTCTAATCCTCCACTTCATGGGTGCCCTGAACTACTTCAGCTATTTTTTACCTAAAAAACATCCTCTACCCATACTCCTCTGCTCTACCCATACTCCTCTGCTTTACCCATACTCTGCAGCAAGAACAGAAGTTAATTTGTTAGGACCTGTTTAAAATAACACCGCAAAAATAGTCCTCCTAATATATATGTTGGTGTATGTGTTCCAATAGAATCCTTAGGGGATATGCTTGCTGGAACAGGGGATATTACTGCTTTAAACCTATTCTATTATTCCATTACATGGGCGTTGATTGTGGCAGATCACTGATAGTTTATAAAATGTGCTTGAAGACCCAAACATCTCAATCCCACCCAGGACTCACAGTTGGTGTCAGTTCTAATGACATCATCAATGACATCACTTGATTCTAGCACAGTTCAGTATTGTTCTGGGACGGTGTTCAACACATGACGTACAACACAGTGTATATGTTCAATGCGACGTGTGCGTTTTATACACAATAAGAGAGTTGTAAAGGGGTAAAACAAACTACAACTCTCCGCAACCTCTAACTGTTTCAACCTGGTATTGAGATAGTAGGAGTTCAGGAGAGCTGGGAGGGTACAATAGGTCTACAGAATTCCTTGTCTCTAATACTCTAACATTGAAGTAGATGATATGCTGATCTATTGGCTGTCTATCTAATTAATGCCACTAGTCTGTAAGTCTGATTGCATCAATTTGGCCGCTACCATTGTAAACCTCCCTGTGACATGAATGGGAGTCAGTGTTTGGCCGGACCTGGCCTGTGTTCGTTCTATTGTGCAAATCCCACACCCCAGTGAGTCTCCTTGACTCATATCACAAATGACTTTTTATTAAAATTGTTCAGATTTTCTACAAACGGCCGAATCTCCTTTGTCTGTGTTCATGAAATTCATTTGGTATCGGCATAGAAAGTGCAGCAGGATTGATAGAAACCTGTAACGGTTATGGTGGCTCTGTGTTTGGTGCTGATACCTTGCTAAGTCCTGGGTTTAATCCACCCTCTGCTACAGCTTTGGAACCAAAGTCAGGACTAGAGATGGTCGAAACCCAGAAATTTCGTTCTGTTTTCGGAAGAAGATCTGAGAACCGAACTTATTTTCGAGGGTTCAGACCGTATTTACGAGGGTAACCGAATGTTTGAAGTTATTTTCAAGGGGTTTTCCGTCACGGTTTTCCATCCAGTTTCGGATGGAATGTTCGGGTTTTGGAACCAAGGGGGTTCCTTGTCAGATCTGGGTCTGAGTCGGACGCAGATCCCATCTCTAGTGAGGACTTAAACTGCTCTGGCCCTACCCCCTTCAGTGGCGTAACTAGAAATCAATGCCCCCCTCCCCCTGCAAAACTATGATGGGGCCCCCTCCTTGCATCATCTACAGCGGTTTTCTAAGGGGGAAGTAGGAAGGATGAGGGCCCCCTGCAGTCATAGGGGTCTTCTCCCCTGGTAGTTACATCCCTAACCCCCTTCACTATTGAATTCGCTGCCATTGGAAGTTGCAAGGGTGTTAGGAAGTAGGTCCTTACCCTGGGTATAGCATGGTGGGGGGGGATACTTTGGGGTTTAGTTCCCCTTAATTTTACATTTTGGAATTGTCCTGCGGATTCCAGGACTGTTACAATTTACTATCGCAAAGTACAAATAGACTTAATGAATTGTACTGTGCATCGTATTCTAAGCAGTGTAAGACAATTAATGTTGCATTTTATAAGCTCTTAAAACCAGGTCTGCTACTCCCTCTAGTGGCAAATGGTGGTAGTGATAAAGACCATGCTATTTAGCCTTTCCTTCTCTTTGACCTATTTCAGTTTTCTCATATGAAAAAGAAAGTTGTAATGTACAGTCAGTAGTGCAGTGTACAGTTAGTAGTGCAGTGTACAGTCAGTAGTGCAGTGTACAGTCAGTAGTGCAGTGTGAGAGAAGTAAAATGGTGGTACTCACATATTTATCTGTGCTTGCTCTGTTATTAAATTATTAATGTTTAGTGTGTGCTCCGAATTTCCCCCACCCAGTGGTGGAACTAGGAATCACTGGGCCCCCTTGCAAAACTATGACGGGGTCCCTATCCGTGCTTCATCCACAGTGGTTTTCTGGGAGGAGTCTATATCTATTCTAGAAAAAAATAAAAAGATGGGGCTAAATTGGCTCCCAGCCCCCCTGTGGTTGCTCCCCCTGCTCCCCTGGTAGTTAAGCTCCTGCTCCAACCCTCCCTTACTTACTGCCTTCTTGTAGTGTCTATATAAGTTCTGCACAGCCTCACCATAGACCATACTCTGCATACACATCTTTCTCTCCCCCCTACCTTATTTTCTCAGCTTATTTGTTGCAGAAAGTGTGCTGGCAGGCAGCCAGAGATCCTAGTAAGAGGTCAGGGATGGGACACATATAATTTCTGCTTCTGGAGTGACACATATTATAATTTTCTGCTTCTGGAGTGACAGGTCTTTCCCTTTAAATGCTGTGGTTTCAAATGATGATTTCTCAGAATCTACGATTTTTAAAAATTCAATTTAATTGGGTGGCAGCTCTTGTGGGCATCATTTGTGATCCATCTTGGTAGAAAAGCTATATCGTCTATATCGTCTGCTGTTAGTTACACTTTTAGCTACTCCCTTACAGCATTAAAATGGGTACACACCATACAATAATTCGGCCCAGCCGACTGTCATTTCAGTGTTTGGGTTGGTCAAGCTGAATTATTGTATGGTGGGTCCGACCAATTGCCGTCTATTCCTTCATATAAAAGCACGATCGGGTGGGTCGGAAAACTACGGTCGCAGCTAACTGTTGGAAGCGGCCGCTTTTGCCACGACCAACAGTCCTTCCTCCTACTGGTTGGAAGCCTCGATTGGTCAGCCAGGAGGAAGAATAGTATGGTGTGTACCTTTAAACAAAATAAGAGTAATTTATTTGATCCCTGCCTTAGGCTGGGTACACATGGAGGGACTATTTTTTCCCGACCGAGTGCTTGCTATGAGGGACAAATGTTCGACGGTTGCAGCAAATTTGCGAATGATCGACCGTGCGGTCCCATAGGGAACAGCACAATTGATATGGGGTTTTCCGGCACGTCCGGACGAAAGGACGACCGAGGTCGGTCGCGGCGGGCCGCCCCACACCAGGAGATATTTTCGGCCGACCGAAAGTGCCGTGAATCGGTCGTCTGAAAATATCTTCTGGTGTGTACCCAGCCATAAGTACTCACTATCTATTGTTTCGGAAATCTGACAAATATTTTGTCAATTGCCCACTTAGGAGTGCTAGAGTGACCTTATATCAAGAGGAGGAATATACAGCTATTACCAAAAACAGAATGTAGACAACTATAATGTGATCAATGCAAATCAAGTCTTTGAAAGCATTGGGGCAAATTTTGTTAAAGGGTATCTTTACTCTAAAAAATCGAATTTTCAAAAATAGTACCTTTAGATACAGCAAGATTCCACTTTTTTCAGATTTTAAATCTGAGCTGTAGATTCTGAGAAATCATCATTTTAATCGCAGCATTTACAGGGAAAGACCTGTCACTCCAGAAGCAGAAATTATAATATGTGACCCACGCTTGACCTTTTTGCCTGCCTGCCAGCACACTTTCTGCAACATTTAAGAGAATCAGCAGAGAAAAGACAGCAGGGGAGGGAGGGGGAGATGTGTAAGCAGAGCAGTGTCCATGGTGAGGCTGTGCAGAACACATAAGTGTCGCAGACACTAAAAGAAGGCAGTGAGTAAGGGAGGGTGGGGGGAATTAGGAGAACTCACTAAACATTATTAGTTTAATGACAATGCAAGCACAGATAAATATGTGAGTACCATAATTTTACTTGTCTTAAATTGTAGTTGTAGAAAATGTTTCAAGTTGTTTCAGTGAGTATAGTGACCCTTTAAAAGCAAATGTTCAGCCTAGATAGATCTTAAAAACAAATGATCAGAATCATGGACCCAGTGGTACCTAGCAGGATTTGTTAACCCCTGTATTGGCCTCGAAATCTCGACACAGACATTATATTGGCAGTGTGTAGGGGCTGAAAACAGCAGTTTGGGAAATGCGGAAAATTTTCGTCTGTCGGTATAGGCTCCCTTTAGTTTAAAGTAAACAGAGTCAAAACCATCAGCCCATGTATGGCCGCATTGCCAACTGATCCCCATATCGTGTATGGGCAATTGGTTGGTTTCACGTATGCGGTTCCTATCACAATGTGCAGACAGATACCAGATATGTGATCTGTCGGCACATTGTGATGGAAATCACACATGTATGGCCACCTTTAGTCTACAATGCATTTTTATTTCTTTGGCTAAACCAGTGTTGCCAAGAATACTAACTGTACATCCAATTCACCATACCCAACTCCAGCTGTGCCTGCCTGATGTTTTTTTCCACTAGGTCTATTTCACTTTTAAAGGGCATGTCCACTCCCGTAAAAACCTTTATATATAATATTTTCCCTGTCCCCCCATCCCCAACCGCTATAGTTTTAAGTTCAGAAAGTGCACCAAATATTACTTACCTTCCCTCTTTCCTCCACCGCACTGAACTCCCGGCAGCCGCGTCCGTGATTGGCTGCCGCTCAGCCAAATACAGACGTGACTGCTGGTCCCGCCCCTCTGCTTGCATTTTCTCGCAAGCAGAGGGCCTGGCAGTGCGGCGGAGGAAAGAGGGAAGGTAAGTAATATTTGGGTCACTTTCTGAACTTAAAATTATAGCGGTTGGGGATGGGGGGACAGGGAGAATATTATATGAAAAAATTTTAAGAAGGGTGGACATGCCCTTTAAAGGGAAACGTATGGAAAGTAGTATGAACATTGCTTACATGAAGATTCTAGAATTTACATGTATGTTTTGCATAAAGAGAAAAACAAAAAATTATATTACAAACAATTGCCATAGAATAAAGGAGAAAAACATTATACTCAATCTTGTACTAAGAATTAAATTTAGTAGCAATAATAATAAGACTTTCTCTAGTAACAGGTTAGGTGAACTATATGTATGTTCTGCTGATTACCGGTAGCTCTGTAAAAGAACATTAAACATAGGCAGGAAAAGAATTAATTCACATATGCCCTAAACCAGGATGACAGCCTGTACGTACCTTGCTGAGATGCGACCTGCACAAGAACAATTAGAAGAAGGAGCGCGTGTTGCAGAGAGAACATGATTATAGTGAAAACTACACAAGCACTTTCCTGTAGAAACAAAGAAGATCACGGGACAGAGGAAAACAAGGAAGTTTTGGGAGAGGTTAATGCTTAATCCAAAAGATACACCTCTGGGAGGAACTTGTCTCCTCAAATTGAATACTATTTATCACAGCATCAGAGTCATACTGTGGTATCAGAGTAAACCTAAACCACCTACCTGTAATTATATAGGAAATGGGGTTAAAAATACACTGACAACATTTAATAGAATTGATTGTGTGCCGACACCTGCACAGTTTTCTTAGGTTGGGTATACACAAGCAGATTTTTTGGCCCAACCAACCAATATTTCCATGTATTGGTCGATTGGGCCGAAAAATCTAAAGTGACTAATGGGGCATTGGACATGTCAGTAAATTACTACTGATGTTGCGTTCTTCTCTGAACCGCACGATTGGTTGCAGCAAATGTCGTCCGCGGCGACTGTACTTACAGCTTGCAATAGGATAAGGCTACATGTACGTTTTACTGATGGAAAACATCTGGAACCAGCAAAAATCTCTGAACAGCTGAAATCCATTTATCTGTACCTACACCAGTATATTTTACCATATCTCAAAATCTCTAGGTAAAAGAATTAGACAAAATAAGGCCAGGAAAAATTAAAGGGCAGAGTATAAAGCAATTGTTGTGTTTTATTTCCTCTATGACTTACACAAATGTTGCAGCTGGGGATCTTCCTATATTGTTTAACATGTAACAGTGCTTGTACTGGCACGCTTCTCTTACGATTGCGATCTTGCAATCCACTTGTATGTGAGAATCACACACCAGTGCATCACAAGGTGGGTCTGATATCGGATGATTGCCCAAAACGCAAAGCAATCGCACAATAATCTGATTACCTAAGTTTTACCACCAGCACAAGGGGTATTCCACCCCATAAGTACTGACAGTCACAATTGCAATTGCCATTCCCATCCTAAAGTCAAACTAACTAATTTGCCAGAATGTATTGATGATTAATGTGAAATGAGCTATATTGCAATTGCGAACATGAGCTGTGGGTGTGGCCTCAGCCTAAAGGATCCACTTAAAGGGCATCTATACCGAAAAATAGGTTATTTTAAATTGACCATAACTGTAAATTTAAGTTTCTTCCAAACCACCACTGTATCATTTTTTTGTTGATCTGCCCCCTATTTCTTTAGATATACAATCTAAAACTTCTTATATTTCAGCTGTCAATCAAGTTCCTTGCTCTTAAAAACTATTCTTCTGTGAGTAGTTTTACTGTAGCTGGAAGGGTGGCAGAGTTTTGACAGCTGGAATGCTGTATGCTGTGTGCAGGCTTGACGGCTGGTTTGTGGGGAAAAAGTCATATCGGGTGGAAGTGGGAGTGGTTAAAAGCAGGAGGGGGGAAACCGATCCGAAAAAAAATGTGTGCTGGATTGAAGGCATGCAGCAACCCACGCAAATCAGAGTAAGTGCTACATGTATTCAATTATTGATTAAGATGAGGCAAAGTAATTTTTTCAGTAAAGCATACTTGAAAATTTTTAGGGCACACAGGATGTTTACTAGGTTAAATTCCCAGACACAGAATTTCCCAATCCTCTTCCAACATAAATGTGAATGTATCCCTATGGTCTAGACCACACAAACACATTTTTCATGCGTTTGCACAAGCAATTTCTCATGCGATTTGGTTATAATGAAAATAGCTGGAATGCAAAAAAAAATTTTTGGGGCTACTTTATTGTGAATGGTTAACACTAGTCTCTTTTTTGTTGCTCTGATTCCTTTTTAATAAGGAATGCTAGGCAGGTTTTTTTTCTGCTAAAATTTCACTTAACTGTGTTTACTATTGTAATTTAATTAATTTAATTAGTAACCAGCTAACTAGTTTTCTTTAGACTGGGAATTTTGCATGAGCCAGTTAATCTTATCCTATGTTTGCAAATTCCTCATCACTCAGCAAGAAAAGACAACTGAAAAGAAATCATTCACCCTACTCAGGTAAGTGAACACCCCCCCCCCCCTTTTGGTTGTTTCTCAGACCTCGACCAATAAAAAAAATTCTGGTCATAGGGAGGGCCAGAATAGGCTATGCATACATGGCCGCCATTGTCATTTTAGTGCATGCGGTCCATAGTTGAGAAATATGCTCAAACAGCTGCACGATCAGACAAATTTACAGACGAATTTACCGACATGTCCAATCAAACTTTTTGATTTAAACAAAGGTCCATATTTGGGCCAATTGTCTGAAATATTGCCGTGTCAGGCTGAAATAAGGGCATACAATATCAAACAATATTTCATATGGTAAATCATCCCAAAACACAATTAATCTGAGCATCACATAGGGGCCATTGGCCGTGATGTTGGTATTATGCGGGGATTCAATCTCAGAGCCTACACGGCATTCAGGAGAACTGCTCTCAGAATTGGGAGAATTTACAGCAAAGAGAAGCCCTTTTTACCCAGCAGACCAATTGCCACTTTTGACCTGTACGCCGGGCTAAAAAATCAGTTGTCAGCAAATGGATCGCAGACAAAACTCTAATGTGACCAACCATGAAGCCTACTGGAGACCACATGATTGGATGGATTTTATCGCACTGTCCAATTGAGTACCAACATCAGCCGGTCGTAGCAGAAATTTACTTCTGATTTGTCGCCCAATTGACCAACATTTCAGTTGCAGCAGTCTAACAGGCTGAAATACCAGCACTTGCTATTGGCTGTTCACCCAGGAAGGAGGGCCTAGCATTTTAGGTTCTCACCCTATGTCGTCTGCAAATGGATCACTACCAAATTTCTAATGTGATTAACCATGCAGACCATTGGAGACCACATGATTGGATGGATTTTATCGCATGGTTCAATTGAGCATTTTGTCCAATTCGGAGAAAATTACACCAACGTCAGCACTTCGTGGCTGAAATTATTTCTGAATATCCCAATCAACTGAAATTTTTCTTACCAGCACTCACCCTAATTACAGCAACAAGGAGGAAGGTTGTGTGTGTATAGTTTTGTTTTAAGAATAACTCTACACAGCCTTGTGTATCTACTTGGAGTTGTTCCCTCACGTTTATGGAGCATGCCATGTTGCTCTCATTATCATAAAACCTCTGTTTAATCTTTTGACTGTTGATTCTCCAAATCCCAGGGTCTAAAGCTAGGTACACACATCACAGATTTTTGAAAAATGACAGGATCTACAAGCACAGCATAGGGAGACCGTTCGGGACTGTGTTTCCCTCGACCACGGCCGACTTCCTGTATAGGGACCAAGATGAAGGGAGTGTTACCCTTGAAACGTTGTATTTGCTGTTTGATGTTTAGCTTATAATAAACGTTCTGTTTTGGAGTGCAGTCCACCTTGTATCTATTTGATTCCTGTATAGGGAGACTACCATGACCGAGGGAAATTTAAGGTCTTTCCTGAATGACAGCTTGGCCAACCTGAACGTTCGGCGGACGTCATTTCGGGAAAGTCGCCACATACAGTGCCAATAAAGCCCCAATACCGTCAGGTGATATTCTGTTTTGACCAATTGTTTTGAGAAGTAGTCAGGCTTTCTTTGGAGATAAAAGTTTCTATCCAGCAGGTGGAGCTGCACAGTCAATGATAAAAACAGTTTCTTAACACAAATTAGTTCTACCTTAGACAACTAATTAATTTGCAACTATTAAAGATAATAAAGTTTACTTTAAATTGTAGTTTAAACTTCCCTAGTTTAAATATAGGATAGTGCTATGGCACTATCTTATATTTGACACCATACCCTATGGCATAGATCCTCCAGATATTTGAAAACAACTCCCTGCATTCCTCAACTTCCGATCAAAGCCAGGGAATGCTGGGATTTGCAGTTTTTGAACATCTGGAGAGCCATATTTTGAGTATGCCTGCCTTACGGTGTTACCTACCAACAAGTTTTTTAGTAAATTATTGATCAGTATTTAACAAATGTTTAATTATCTTACAGTTGTTTATAGGGTAACCCTTTTGAAATTAAAAAAAAAATAACATAAGTGGTATAAAGGCGATACCTTTATTGGCTAACTAAGATAGTCATAGCAAGCTTTCAGAACATTCTAGTTCCTTTTTCAAGCTGATTACAATCAAGCTGTGGTGCTCTCTGATATTTATACAACATTAGGCTCATAGTTCAAATAACCAGAAAAAAGGAATATCAGGGTGGAAGGGGTTAACAAAGTCATATAAAGGGGTCTGCAAGGGACAAACAGATAAGGTACAAGATAATGTGGATCAAAGCTGCTGAACCACAATTATCTTACAGAAAATACAAATATCATCCAATAAAATACAAGTATAACAAAAATGGAGCGGCACTCCTCAACTAGTGTCCACAACTGCCCGGGTGCTTCCGCTATAGATGGACGATATGGTATTAACAAAGAGGTCGGAGCACTCCTGGGAATCTTCCAAACATATAAATTTATTCCATTCGCGCAAGTCAGGATCCAATAAAATACATATATGTTCCTCCAATGAAAATACCGCATGTCCTCAAAATATGTTATCAGTGCCAACCATGCAAAATATGACAATGGGACACATCTTGTTGCTGTATTTCCCATGTGTGTGTGTTTGTGTGTGTGTGTGTGTGTGTGCATGGGGGGCTGTATTTATATTTATAACAAAGACATAAAATAATGATAGATTGTAAGCTCTTTGGGGCAGGGCCTGATGTGGATGTATTCATGATAAATCCACAGTAATAATAATAATAGTAAGTTGCTCTCAGTATTGCTATTTTGTGTCATTTTTGGTATTTAAACCTGGGTACACTATCCCGGCTAGCAAGAGCTCAGCCGGGATAAATGTCGGTCACGGCAATAGTGGCTGTGGCCGACAGTTTGCTCTGCCCCCAGCATTGGCCAGGTTTGGCACCCCTGGTTTATTCAGTGAGTACTTGCAGCTTTCAGTTTTTTGGGCTAAGTTCAAAGAAAAAAATCCATTACAAAAACAGTATTAAGTGACAAGGGCTATATTAGTGTTATGTGTATGGTGTCCTTTGGTTGGGAGACAAACTGTTTCAGTGGATCCTGAATCAATACTCGGGTGCTGCATTGCTTGGAATTATGAACTTCTGAGACATTGTTGCTTCTCCATTTTTCAGGAACACGAATAATAGAACTAGGGAATGAAATGTGAACTGTACTAGAAAATTACTGTAGCAATTGGGTTTCTAGCCTCCTCGATTGTATCTTCTTAAACCTGCCCACAGTTCTACATTCAGCAGACTATGGAGGGGAAACCCAAGCTACCAAGGACCCAATCAGCCATACCTCATTCCTCATTACTATCTTAATGTTGTAATGACAACACAGACCACTTTATCTTTGGGTAACAAAAATAGGCCACGGCTTTTTTAATTTATATATATTTAAATAAAATATGCCCTTTATTAATTTGCATATTTTCCACCACTGTACACCCTTGCGTACATAACCATGCTTGTTGTTAAACCAACCTAGCCATAGATCTCAGCTTGAATGCCAACCTCTGTCTTGCCAGAGGGCATGTAACGGCTCCATAAACATATCCAGCAAGGGTGTACCCCCCAGCCATGACTCCAACACCATAAAAAAAAAAAATGTTTTTGGAAAAAACATTATATACATCAATTTTTAACTCCGTATATAAAAACTCTTTAAACAACTTAACAACAGGGTGGGAGGGAGGGGAGAGCTCCTCTCCGGTCACTGGCTTAGTCAAAATGGCTCCGCTCCTTATAGCGAGACGCGGCGCAATGAAGTCATGCCGGCGACGCGTCTCGCAAGAACTCTGGCGCCCAAGGACCAGGAAGCTGCCTGGTTACAGACAGGGATGCCTTCCCCTCCCAGGTCAGACGTCCCATCCGCTATGCGCGGCGGGGCTCTCAGAAAAGGTTTTTCCCATTCGTTAAAAGTATCTATCTGAACAGCTGCAATAATATTCGCACAAACATTTGCTGAAAGAGCTGAAGCATATATATATATATAGATATATATATATATATATATATAGTATCATCTACCAGTTGAAAGCACTCCATGGGACTTCTTTACTGAAAAAGTATCAAACATTTATTATATGTATCAACGCGTTTTAGCCTCCACACAGGCCATCATCAGGATCCTGATGACGGCCTGTGTGGAGGCTGAAACACGTTGATACATATAATAAACGTTTGATACTTTCTCAGTAAAGAAGTCCCATGGAGTGCTTTCAACTGGTAGATGATTTATTTATTTTTTATGGAGAGACACCCGGGCAAAGTGAACCAGTGTGTGGAGTGCAATCAGGTCGTATAATGTTATATATATATAATAATGGTATAAGGGTGCACTCCTCCGTATAATGTCCGTATACAGCAACAAGTAGAGGCTGACCTCCTAAAATAGGTAAAACCCCTCCCATCAGGGGGGTTTGATAGGAGGGGTTTTACCTATTTTAGGAGGTTTTACCTATCCTGACGACGACCACGAGTTGGTTGAAACGCGTCGAGCTGTGTATATTATTCCAATAAAGTTTAAAAGTCCCTGGAGTGCTCCTGTCTCTCACTTTATTCAGTTTATTTAATATCTGCAGTTAAGTATGCTGACATTTATTCTAACAATGAAAATGGCTGGCATTTTACATGGTGAGCTTAAATTTCATATATCTTTCTCTGTGTACACCGTAGTAGTTTTGTAATAGGGTTTTGTGAAGCCAAAAATGACGTGGGGAAGAATAACAAAGCCCTACATTGTATGATCAGTCCTGCTGTCGTGTGCTCAGCTAATATGTGTTGTAATTGCTGGTTTTCAAATTGTATCTAAAATGCTCTAGTCACAGATCAAACTGTTTAGCACTGAGCAAACAAGTGCAAACAACTGCACTTAATTACACGCCCTTGTAGATTTCTGAAGGAAACAAAAGGCCACATAATTAACCAAAGAAAACTGCAATGAATAGCAAGCCTGGTGGCAAATGGCAATAAAAATACACTGAATAGGATGGCAACCATCTGAAAAGAGTGTCTGTAAATTCAGTGTTAGGAGACAAGATCATGTCCAGATGAAATTTGTTAGGCACTTCCACTGAGTCCAAAACTACGAGGCTGCTTGTGATTGAACAATTTATTAAGTTGGAAAAATGACAGGTAATGAAATCCAACAAAATGGCATTTTTCAGGAGCTGAAGTGGTTTGTTTTGTTTTAGCCTTAAAGGGAGATGGTGACATTTGATGACATAAGCAAATGCATTAAACATAGCATTGGTTTAGAATTGGTTGTTCTCTTAAAGGAGAATGAATCATAAAAAAATCAACTTTATGGAAGATAAAGCAGTGATCCAGTACCCAATATTGCTGCCTTAATCTTTCAAAAGTTTAAATTTGTTTTGAAGTTAGAGACAATGAATCAGATGTCACCCAGACCCATCTGCAATGGCGCCCCTCCCTATCGATTGGACCCACAACAGAATGTAGTTACTTCTCATAATGAAGAATGTTTTTCTCTCTGGTAAATAGGAAAGCCATAGATACATTTTGCTCTATCCTATAACCAATTTCCCAAAAAGATTGGGATATTCTGATATTGGGCAACTGTGTGATAGTGTGTTAAATCAGATGTTCTGAAAACAATCTTGTAATATTTTGGTATGGCCCCCTTAATTCATTAAAGCAACATACAAGCCCACGTTTATTAATCACCTACCCTCATTAGAAGAAGCTTCATTTGGGGAGGTCTTCGCTTTATCATCTCTAATCTGGAGCTATTCACTAAAAAAATATTTGGCCTGTACTACTCCTAATGGGTAATGTGTTCCATGCATTGTCAAGCAGGTGCTTACCCTATTGAATATTCCAGAATTTATAGAGCCAAACCATTATACTAAGACAAACATGTTGTAAATGTTTCTAACCCCTGTCCCTTTCCCCGTCCCATAACAGATGGGTCCCAAGGGCAGTATAATATAAAACCTACAATAAATACTCTGCTTACATGCTAATTCCTCTTCCTTACTGACTCACTTGTTACCATGTGTAGAACTGGACTACACGGATAACATGTTTAGAATATTTTGTAATGTTCCTTCAGCATAAATCAGCATTATGAAATTAGGCTCTACTTAAATAACTAGAAATAGTATACAAACAATATATAAAGACTGTATATTAACAGAATTTTCCAAACATGGCCTTCAAACTACAAACCTACATTTTGGGTGAATTATTCTGATTTCAAACTTTTACATTTATTTTTTCTTATAGCTGAAATTTCAAACGTGAACCGTATTTGACAATATTCAAAGTATGATACAAATAAATAAAACATCAGTATACGAATAGCATCCATTTTTAATTTACAAAACACACAAGGTTAATCAACTTGATGCTTTTTTTAATTGTGTAGCTATTGGAAATTTTTCAATGACCCCGTCCTGCTGAGAACCTATTTTCCAAAAAATCATTGAATTTATTACCCTCAATTTGTGGTATCAGCAAAATGATCAGGATCATTCAGTGGGTACTTTGGTATTTTTAATTAACAGTTCATGGAGGTTTGCTCTACTGTCTGCTCTCAGGATCAGGCATTCCTCCAGGGTATTTGACTGGTACTGTCCTTGAAGTCAATTCACACCAGTAGCTAAAGGGCGAGTCTTTTCCCAGACATTGTGCGACACAATCAAATACCCACTCTCCATTCCTGCTATTCTCTGCCATTATCCCATGGGAAGGCCTGCTAGCTGTGTGCTGATTGTTTTCCTTTACTCTTCTCAGCACATCCTCATCATGTGTGACATTGGTCCCTGGTGGGGTGTTTGAAAAATTTACCAAATGATTATTTTACTCTTTATAACCTATAATGTTTCATTTAAAGAGATTTTGAAATGCCTTGTTAAATTACATTTTCTTTTACTTATTTTCAGACAGAGAGCAGTAAAAAGCACTGCAATCTTTCTTTGTTCTCTTTCAAAACCACTATTTTCAGCAGCACTTATAATAAGACTAAAATGGTACTACCCGTGTGTAGAGTGCACTGATCTCGAGGTTTACTATCACAGTTCATCCAGGAAGTCAATAACCAACCATAACAGACATATCAAAGGGCAGAGTTAAAAGTCAAAGATTCACAAGTTAAGCTGGTCATACATAGACAGGTGTTCCTCCAATTGGAAGAACCGCTAGAAACCTCCCACCTTGGGGCTGTGGATGGGGTTAGTAGAACATTTTCTGCCTGGTCTGATCTTTGTTTTTCCAACAAACCACTCAACATTGCCGAGCAGTCGATCGGAAAAAAGGGAAACGGTTTTCGCCATTTTCAGCAATCTGATAAATTATATTGGATCGCTCAAAATATCAATCCCATGTATGAGGGGCTTAAAGGTACGTACAAGTGTGCTGGGTAAAGAAAGCAATGAACAATGAGGGGCGCCTTGGCCAACAATTGTATGCATGGAATCAGCTGCAAAAAAGATGATAATGCGAACCACTACACACATGCCATTGTCAGCTACATTGTACATTCCTCGCCAATTCGCCGCCCGACATAACTCCATTGTGTGTACGGGCCTTTAGATCTGAGCCTAATTTTATATAGTATGGTTAGGTACAGAATGGTAGCAGAGTGGACCATGGTCTCTGAGTATTTGAGTATTTAGAAGTCAATTAACCTTGCTGCATAACCATAGAGTCTTTATGAAACAATTTCAAACAGTCTCATTGCATTAAAGGGGAAGTTCAGTAGAGATCTGAGCATGTTTGACCCATCTAACAGCCAATTAGTAGAAATTACTGTTAGGAACATTCTACGTCAGCGTGCATTTTGGGAAGGACCACTACAGAACCTGAAATGTCAGCTCACGAATGTCAACAACAGGGAACAGCAAAGTTTATGAAATCAACTGATTTATCAAAACGGGAGAGAATATGTAGAATAACTAGGTATGTTTAGTATAAACAAAAAATGTTAAAAATAATGATATTTCTCACTGAACTTACCCTTTAAAATAATGAGTAGACAGTACTGCAAATATTGTTATTCTCACTTTCCTGAATTACTTTGCAAAAATAACAGTGAAATATTATACAAGGGCCCACAGTGAGGAATTAGACAAGAGGCCCAGTAAGCTTTTGGTTTTTCATATATTTTTTTTTGGCTTTTAAAATGACTGGTAACATGGTACAAGCCAGTAAAGTATTTTTACAGGCAATATTATCTTATTTTATGATGTGGCTTTTAAAGGGCATGTCCACCCCCAAAACTAGAATCTCCCCCACTACTGGCCCCACCATGTAGTGCAATAAAATCCTTACTTTACATCCCAGCTCCAAATGGTTCTCCTGTAATTCCCCCCAAAGTCCAAAAAAGTGGCCACCAGGAAGACAGCAGAGTCCATATAGGACTCTGCCTCCTGCCATGCGCACTGCAGGCCTCCCTCCCTCCCTCTCCCACCCGTTTATTTCTCCCTCCCCCTAGTTCCAAACCCTTTCAGTTTGCGATAGATATAGCTTCCCCAGCCCCAACCGCTATAAACTTATTATCAGAAAACCCCCCGATAGTTACTTACCTTACCTCTTTCCCCCGCCTTTCTGAACTGCCGGCAGCCGTGTCCGTGATTGGCTGCCTCTCAGCCAATCACAGATGCAGCTGCCGGCCCCGCCCCCTGCTTGCAGTTCTGTGCAAGCAGAGGGCCGGGGCAGTGCGGTGAAGGAGAGAGGGAAGGTAAGTAACTATCAAAGGACTTTCTGACATTAAGATTATAGCGGATGGTGCTGGGGAAGCTATAACTATCACATACTAAAAGTTGTTCTAAAGGGTGGACATGCCCTTTAAATAACCACAGCTAATAATGGGGAATCTGAAAACCAAAAAATAGTTTATTTTAAATATGCATACATTTACCATAACTAAAAACTATAACTCATCACAACCACCACTGTATCATTTTTTTGTTGATCTGACCCCTATTTCTTTAGATATCCAATCTAAAACTTCTTATATTTCAGCTGTCAATCAAGTTCCTTGCTTTCAAAAACTATTCTTCTGTGAGTAGTTTTACTGTAGCTGGAATGGTGACAGAGTTTTGACAGTTGGAATGCTGTATGCTGTGTGCAGGCTTGACAGTTGGTCTGTGGGAAACAAAGTCAGGTCGGATGGAAGTGGGAGTGGCTAAAAGAGGGAGGGGGGATACTGCTACTTACATGTATTCAATTATAGATTAAGATGAGGCAAATTCAGTTTTCAGTATAGTGTCCCTTTAAATAATAAGTGATACCAGTATTTTATAATGTACAGTGTTATTTACAACAACATCTTGCTAAACTAATGCTATGGTACTCCAAGTTAGAATACCACATTATTGGTATTTTGCAACATTGTTGGTAGATTTTGATGCAGTTCCAAAGTCTGAAGATTGACATACATACAGGGCAATGCACCAATGGGCACACCGCTCCTGTTATATCAGTTAGTGTGACTTAAACTCCCTCACTGCAGCGGCTGCATGGCTAACAGGGATCTTAACCACGCAGCCGCTGCAAGCAATGTTATATGCCGAAATCACATGCTATGGCGGCACTTTAAACACTAGCTAATAGCCGGGCTGTTTGCACCAGATTGCTGATAGTGGCTTCTGGTGCATTGCCCTGATAGTGTTTTACAACTGCAGTAATTTTTTCAGGAGACTTGTACTCTGGGTAAAGCTGGGAACATACTTTAACAATAAAATGATGATTACATCGGATCCGAAGGAATCATCCCTTTACCATTGATGTGTGTACCACAGTTCATACAATACAATAACATTTGTAAAGCGCTTTTCTCCAAAAGGACTCAAAATGCATAGATATGTCTCAAATCAATGCAGTCTGTGTTATAGAGGAAATAGTCAGGTGTTCATAAATGCCAGACTAAACAGGTGGCTTTTCAGTTTGGATTTAAATGTTTCCGGGGATGTGGATGTCCTGATTGGGTGTGGCAGGGAGTTCCATAGTGTAGTGGCAGCAAGTCGGAAGGCTCTGTCTCCAAACGTTTTGAGGTGGACTCTGGGGACGACCAAGTTATTGGATCCTTTTGATCTAAGATAGTGTGTGTGTGTGTGTGTGTGGGGGGGGTGATGCAGTTGCAGCAAGTCCTTCAGGGATCCGGAGGATTTGAATGTCAATAAGCCAATCTTAAACAGAATTCTCCATTTTATCAGTAGCGAGTGGAGTGAGCGATGGGTTGGTGCTATGTGGCAATGATGGGGTTGGCTTGTTAATAGCCTCTCAGCAGCATTTTGTACTAGTTGCAGGCGGTGCAGGTCTTTTTTTGGTAGGCTTGTATAGGGAACATTGCAGTAGTCCAACTGTGATGTGATGAATGCATGGACCAGGGTTGGAAGATCTGCTGGAGGAATGAGGTGCTTAATTTTTGCAATGTTCCTTAGGTGAAAGAAGGAATTTGTCTTGTGAGCTGACATTTTAGGTTCTGTAATGGTCCTATCTTCTTCCCAGAATGCACACTACCTTGGACCATTCCTAAAAGTAATTTCTACTGATTGGCTGTTGGATGGGTCAAACATCCTCAGATCTCTACAGAGCAACTGTATCAACCCAGGTGCTGGGTAAAGGGCAAGTCCATAACGATCTCTATTAGGGATCCTGCATACAGGAAGTCAGTATTTTGGAAGCATTTATTTGTATGCAGATAAAATGCTGAATGGGCTAGTGAAGGTCATTATGATGGAAAAATGCTCCTCTTTATGTATTTGAACCGAACTTCCCATTTAATCTTTATTTTTGCATTTGCATCATATTTTCATCATATAGGGGAAAGTGGGCAAAAGGGTAACACAAGGCAACCCAGGGGGATGGCACTGCCTAAAATAGCTGTCATTGGGGAATTTGTCACACGTGGCTTGATTGTTTCCACAAATTCAATAAAAATCTTGAAAATTCAGAAAGCCTCGAAAGTTTGAAAAGTCCGAGTTTATTCGAACTATTTAAATCTGATTTCGAACTTATACAAGTTCTAGTCTATTCCTACTGAAGGCGAATAAAAGCTTGAGCAGATCAAAAAAACATTCCCTTTAAAGACAGCAGGGAATAGCAAGGGATATAAATTCAACTGATATTTCAAAATAGAAGAGAATATGTAGAATAACTCGGAATGCATAATATAAACTAAGATTTTAAAAATAAAAATTAAAAATATTAAAGGCGGCAGATATCAATAGAACTGACAGTGAATCTCCTTACTGTTAATTTTTCTTTCTGTTCTTTTTTTAAGACCCAAATGCATATTACTATATTAGAAGCATGATGTAGGCTGCATAGAATTTAGTGTAGCCATACAGAATTGGTGCATAGCCTTGCAGCATGTAGATTTTATATAAGTTCAGGAAGTTGGCAACCCTACTTTTATAACTAAACAAGAAAGAATAGGAAGTGTAGGAGAGGATGTGAAAAAAATACAGGTAGGAGAGTAGATGTGCTAAAAATGAGTCCACATTCAGACATCCCACCCTGCCAAACCTGGCTTCTGGGCAGGGTGGGGTGAAGGAGGTGTGGCCAAGTGACATGATATCACTGATGTCACTAAAGGGGCAGGGCGGTTGCGGAGTAAGGGGAGGAATACGTTACATTAGAGGCGTGGCTAGGGGGCGTAACTGGCCCGTGTGATGTAATTTATGTCACATAGTGTGGCCAGAAGAAAAGAGGAGGCGGACTCTCAGGTAGGTTCGGGTCACGGGAGTTTGGGGTGGTCTCGCGGGTGAGACCACCCCAAAATCAGGGAGACTCCCGTGACTCCCGGGAGGGGTGGGATACCTGAAAATGGATTGGAAGATATGAGTAAAAGAGCAGTAAGAGAAATTAAAAGGGCAAAAGTGAGTGGAACAAACATTAAAGGGGATACGGTAATTACACAGAAATCCTGAGATAAGAAAAAAAAAACTTAGAAATGCATAAATAGGGAAGAGGAAGAATGAATGAATAAAGGAAGGAAAGAGCAAAGTGAAAGACTATGACATAAATGGCAACACTTTGTAGGTGAGTGAGCAGATATGCATTTTTATGTATATGAACGGAAGGTGGTCCTACACATACCGAACATCCTTTGTGTTTACAAGGGGACATTAAGTCTACTGTCATATGTATGAGGTGGGGACTTCTGTTAATGTAGACAAACCTGCTTTTATCATAAATGGGGGCCAGTAACTATTTTTAATCAATTGTTTTTATAGAGAAGTGGAGCTAGATGGAAGGGGAGAGACAATAGGAGGAGGTTTGGTGGAGTAAGGGGAGTGTCCAAGTGTACCTTTTTTCTCCTTTAAAGTGTTGGAGGGTATGCTATTAATCAGATTGCTACACTAGTTCTACCAGTCTTAACTAGTAAGCACTGTGCTATTGGTTATACAAAAGGTTTTTTGTTTTTTTGCCTTTCTCTATAATGCAGGTTTGGGGGGGTCCTCTACCAGACTATTGAAAGTTTATTTTAGGCTGGACATGCCCTTTAATTTTGATGTAAAGAGAGAAATAGAAAGGAAGAAAATGGCATTTAAAACCTTAAAGTCAGGAGGAACGGAAAGGGCCTTTAAGAATTTAAAAATCTGTAACAAGGATTGTAAAAAAGCTAGCTAAAATTAATAATGATGTTAGGATAGCTGAACAAGGCAACACTAAACCTAAACAATTGGTTAATGAATAGAATGCTTAGAGTAGTTGTTAATGGGGCTTCATCAACTAAAGTTCAAGGGTGCCACAGGGTTCTGTGTTGGGGCCGCTTCTATTTAATCTGTTTATTAATGATTTGCAAGTGGGTACTGTCAGCAAGGTTTCTGTGTTTGCTGACGAAACAAAACTTTGTCGACCAATGTTATCAGCTCCCTCTTCTGTAAAGAAGCCAGTAATTAAAACATTCCATCCCATTACCAACAATATTTAGCAAATTCTGTCAGATCCACTGTCAAAGTCACAGCTCTGACTTTGAAGGACACTAATGGTAATGTAGTGCAAATGTGGATTTCTCAGTAAAACAGGACGTTAGGCTAGGTACACACAAACTAATGTCTCATCCTGACCGTTCTCTGCTATCGAGCAGTCGGCTAAAACGAAGCACTGACGGTCGCGGCAAATGTCTCCTATGGACCACACGATTTACAGACATGTCAGATTGCCTGTTCATTTGATCCAGGCGAATGGACGACAAACATCGTTCACTCCCGCTGCCAAAATCGCCTTAGATTTTTAGGCCCAACCGACTGAAACACTGAAAAATCTGTTCATGTGTACCCATCCTTAATTAATATATATCAAAAGTAAAGGAGATATCTGTATTGAATGTCTGTAATCATTATGTAATTATTATATGATCCATATACTGTATAATAAAATATATGGATGAACTTCCTTCTGTCCTTGTTCAATGGTTGCCCATTGAGGAATCCCCCCTTTGAAAATCCTGCACTTGCCCCTGCTGTGTGAAAGAAGGACATCTTGGAAATGGAAAGGGTTCAGAGAAGGACAAATAAAATAATAAGGGGAATGGGTGAGCTTGAATATGACAGATTGGGTAAGTTACAATTATGTACACTAGAGAAAAGGTGCTTGCGTGGGGATATGATTATTGTGCATAAATACATCAATAGGCCATTCAATAAACTATCTGAGGAATTGTTCACCAATGTAAGAAGACACATGGACGTCTCTTAAGAGTGGAACAAAAGAAGTTTGGTCTTCAAGTTCAGAAAGGGTTTTTCACTGTGAGAACAGTAAAGCTGGAATGGTCTTCCATTGGACGTTGTTATGGCAGGTTCATTAGAAGGTTTCAAAAGAAAGCTGCAAACAAGGAATGTTGCCAGTTACTGGTATTGATATATAAAGTAGAGTTGATCTAGGGAAGTTTCTGATTGCCACTTGGAATCAGGAAGGAATTTATTTCCCCCTTTATAATTCTGGTGGTTTTTTTTGCCTTCCTCTGGATCAACAGTTAGGAAAAGAGGATATTGCTAGATGGGTTGGACTGGATGGACATATGTCTTTATTCAACCTCAAATACTATACTATACTATAGGATGTAAATATACAAACAAATATTAACAACAACAAACAAATGCAGGGAGATTCAATTAAAAAGATTGCGTTACTTACCATTGTGCGATCCCGCGATACAATATCAGATGTAAACGAGATTACATCTGGTAGTGCATCATGGGATTGTGTAAAGGTAAAGCGCTCCTGGTTGCGCTCCTTTAAAGTTCCATACAGGACCCTGTTAAGTTTCACGCTACGAGATAGCACTAAACTTAACCAACTGGGTTTGTATCAATTTCCAACAACATTTGGAAATGGCGCTGTGCCCTAGAATCCGTGTGTAAAACACACATTAACCTGGTTTTACTTTGGGTTAACACAGGTTTTAGACAGATTTAAACAACATTGAATATCCTTCATGATTTTTGAAAGTTGCTAAAAACCTGAAGAATTAGATGGTTTCTTCCAATGCTGCTTATTCCCAAAGTGAAAGGTAAAGCTGTCTGATATTAAACAATTATTCATACAGGGACATTGATATTTTAGCTTAATTTCTCCCTTAAGGATTTTCTAAGAGACTGGCAGGGGGGAGATTCAATAAAAGTTCTTATCGTTTAAAATGGTGCTAATTTTCCCCCAACCAATCAAATCTTATTTAGCAGGGGCAAAATTAGCACCATTTTAAACAATAAGAACTTTTATTGAATAACCCTGTGAGTATTTGTTAAAATAAACCACAATTGAAGTTGAGAAGCTCAATAACGTTCCACGTGCTACAGCAGTGACAACAACCCAGTGTAAAAACTACATGGTTACACCTTTACTGAGGTTCTAAAAAGCCCTGTCAGGTTTACCACATGATATATTCCTTCATAGCTTTTTTTTTTGTTAATCTAGAGGTTTATTACTTGATGAATGATATCTACCATCAATGTTAGAAGGGGTAGTGAAGCCAATTTATTATGGTTTGGGGGAATGAAAGAAAACTTTAATAGACATTTTAGGAGAATCTGCAAGCAAAGGACACATTTTAATATGATAAAACCATGTAGTATATATATTATATATATATATATAATATCATATTAATATATATATATATATATATATATATTTATTTATTTTTTTTTTTATGAAAGGTAAAATGCTGGCGAACTCATTTTTCTATCTCCCAGAAACAGATTTGCTTGCAATAGAATGACCTCAATGTATAAATAATATCAAATAATCTCCAAATACAACGTTTACATCTCTAATAGAGCCCATCCCATTGAGACCTCCTAGTCAGATTTCCTTGAGTGACTATGTCCTGAACTTTCATATCTCCTTTTACAGAACAGTTTGTTAAAGCAGAATTTCCATCTGAAACCAGAAGTAATGCCGGATTTCTATACCTGCATCTGTCCAACTGGTCACAAGCCAACGATTAATTGAACACTGTAAATTGGTTTGGGCTACAAATAGCTTTTAAAGAGTTCTGCCAAATCACAGCTCTGTGTTATGGAAATAAGCGGACCCTTCCATTCAGCAGATGTGCACTGTCTAATAAATGTTTGGTTGGTTCTGTACAGAAATCTTTTGTTTAGAACATGTGAGTACTCTTGTAACACTGATTCAGCCCTTTAAAAAGAAATGTTACTCTTGCCTTTAGTTTACAAGAATGTCCCCTTTTGAAATATCTAGAAATTATACCATAATTTGGTATTGGATATGTCATTATGGAAGTTATGATGTCAGTGCCTACCTTGTAACACAGTTGAATGAAATGTACCTATTGTTTAATTTTTCAACTGTAATTTTGAAGGGAAATGCAGAGCATTTGTATATATTATACATTTCCCACAAATGTAACATTTCCACAGATATTAACATAAGTCATTGCAAGGGGACCTATAAGTGCAGGTGTATTTATAATTCAGGAAGTCATTTTTATGCTAATTTATATGCATGAAAGGATCTTTTTGGTCTTCTAATAGATGTTTCAGGTTTGTGAGCCAGCAGTCTGGTATACATTGGGGAAATTTGACATGATACCCTTGCTGACTGACTACCAATTAATAAACTAGTTGGTAGTCTGTTGGTCAGGAAGAAAAGTGGTGTAGTTGATGGTTTTGTGTGACCAATTGCAAGGTCTATTGAAATCTACAAGATCAGTCAAAATTTACTGATTTTCCTCAAATATTTCCCAGCAGGTCAACCCCTTTTCTTAGAGAGTTAAAGTTCATACACACTAGCTATCGCGGGTCCAGACCCACTACGCACGATGTGTAGGAACGAACGTTTCAGCCGATAATCAGCCCGTGTGTAGGCACTTTATTGGCCTAAACGGACGTTCGGTCGGGGATCATTGACCGACCGACCTGGCGGATCTCCGATAAAGTGCCTACACATGGGCCGATCATCGGCCGAAACGTTCGTTCCTACACATCGTGCGTCGCAGGTCGGGAGACAAGTCACCAAGGAGTACTATGAAATAACGTATGAGGCAAAGGAATATAGTATCTTAAAATGTAAAATATTTTCCATCCTTTTTTATAGGGGTAAAACCTCATTATAGTAAAAACAATACTGTTAAATAAATCCTTGTTCCTTTATGTTCTTATATACATAGTATATGAAAACCACACATTCACTTTTGGCAGTAGAGATACGCTTTAAACTAAGTAAAAACTTACGATTTCAGCCCTGACCCACAACACCCGCTGCCCAACAAACCACTAAAAATTGGTTTGTGTGTGGTTGGGTGCTGTGGGTCATGGATTGCAATCGTGTGTACTTAACACTTTTATTTTCATGCCTACTTCTTGCCTTTTTGATGACCATAAGGTGATAGAACTGCAGGAAATCACAAGCCAGCAGAAAGGGAAGATTCTGGGCACCTGTAATCCCCCCAAAAATCACTTATGCTCAGCAAACATTTTCACTGATATTTCAACCTGTCTATACTGGATGGTCAACTGGGTAAAATATCAATGCGTACCCAGCCTTAGTAATCATGGGTGGGGCAGATAAGTTTTGGGTGATTGACAAGAAACAGGCAGAATCTGTTTAGTGTATGTCTGGCTTTAGTTGATTGAATACAAATAATATCAATGTGCATGCTGAAAACACTCAAAATATTGTGTTAAATGTGATAAACCCCTAATAAGCCAGTCAGGAAATGAGATTGACTTGGCTTTACCATTTTATGCCACATTTTTTGTCTTTAAACCAAAAGGTTTTATTTTCATTCTGCTGTAGATGTTTGGCGGAGGCCACACTAGGATGCACAGTATCATTGCTCCACAATAGAGAGTGCATATGATTCACAAATGAACAGGATTGCATGCCCTCAGAAACACGCACTACTTTGTGTTTCTTACCCACAAACAAATCGCAAATCGTGATAGGAAGCGCATGTGTGGCCTAGTCCTTATGTATTTTATGGGTCTTTTAAAAATAAATTTATTGAAAAAATAGATACAGATTTTGTACTTGTGGGAACTACTACAATGTAAAAAAAATATGGATTTGAATCGCGATTTGCGATTTGATTGCGCTAGTGGGACCGCAGGCATGTAATAGCGTATTGACATGGCCCCACTACATGCGCTGAGCTTCCATGTGCTATCGGAGTGCATGAGTTTACCATTTTTTGTCCATATTGCATGAGCTCCGATAGGGTCCAAATGCGGAAGAGCATTGCACGCACACAATCATGCTGCGTTGCGATCATGCATCCACGTGTGTCATCATTTACAGACCGGTATGCGGTGGATCTTATTTATTCGATTTATAAGTCAGTGATCTGTCAGAAGGGATTATCAAATCTTAATTGACTCATGTGTGTTGATAAAGAATATACAGGGTTATTCAATAAATGTTCTTATCGTTTAAAATGGTGCTAGTTTTGCCCCAACCAATCAGATGTTATTTAACATTTGAAAGCTAATATCTGATTGGTTAGGGCAAAATTAGCACCATTTCAAACGATAAGAACTTTTATTGAATAACTTAGTAAAATTATACTAGTATATGTGACACTGTAAAACATACCGATACCAGACACACAAGGCACTAAAACCTTTCTAACTAAACAGCTGATTTCTGGACATTAAATTTAGAAAAAGAAACTATTAATTCTCCCATATATCTTATTAGTAGCAACAATTCAATGTTTTTGTATGAGAGTGAGATTACCTGGTGTGCAGTCACACCTCCCTGCATTTGTTCCTTATTTATGTTGAAAAAATGCTCTTTCAAAGAGCTGCCTTTATCTCAGATTCCCAGTTCTGCTATTATCAGTGCATATAAAAAGCAGTGGGTGAACTCGCTGAGCTCATATGCATAGTGATGTTTATAGGAGCTGCTCTAAGCAGCATTCAATTACCAGGGTATTTCCCTAGAGCCCTGCTAGCTTCACTATTCATTGTCCCGAAGTGAGAATATATGGAGGCAATAGAGATAACTAGCTGCTCTTTCTCATACTCACAGGAGGAGAGACATATTGATTACAGTCAGGAATTAGGAAGATAAAACTGCTTTTCCCACTGGCTTTCTGTATATAAATGATGGTGGGCAGGAGATATTCCCATGCTTAGAATGAGCTGGGAATGTTCTCCTTTCCACTTTCCACTTGTTTTTGACAACATTTCCCCCAATGGCTTGATAACACAATAAATCAAATCTTACAGAATAACGGGATGTTTGGAGGTGGCAATCTGGCCTCTGTAGAAAAAAAACAGGGCTCAACAGCAAATGCGAACATATAGTCACAATTTCCTGTTTGAAAGGATAAAGCTCATGGGGCCATATTTATAAACCCACAGTATTGCTTTTTAGCGATACCGCGGGTTGTTTAATTTACGATCGCGGTCGTAAATGTGCGCTCGTACATTTACGACCGAACGTTCGATCGTAGATTACCGTGCGGCAGTAAACTACCACAATGGTATTCAATGGGGATCGTAAATCTACGATTTTGTTATGGTAGATTTACGATCACCATCGTAAATTTATGATCGTTAAACCGATCGTTAATCTCCGAACGGTTTAACGATCGTAAGTTTCCGATGCCGATTGTTAAAGTCGCGGTATCGCTAAAAAGCAAAAAAATATGGCCCATGGCATCATAATCTTGGAGTCCAACATTTTGCAATCAAGGAGCAACCTATTCACTTAAATTCAGTGCAAGTTGCTATAGTGTGAATTAAGCCACTTCATCCTAGCACTGAATGAAAAAGCATGACATGCTAAGGCCAATGAGAGAAACCAAACTATTTGTGTTTGGTTTTTCTAGATTTAAAGATAAACATGAAATCATATAACAATTTATGTATTTCAAGAATAAACAGTTTTTCTCAGGTGGCTATTTTATTTGGTCTATATTTAAAGGGCAACTGTGGTCTCAAAACAAGTTAGGGTAAAATCAAAGCCTGCAGTATTTCCTTTAATATGAACCGACAATCACATCTCTGGCTGGAGCCTGTGAGACATTACATTGGGGTGAATGTTCAAACTTCCTGCTTCCAGTAGGTTGTGTGGCATCACCTGACCTCTGCCCCACCCCTCCGGCTCAGGGGAGAAGCATGCTCAGTTAAGACTTAAAGGACAACTCCCCCCCTTATAAGAACATCTTTTAGAATGAACAACCTCTTTAAAATATGTTGATATATCATACTTTGTCCTATGAATTCATTACTATATGCCTGCTATGCTTCTGGATGCCTCATGGAAACTAAGCAATTTAGAAACCTGTACTGAGCATTTACTGAGCCTGGGCATGCTCAGAAGAGGCAGACAGGGGATTAACATTCAGTTATTGGCTGTGATGTCAACTGTCAAATTCATAACTGACAGCTATTAACTGGAAGAACCAGGAAGCAGAAACAGGGGCAACAGGACATTGTGCAGGATTTCAGGTTAGACATGTATTTCAGATTTCATACTATTACAATTTAGGGTTTGGGGGGGTGATTTACCTGTATGTAAGTTTTCATTTTAGGGCTGGACTTGCCCTTTAATGCTGGGGAAATCAGGAAATACCTGGGAAAAAAACTGACAGTTGAGAAGGGGAGCCTATTAATGCAGGAGGAGGCTCGTCACATGACTACAAGCTGGTCACATGGCTTAAAACTGGAAGTGTTTAAGTAGGAAGTAATATGGCAAAACCTTTCCAGCAATAACTTCTCACCAATTTTATCTAGAGATGTGGTTTAGGTTTTATTTTGAAGGTACGATGGAAGCTTTTTATATAATTCTTACTAGTATGGAAGAATTCCAGACCACAGTTACCCTTTAATGTTCTCTTATAAATTCCATGAGTTTGCGACCACAAACTACATTTAATTATAGCACTTTGGGACTACTGTATATTATGAATCCATAGGAATGATACCTAAAGTTACATCTATTCTGCTATCTATTTTGGGATTTGGAGGATTTGTAAGCACAGTTATAGGGACTCCTCAAACTTACTAATTTTAAACCAATTCTATAATTAAGTGTAAGAGCTCCAATCTCCTGTTTTACTTTAGAAGCGGAGAAGATAACAGTTTTTCTAAAGCTGAACTATCCCATGTACTGGCCCCCCTTCTCTCACACCCATACACCACCCACCCCACCCCACCCCAGGAAAGCTATGTGCAATTCACGCTGACTGGTAATCAAACTGCAGGTAAACAAGCAGCTTTCAAAATCTTATCAGGAACTTCTTTATTGGTGTGGAAAAATCTGTAAAGAATTGAACCTGCACTCCAAGGTGCATCTGCTTTCTGGTGCTGCCAGACTTCGGACGTCTGGCCACGTCCCAAAAGCAGAAGAAGGCTGGAGAAATCCCCCCCAACCTTGCAGGTATGGGCGTGTCGCAGTCTTTTAAGCTTTGGTTTACATCTGAGTACAAAACTCCCATAATCCTGGGTCTTATAAAGAATCATCAGGGGCATATTTAGGGAAGGTAAGTAAGATGAAAATGTGGGTTGGTGGGGTGCTGTACCTATAGGTAAAATTTAATTTTATGGCTGGACATGCCCTTTATAAGCCCCAGTGTGTAAGTGTTCATTGCCTGCATTGCCTGTTCAAAGTCCCAGAAAGTAAAGAGTAGGAGCTCTTTGTGAGTCATCCAGTACCTGCTTCTTCCTTGTCCTCACTTAGGACTCTGACATGCACAGCCCTCCCTTCCTCCCACCCTCCGGATCACTTCTGGCTGCTCCATCCCCTACCATTAAAAATATTTTGCTGTAGTGTAGTGTGCTCCAGGCCTGGGGTTTCCTACACTAAAGCAAAAGATAATTTTTGGGGTGGACATACCCTGTAAATGTTAGTACTATATTTACATTTCCACAGTTTCCCCTGTTTTATGGTTGAATGGACAAAAATATATATCTGTTATATTTAGTTAGATCAACTGGACTTGAAGTTTAATTCTTGAAGATGAATGACTTTCTCAATTCAGAATGACTTGTACAAGAATCTGTTGGCAATAAGTACCCTGGAATGTGTCCCAATCAGCATATTACAGCACGGTGGCAGGGACCACCAGAATGCAAGGTGTTGATTGCATTGTGGCTAAGAGGTGTTGTCAAAACTGCCAAAGGTAAGGCTTTAAAACAGCATGGTACATGGCAGAGAATTAGAGTCAAACTCCCACACCTCTATTCAGGTTTAATTTATTTATTTTGACATAAATTTCCTTCTTTACACCCCTCTTGAACCAATCCTGTTCCTTTGCCAAGATGTTGACATTACAATCTTCAAACATGTGTCCTTTTTCATTAAAGGGCATGTCCACCCCTAAAATTATAATTAAACCTACTGCTTGCCCCACTGTGTAGTTTAAAATGATCCTTACCTTACATCCCAGCTCCTAATTGTTCTTCTGCAGTGTATTTCCACTAAACTGAAGAGTAGTAGCTGCCTTCCTGTGGGAAAGGTTTCTGCTTCTGATGCGTCCTCTTAGTTGTTTCAGGCATGCGCAGGGGAGCCCTTTCCCCCCTCACTCCCACCATCCGGATCCATCCTCTGCAATGGAGATGTCTAGCATTTAATCCCCCCTGCCCAGACCAAAACGCTGCATTAGTTTTCAAAAAAAATATTTCTAAATTTTACTTACATGCCTTCTTTCCCATGGCGTCTCCATCACTGCACTGTTCTGTGCATGAGATATTGCTCTTCTTGTGTTTCTGTATTGGGTCTTTCAGATGCACCAGTTGCTGCTTTGTTGTGTTGTGTTTAAAGCAGACAGGGATACAGTGTTCATTAAAAATATTTCTTATTTTTTGGAGACCCTTGCTACATATGGCATAACTATGTTCTTTCTCCTGTCTTGCTTTCCTCCTTCATTGTTGGCATTCGTGTTCTTTTCCTTGCTTCTTCCCCTTCTGATGAAGGCCCAGTCTGGTTATCTACAAGTTTTAAGGGATCCTCTGTGCTAGTGGGGATGTTCTCCGCTCTGTGTTGCAGGGTTCTGATGACACCCAGCTTGTGATCTAAAGGGTGGTGGGAGTCCAACATTAAATACTGGTCTGTTTGTGTTGGTTTTCTGTAAACCTCTACTTCCAGTTTACCATTCTCCCTGGCTTCTGCCAAGCAGTGCAAGAAAGCCAGTGTGTTGTTTTGTATCTCTTCCCATGTAAATCTGGTGTTTTGTTTCATGGCATTGATGTATTCTGTAAAGGCTTGTACATCCTTTAACCCAGGTTTCATCTAAATATCTTAATACTTTCCAGGGCTTTGCACCCAGACACTGGTTCAGAGTCTGTGTTTTCATTTCATCTAAAGGCTTGGCACAATTTGTGAAACTGGGGATTCCAATAGCACATCAATGTTTTTGCTTGTAGAATTAAGTCCAGTAGGGAACATGTCTGTTTGCTGGCAAGGGTGTTGTCTTGGCAAAGCGGTTTTCTCACCATTTCAATAGTCTCCTTGATGGGTATACAGGTGAAGAGTCATGTCACATGATAGAATACAAAGTTTATTCTGTGCCGAGTACTACATCTTGAATCTTGTCAGTGAAATCCTGGTAGTTCTGGGTTTGATGCTTAGAACTTCCAACCAAGGGCACTAGGATTCTGGCTAGGTATTTTTTCACCTTGTATGTTACATAGTTAATGCTATAGGTCTTAGTGAGGCCCATTCCTTGTGTATGTTTGGGAGTCAATACCAAGGCAGAGGCGATGATACATGGCAGAGGCGATGATACATGGCTTGATCTATGGCTTCATGCTTTTGAAGCTGTTGTAGTCATCAAGTTCTTCAAGAACTTAACTTCAAGAAATACCAGTACAAATTAAAAAAATATTGATCTCCCACATATCCTAAATAAAACAGTACCTGGCCACCAGCAAACAAACAATAAAGCCAATGTACATTTTTTGGGTTGCACTCTTGCTTACTAAAGCCCCATTATGAAATTTCAAAGTATCATATAGTGTAGTGTATGGGTAAATATGACATTTTTAACAAAAAAAAACCCAATCCATGGATAAACATTTTAGCAATGATTTATGAGAATGCCATTTTTTACTGTGTTTTTAGTCAGTGAAATCTGTCAGTTAAATGCTACCCCGTTTAGTGCTATTCAGTGGAAATCAAGAGACGCACACGTCTTGGCACACTAATCCTAAAAATTCAGTTCTGTCTCATTTGTTATGGCACCAGAGCAAAATTTCCTGCATGTGTAATTAAGGATTAGTTTTCCTTGAAATCGGCGGACTAATACTGTATACTAGTAATGTATCCCTGGTGCAATTTTTTCACCAATCATGGTTTTATTGAAAAAAAAAGTGTGTGTTTCACTTTCATTTTTTTATCATTCTCAAAGATAATCATCAGATTACCTTTGGGAGTAACAATGAACTTGGAATATGGGCATAAATGTCAAAATCTGATTTCTGGGATCACACTAGACGTTCCAGATATAAACCTGGTCTGTTAAAATAAAAACACACTGCTGCATGCATTTCTGTACAGAAACAGGCACATTTGTAGTAAAAACATGTGGAAAACAGACCATAACACATGGACCAAAAAAATGGTAAAAGAAATGGATTGTCCTTTTTGGTCTGTTTTGGTCAATGTGTAGTGTGAACAAGCCCTTGTCTATGAGATCCATTCACAAATGCTATAGTGAGCTGCCAGCACATGGCGACTTACTATAGCAGGTACTGTGAACAGGAGATCACAATTCAGTACTAGAGATCTTCGAAACTCTTAAGTATCGTTTTGTTTTTGGACTTACGGATCTTGGAAATAATCTGAAGGTCTGAAAATGGAATGTACAGGGTTATTTTCGTCAACCCTCGAAAATGACCTTGTATGTTCGATAATCCTCAAAAATAGGATAAGCAACTGTTTTTGAGGTTTACGATTATATTTTTGACGGTTCGTAAACCATCAAAAGTACGTTTGGAAGTTCCGAAATCCAAATATTCTGTTCAGAACTGGTGAAACGTTCGGATTTGGGAACCGAGTTTGGTTCCGTCTTGAATCCGGATCCCATCTCTATTCAGTACTTTTCACTGGGCCACTAATTAAGCTGGGGGAAGACTTAGGAAAGACCCCAGTGCAGAGACCTCTGACATAACCTGGGACGCCCTTACCTCACACATCAGTAATGAATGGACTGGCTCTATTTTCCTTTACGGTCAAGACATTTGAGGGGTTAAAACTCCTGAATCCCAAATTGGTTTCGGATGAATGAGGGTTTGAGGAGGGCACTTGATTCTAATGAATGGGGGTCAAGAAGGGGACTTGATGCAGTCCCCCATAGCAGATGTTTTTTTGTGGGAGTTAAACACTTTAGAAGCCACACACATAGAATTTGTGTGGCACCAAAAGAAGTGACATGGGTGGCACAGAACCGTTTGTTCCAGAAATTAAAGGAATAGTTCACTACCAAAGTGACCTATTGCTTTAATGTATTGAAGACCAGGAGGGTAAGGAGCTATGCCTTACCTCCCGTCCTTTAATCAATGAAAGTGGGCCAGGAACGAACTTAGAGCAAACTTGCCTGTTACATGAACGTCCGCAGCAGCACTAACAGGTCCCGACCACTTCCGGGCTCTGTACAGCTATAGTGCACATGCACGATAATGCGCGCTATAGTTAAACAGAACCTGGAAGCGGTCGGGAATTTCAGTGCTGCTGCAAAGGATCGCGTAACAGGTAAGTTTGCTCTAAGTTCGTTCCTGGCTCCACTTTCATCATCTGTTCATGTACAAATAGTGTAAAGTGTTTCTACAAAGAGAATGTTAGGGCCATACTGTATTTATCAACCCGCGGTATCGGAAACTTCAGAAACCGCGGTTATCGTAAAAGTATGATCATGGGTGTAAATGTACTTTCGTTCATACAATTCAATGTGGTAGCAAAATACCGCAATGGTAGTGTATGGGCGAGCATACAATGTCCTCGGTTTATACTCAGGTTATACGAAAAATGACGCAGGAGATCAGCCAAAAAATGTCCGGTAAAGCTGTACTTCAATCTGCAGCAAGGAGAATGGTAGTAGCGAGGCTGTACCTCAAGCATGGAAAAGGATTTTAGCCAGAAGGAGACCAGGAGCGAGAAGGAGAGAAGGAGACCAGAGAGACAAGCAACGGAGCAGTCAGAGGCGCGGGCACGTTGGGCAAGTTACGCACGTCCCGCACGCTCGCTTACATCATCAGCGTGTCCTCACAAGGCTTTGAAGATGGAGCAACCTTCACAGTACACATTCCCAGAACCTGGCAGCCCTTAGCTAGTAAGGAGAATATTCTTATGTTTAGGGGTGGGCTATTAAGTCTACCTATTTTATGCAGTAGCACTATATTAAATGCATTTATTACCATTATTACCCGCCCTCAGCTAGTAAGGAGCATCTTCTTGTGTTTAGGGGTGGGCCCGGTGGCATATTAAGTCTACCTACTTTATGCAGTGGGTGGGTGGGTAGGTGGTAGGGGAAGGGGGGGCTGGGTGGCATTGTATTAAATGCATTTATTACCATTATTATTATTTCTGTTGTATTCAATTAGATCAACTGGACTTGAAATGTAGTTCTTGATATATATATATATATATATATATATATATTTATTAAAGTTTATATTTTCCTCTAAAATTAAATTAAGAGAGTCAGACATTAGGTTATAATAAGTGCACAATTACAATCTAAGCATTGAACAACAAATAGAGTTAATTGACTGGCACCTTAATGTAAAAGAGAGACGTTGCTGATTCTGCAACTGCCTAAAACTATTGTCTGCACATGATTAATTAATGAACTGAATCATGTATCCGTCTGTTAAGCTTCCAAACATATTTGTGGATTGTAAAATATAATACCAGCGATAGATTTCTAGCTGCAAGGTTTCATATGTACACAATGTGGAAATACAGGTTTTAGTTTTGTGTTTCTTTTACAAGCTATTGTTTTGCTATTTATTTTCACAATAATTATACTGACATTGAGGAACTATTTCATGTCTATTAACATATCATCTAATTAACCATGTTTGTAATCTCTTTATTTTCTTTTTTTAGTCCTGTGCACTATAACATTTTTTTCCTTTAATGTTTAAATTGGCATGTAAGTGCATTCATTAAAGGAACAAAGATGTTGCTCTAGATGGCAGGATGAGCAAAGTAGACTTGTGCTGATGTAAACCTATTTACTGTCTGTCTGCTTGATGGGCAATATGTAAAATCTATATTTTATACTGTATGTAATATAATGTTATCTGTTATGTTGCACTGAAATACTATGTACATACTACTGGGTTACCAAGTCCCAGTGATCTCAGAAGACTGGTACCCACGCTAAATAAATATGACATAATATCTGTAATGGAAGGGTTTTTTTATACGAACAATTCTGTGGCATCCAGGCCACACAGGAGAAGCTGTCAGCTCATTCAGCCAAAAAGGCAAGTTCCAGTAGGTTAGGACCCAGTTAAAGAAAGCAACCTTGACATGGTGACTGGGCTTAAAATAATTTGGCCAACTAATTGAACTAATTGCTTTTATTTATCCAGGGTTTAGCAGACTGTTTGTAGTAGCAACCGTATGGAGGTAGCCAATATGCAATTAGAATTGTTTGTGCACTAGAATTCTATTTTTTATACGAACAATTCTGTTGTTCTAAACCCTTTTTATACTATGAATTTCCTATATTTTCCTGAAAAGTATTAACCTACTTTGTAAAAAAAAAAAAAAAAAGGAAAAATGATAAACCATGGTATCTTTTCCCTTTTACTGTGTTAACAAACCCCTCCTGAGTAGGCTTCTGCAATTCTGCTTCATTAGCCCAGCTGGAACCCTGTATATGCAGTTTTATGGAAAGGAACAAATATTTGCATTACAAGATCCATGGTTATGCAGCTGATATGATAAAATATCGAACACATAATGGTAGAGAAGCTTTTACATTTTTAGTTTTTTTAATCTGTAATTTTTTTTAGTTTGTAAACTCATCATGTCTCTTGAAGCAAAGCCAATATTCTTTATTTAAACACATTTATATCTTAATTTGTCAGATTTGTATAATATTGATCTGCATTATTTGTTAAAAATAGTAAATAACACTACTGTTTTGATAATTATAATAATCCATTTTAACTATTATTCCTTAAAAGCGCCTCAAGGTTTTATGGATTTGCCATAATATCATTGTGCTTCACAAGATACATATTGGTCCAAAGTGACCAAAATAACAGCATGGGTTCCCTTGACAGAGCATAGGTGTAAAGTTCATACTGTTATATAAAGTAATTCAGACAAGTTCCCTTGCTCCGGTTCTAGCATCAATGTACTAAAAGTTGCCTATTCATTCCATAATACCTAAACTTAAATGTTTAATATTTGATATCCCCTGAAAACTGTTTTAATACATTTTTATATTATAGTGCATGCACTCATCTATAAAATAGGAGTAGAAATTTAAAAATGTCCAAGGGCAGACACAACATTAACATCCGCATATAGAATTGTTTTAAGCTTCATGAAAAGCTAGAATTCTACAAAATGAAGCCAGTGTCAGATACAGCAAAAGGAAATGTGGTCACATTTTTGATGAAAAGCCAATTAAAATCAAAAAGGGGTATATATTGCAAAAGGTGGTATTATTTTTGTGCGTTTGCGTCCGGGTTTGGTCATGCGATTGTGAATGTGATTTTTTTACTAACATTGCAACTATTGGTAATTAAGTATAAGGAAATTTTACCTGTTTGTGTTGCACTACAGAATTAGATTCCACTACTGCCATTGTTATTTTACAGTTGTCTGCTATGTTATTTTTCTAGTTAATCCACAGATATTTTTTAGGTATATACAGTTTGAATGATTCCACAAAACAATGCACTTTACGTTTTTGCTTATTTACAGCCTAGAACACCAAAAAAGAAAGAAAAGAAGACAGAAAAATGACATTTACATGGGAATATTAACACTGAAATGTTTTTTTTTCCAAACGCAAAAGCAAAATGAATGCAAACAACAAAAATGATTGTGAATAACCTCCCCTTACACATACACACATGTACTGTGTATTTATTTTACTTTAATTATGGCTTCTTGAGAGCCGTTGTATTTTAACAATACAGCATACAGACAAGTAAATACGAGTAGGTTATTAAATACATAAATAAGCTGCAAACATACACATCATTACAAATACAATATGCATTAATTGTAGTATTTTAGCAGTTTTATCATGCTATCACGGCAGAATAATTTCTTAATACAGTTAGGGTTATGCTCCATGACAGAGGTATGCCAATAAATGCTGATTATAAAATATATACAGATCAAGGGCACCAAACATAACCAAAATCAAACGTAATATCCTAAAGTAGGGTGGGTGCAAAACACAGTATAAATAGCATATAATAAGAAAAAAGAAAAGAAAACTGACTGCACTCTTTATATAGTGTAGTATAAAAACAGAGTAGTATAACAGTCAGTGTCGGTAATACTAGTATACAAGTCAGTGCACTAATCACAAGTACTGCTACCAAAATCACAATGTTGCAGGATGAAGCAGAATGCTGTGCTGATGTGAACCGGAGCTTCCTCATTTTATAATCAGCAAATATTTATGCCAATCTAATTTTTATGCCAATCCATTTTTGTAATTTGACTATAATAAAGTGTAGTATATTCATTATATTCACATCTATTTGTAATTTACATTGTAAAGTTTATATTTCCCATAAATATTTGCAAAATAAACACATTTGTTTTACCAAGTGGCCACAGTTTAGAAAGTTTTAAAATCAAAGCTCTAGAATAACTATTGCATTGTTGGAAAGACCTATCTCCTGTGAATGAGTAAGGCTGCGTATACACTATCAGGGTTATTCAATAAAAGTTCATCAGGCAGATGGTTTAAAATGGTGCTAATTTTGCCCCAACCAGTCAGATCTTATTCAACATTTGAACATTAACATCTAATTGGTTGGGGCTAAATCAGCACCATTTTTACCGATAAGAACTTTTATTGAATCTCCCTGCTTATCTTTAAAAATGGTGCTAATTTTGCCCCAACCAATCAGATGTTAGCTTTTAAATGTTAAATTATATCTGTTTGGTTTGGGCAAAATTAGCACCATTTTTAATGATAGGATCTTTCATTGAATCTCCCTGTATGGGGCCTATTTAAAAATAAGAAGTTTGCCTTTGTTCTTAGCCCCTTGCATACATCTACACTGTCATTGATATTCACACTAATGTCATATGGCTTCCATAGTTCTGTGTAGGAAGTTTTTAATTTGTAATAAGTTATTTTATTCATGATCTTTTATTTGCACAACAAATCACTGAAATTCAATATTTATCTACAGTAAAGCTATCCATATAACAAGCAGTTGATTGAGGGCAACAATCGAAAATCTAATCATAAGAACCGCTCGAAGTTCCCCACTTTGAGGCCTCAATTTTTCTGCAGATATCTGCAGCTTGAAAATTGCAGAGAGATTGGGACAGAAAATGCGGTCAGTGGAAAATTTTCTGCCTCTCCCGATCTTCGTTTTTCCAATAAATGGCAAGCAGTCGAACGTTAAAATGGAAGCAATCTGATCGAAATGTCAAAATCACTCGAAATATCGATCCTGTGTATGGGGTGCTTAAGTGTAAAAGTGGACTACAGACAACAGTAGAAGTATTCAAAACTTCACATGCCTCTACAAGCATGAAGGGAAATACAGTACATTAAGTAAGACAAGCATAAAGGGAAATACATTAAGTAAGAAATGTATTGTAATAAAATTTGTCAGAAGCCTATCAATACCAGTGCACAACAATCAAGAAAGTTCACAACACGTTCATTGATTTTTAACATTGGCCTCATCATTAAATGCATACAAAGAACATGTTTTCCTTTACACCTCATAGGATTCTGAGTGTGCATATTATAACTATAACTTGGTCTCATCTTGTTATGAGAGAGAAATTTTTAATAAGCTTCAAATAAGTGTCTTTCAGTCTGTTGTAAGCATACACCATAAAAATGTTGAAAGGTTTGAAATGGTAGCAAAATGTCTCTATAAATGTAATCCGTTAGAGGGATCTGCATTACTTTTATGTGCTGCTGTTTACTGGTAAAACAAATAGCTGCAAATAAACGTTTAGTATTAGCATCTGTAGAATTCAGTCCGTTTAAGCTAACAGACCAAATGAATGCTTGTGGTGATATGATTGTGATACACATGAATTGTTAAATACTATAGTGCTTTACAGTAAATAGCAGATTGGGTTTTGGGGCAGGTGTATTTTGAATTTTTTTTCTCATGTTTTATCTTTTTAACCTGTTCCAAAATCATTGTCTAAGAACAGTGTCTTTCTAATGAATATTACTTCTAAGCTCTATACACACGGGCCAATATTCACTTAATCCCAGGCTACCAATCAGTTCTGCTAAAACATGAGTCATTGAAAAACACACCACTCAATTACTCCATAAAATTTATTTCAAAATAAGAAGTATTATTCATACACATATAAAACCTAAATGGCACCAGCTATAAAATCAATTAGTACTAGCTAATTACAAGATGCTCCAATAAAAATTACCAAAATAGTGGCTGGCCAGCCTAATAATCTCTTATAAAAGTTGAGTAAATTTTCCTTTAGGCAGATTAAAACATATTAGATCTAAAATTATTTAAAATACATTCAGACATTTCATCTTTATCCACTCTGTTAGTGCACTGTGTAACTCTCAAAAGTCCTTGCCTTTCATAGTCCTTTGTTGCAGTCCACACTTATTGTAACAATTCAAAATTGGATATATCAATTCTATTGTATATATTTGTATATGTATACTTATCAGTTATACGCTTGCTTCATCATACATGCTTTCCATGCAGGGGATAAACATTGGGTTACTGGCATCCTGGTGCTTTCTTTTAAAGTTATGTTTGGCAACTCACTAACTGCCTAATACCTTGCTCCGGTAACTTACCCGGTACCTCCCTGTTTCTCATATGGTGGGTTTTACTGCGTGGCATCCAAGTCTGCGACCAAGGAGTCGAGCTTTCATTCAGCTTCCTGTACTTGCTTTGGTCCTGCTCTGATGATGTCACCCGGCTTTCTTCTTCCCCCCCCCACACCTCTCAGCCGAAAAGCGTACCAATTTACAGTGTGTAATAAGGATTAATCAGATTAGATTTATCGTAGTGAAGGATAAATTATATCTGTTGTATTCAATTAGATCAACTGGACTTGAAGTTTAGTTCTTGAAGACGTTTCGCTAGTCATCCGACTGGCTTTCTCAACCCTGGAAAATCCCAATTAGCATATCACAGCCAAGTGTTAAGGGCGTGATTAGATAGTGGCTAAGAGGTGTTATAAGAGGTGTCTTAGCCACTATCTAGTCACGCCCTTAACACTTGACTGTGATATGCTAATTGGGATTTTCCAGGGTACATAATTGCCACAGATTCTTGTACAAGTCATTCTGAATTGAGAAAGCCAGTCGGATGACTAGCGAAACGTCTTCAAGAACTACATTTCAAGTCCAGTTGATCTAATTGAATACAACAGATATACCATGGCCTGGATGAATGAGAACCTTCACAAGCTGAAGGATAAATTCTTACACCATTGCAGCAAATTTCACCTTCTTGGGCTTCCTTGGGTGAATAGTTTGTGACTTTTTACGTAGTGCACTAACAGATTGGATTAGGGTGATATGTTAAAATGTATCTTAAATAATTTTAGAGCTAATACGTTTTAATCTATAGCTGGTGCTATAATTGTTAAATAACTTTTATGGGGTAATGGTTGATTTATTTTTATATTGGCTGACCATTAAGGACAGCTGTTTGTAGCTTAGGTGAGATCCAGGCTACTACCCAATTTGATTTTGAGGTAAATTGTGGGGGGGCAAATCCTTTTTTATTTTTCTTTGCATTGTCATTAAAAACACTCAATTGGGCAACATTTCCAATTTTTGTCAGATTGGTTGCTGGTGATATTTCTAAGCAAAATGGTGTTTGCTTCAGGGTCATTGGGTTGAAATATTAGCTGTTGTGCACACAATCTTAGAACGATTAACTTTTCCATTAGCTTTTGCCCTGAGTAGGGATGAAGCCCTGTTCCGTGTCAAACCCAGTTCTGGCTCGGATCTAACAGTTCCTAAGTTCCGATGGAAATTTTCAAAATCTAATGTTTCAAAGTTTTTAAGATCAATCGATTACGTGATCCCTCAATTCTGAATATGTGAACCCTCAATACCAATTTTTGGGAGAATTGGCGAATATGCAAGGCCCTTGATTCTGAATATTATTGAATATGTCATGCAGGATTTTAAAAAAAGTTTTTGTTATATATATGTGTTCCCCATAAAATTTCCTAGGTCTTCGAGCCATTTACACTAACTTACTATTGCTATTTCGGATTTTTTATTTTTTTGACTTCTATTTGTCCGTTTTCGAATTCTTTCAAAATCTGTTTTCGGAATTGAACTTGCTGGTTTTGAACTATGAGGAACCCTGGGCAGATAACATGTTATAGAGTCTATGCAAAGAATAAAGATTCATGCTTAAGATTTTATATACAAACCCACGTGTACTGTACAAAATTAGAGAAGGAAGAAAGGGTAAATCTCCCACAGCAAAAACATGCTGTTTGGCTAATATGTATATCTGTCATATATCTATTTATCCCATCTGTTATCTAATTTATCTGTGTAATCTATCTCTCTAAATCTATAAATCTAAAATCTATCTGTCTGTCTATCTATCTCATTTGCTACATTGTTTTGACCATATTTATTCTTTAAAATGCTAAGGTAAATAACCCCCTCTATTGAAATTTTGCACAAACTCTCCACAAGCTCCCAAGTGTTTACTAGTTCATATTTGATAGCAAATGATTCACACATCACTAAGAAGAAATATTATCTCTAATTAATTCCTTAATTTGCTTTCTACCTAGGTTGCTTCAGAATGGAAAATTGACGTTCTCTGTTTGTAATTACGGTAGTAGTCCCAATGTCACACTAAATAGTACATTTTCACTGATGCATGATAAAAAGCAGTTATGAATTATTCTAAAAAAATATTAGCATAGTATATGTCTAGACTACTTAGCTCATTGTATCAGGCAGGTCTAAGTGTCCCATACCTTGTAGCATTAAAATAGCCTTGGGTGGATACACTTTAGCTGGGTACACATATGAACGAGAAAAGGCCGATTCCGTCGGATCTGACAGAATCGCCCCTTTCTCAGATATGTGTGTACCACAAGAACCAGTGTTCCAGATGCCAACAAATGATTGCCATCAAGATCACTTGTTTCGCTCTAAGAATTTCCCTTGGCTGTGTTCAACCCCCTGTACTAAAGTATAGGAAGTCGTCAGCGGTTGTGGAAAAAAACATGTCAGTCCCCAATGTTCTCGCTATACTGTGTATAGGGAGAATGCTCTGAACTGTGTGTTCCCTCACCTCCTGACTTTCAGGGCAGTCCCTATCTTTTGCATAGTAATGTGTCGGCACAGGGGTGAAGGGTGCACAGAAGGGAGAACAGGAGCAGAGACAGCCTGCAGCAGCTAGCAACTTTGCATAGTGTGACTGCGGCTGTAAAAAATACCACCGGAGATAGGAATAAGTGCTACTATCTCCTTCCAAATTGTACTTTTATTTATTTAAAATGCTGAATTTATGAAAAAGGTTTCATTACCCTATAAACTGCCCATACACATTCAAATTTTATTCTCGATGACAAAAATTGGCAGTGTCATCAGCAGCCGTGGTGATATTGGCAGAGGTGACAACATTGGTGGCATTAGTGTCAATGGTTGTGGCGGCATCAGCTGCAGTGAGAAAGAAAGAAGATGACAGAGACCTTTATAGGGATGGTGGTGTTACCAGCAGGGGCTCCTGGTTTAGAGCTGCAGGACACCAAAATAGTCCTTTTGAGGGCCATAAGGGCTTTTTTAGGAGCCAACGGGGGTCCTAGTTTGGGGCTGTGGGACCCCTAACAAAGGCCATTATAGGGGCCCCAAAGGCATGCCTCTGATACCTCAGAGGCATGCCATAACAGCATCTGAACAAGCTGAGATGCAAAATAGTACCTAATAGTACCTAAAGTAAACTTTCAGTAATAGTGTAATGTAGATATTATATCTACAGGTCAGGAACACTCCAGCACACAGCTGTTGGCTGTCTGCCAGACAGGTGCAATCCTGCCCTCTACTCCACAAGCATCTTGATATTTAAAGACATTTTATCTCTACAGGTAGCATACAACTGGTGGTCCTAAGAAATACAAAATTAAAATAACAAAATAAGAAAAACAACTAAAGACTTTCTCAAATATTTATCTTTAGCAATATTTAATTTCCCAAAAGGTTTTCAAACAATTGGCAATATGTAAAAGTGTATGGTTGTATTCTATTATTCATTATTTTGGAGTACTTGACATTTTCTTTTATTGTGTTTCATGTTAGCTTTTGATTGATCTTTATTAATGCTGCAGAAATGAAAATGTTAAATATAGAAAATATGTTTAATTTCTAAACAAATGAAGAAAACACATGATTTTCTAACAACAACATGTGAATGGACATTAAATATGTTCTCTCTCTCTCTCTCTCTATCAAGAAAAGAAAAAAGCATTCTGCCTGTCATAGGAAAGCAAAAATTAAATTTACAATCTTAATTTCAGCACACAGCATACTTTTTGATGCATATAAATTAGTTATATCCTGTATCATCAGCTTTGTATACTATATGGCAGGCTATTATGAACTAATAACTAAACATTCTTAATATTATACAGCCAAATCAAAGCATACAAATTATTTCATTTCAACATTTTATGTATTAATCTTTTCTTTTCGAGTGATAAAGATTATAAGTAATCTATAACATTATATTATAGTTAGATTACAATAAGCCTTGCTTCTATGTATTGAACATTAGTAATCATTAGTTATGACTTATCTATTTTTAACGGGATTACATTTTCAGTGCATATCATAGATATTACTGCCATAACTCATATAATTATAGTATATTGCATTAAGGTTTTAAGCAATAAACATTCTTTGTTAGTAGTAATAATAGATTTACTGCATCTTATTTATTCAGAAAAATAATGATTTAACAAAAAGGAACTCTTCTCTGTTGTCATTATTTTTGCTTATATTAAGTTTATTCTTATTAAATTTACAAGCCAATCTAATGCACAATATAGGAAGATGCTCTGTAACAGAATTAATTGGTTATATTAGAGGGTAAGTGACCTTGATTGGGGAATATGCTAGAAAAACTGGCAATTGACGAACATGAAAATTCAGAGTTTACATAGTGAATAATATACTATAATATTACAAAACATAAAGATATAAAAAAGTCATCAAAGAATGTATTACATATGGAACCACATGGCCAATGGAGGAGTACTACAAGTTGATTTCCAATATACACTATAAGGGTTATTTAAAGGGTATGTCCACCCTAAAAACAAAAACTGATGGCTGCAACCACAACTGCTATTTACCACCAGATATATAAAGGAAATGTACTCCATTTTCCACTCGCCATATGTCTTTTTCCTAACTTCAAAGTTTTCATTTCCCTAGTTTATTTTTTTCTTGTCATTTGTAAATGGTAGATCATTATTGTAATATGTAGATTTCCTATCTTTTTAGACTCAATTTGGCATAATTGGAAATGGTAGATTTTTTTTCTTGTTTAACTTCCTCATATAGTAAGAGTCTCACTACACTGGATTTTATTGAGATTTCCTTCAAGCTCACATTTTAGCCAGTAGGTGTGTTCATGCTTAACTGGGTGTGTTCATGCTTAATCCACACAAAAATATGGAGCTGGATAGTCTGCTCTAAATGTTTTTAGATAGGGTTAATATTAAGGGGTATGCAGATGGAATGCAGTCTGTGAGAAGCTGTGGCAGATTAAAAGCAATCTTGTAGAGCTTGTGACAGATTAAGTCTGAACACATATGAAATCTACATATTACAATAATTATCTACTAACTACAAATGACGAGGGGGGGAAACAAACAAGGGAAAATAAAATTTTGGAGTTAGGAGTAAGACATATGTTTTTCACCATCTCCCTCTGCCTAATGAACTTTTTATAAGCTTTAGCATGTGCAGAGGAGGGACTGTAATGTCAGCAGATTAATCTGTCAAAGTGAAGGCAATAAGTATCCTTAAATATCTGGTTAATAATGCATCTAACAAAGTGCTGAATAGATCACTGGTCATTGACAAGTGACCATTTTTTTGTTTTAAGGGTGGAAATTCCCTTTAATAAGTGGTGCAAGAATTAACATGAGCTGCCTCAACCTTAATTTGCCTCAACCAATCAGATGCTACCTTTTTACTTGTCTACTACAATTAGAAAACATTTATTGATATCTGATTGGTGCTGCAGATTAAGGGCACTGGTAAAATGTTACATCTCTTATTAAATAAGCCTAAATATATAGTTTGTGTAATATATTTTACAGCAGAATTTGCATTATTTCACATCATTAATGACATAACTGAACTAATTTTATTAGCTTGTAGTTTACAGGATATTAATGGCTTTTATGTATTATGGCTATGTAAAGTGCTTACTGCTGCCTGCTATAAGCAGATACATTCATGAGAGTAACACTAGTACAGGGGGTGGCTGTATTATATAATTTGAGTAATCCATTTTTCACAGTCCTTATAACATGTTTCTTTTATTTTATAAAAGATTACACTAAATGCATTTATGCATTGTAAGGAAAAAAAAAAGTAAAGATATCTGATTGTTAGTACACAGAGGTGGTGCAGTTAAAGAAACATTTGTTTCTTATACTGTATGGTATTATAAACAACCTGCAACGATTCACACAAGGTGGGTTCTTACTCATAGGCTGAAAGTTTCTCCCAAAAATTTAAAGCAAGCTTGGTTTACAATTTGGAACTGCTTGTTTAGAAAATCTGCAGATCTGATGGATTTTTCATCATTTTCTAATTTCCCTTTTCATCAAAAATTTGAAAATCAAAAATTCTAAAATACCATTTGAAAATGTAAAATTCCTATTTAAAAAAAGTAAAATTCAAAGGAGAAATCAAAAATTCTTATCAAAAGTATTAAATACTTGAAATTTACAATCAAAAGTTAGAATAGGGTTTGAATTAAATTTTCTGAAGTTCAATTGGTTTAACCAAACAGCTGTTGGAACAAAACACTACGGTTTTGTTCATCTAAATATATAATGTTAGCTATATAGTACACATATCTATAGAACTATTATGTACACATTTGTACACACTGGCAGAATCAGTGAATTAATAGAAAAAGTTCACAACCCCCTAAAACAAGAAATTGAAATAATTTAATTTTGAAATAATTTTTCACTGAATTCCATGTTCCCTTAAAAATGAGAAAGTTCTCTTTTACATTCAAAAAAGTCTTTAGATAAAAATGCACCTGTAGTTCAGTGGCCAAATACAATCACCTGGGTTTTTTTCTGAAAGAGGACTTAGTTGTGAGCTCTCTCTTAAATTTTAGAGGAGTAGGTCTGTGTTTGATGTTGTGTGTTGGCTAAACTTGTTACTTCTAAACTTTTCAACCATGATTTTTGCCTTTCGACCCAAATTTTCAACCTACTTTCCCGGATTTTAAAAAAGCTGTTCCAAATCAAAACTATGGGTTAATTTTGTAACCAGGACTCATCTCTACTGTACCACTGCAACTGAGACTGGATTTCCCAGTGTGCACTGCTTTTAAATGAGGAGGACCTGAATTTCTTTCCGGTTCAAAAAAAAAAAATTACAATAAATAAAATACAGTTTTTACTTTAAAAAGTGTGTTTTTTATTATTTGTAAACTACCACTTAGGTTTAAAGCACCATGCATTTTAAGAACAGCAGGGGTTATCTATTTTATGTTGAACATATTTAATTAAACAAAAAAATTACCAGATTTAACTCAAATCATAACTGAAATCAATCTATGGCCGATCCACATTTGAGAAAGTTGTAGCTTTAGAAAAGTATTATGTTAAATAACACCACATGAATCTGGACTAATAATAAGAAGTAAGATGTCCCTTCTTTGTCTTTAATTCATGGGCTTTATATTGTTGTTGTTGTGGCTTTTCTTCACCTTAAATGTAACATATATCAGTATTGTATAACTGTAAGGACTGTTACATAGAAGATTAGTGACCAATCAACACGAATGCACTATAGGAAATGTTCTAAATGTAAAAAGTAAACGTTCAAGCTTTGCCATCCACAATGACGTTTCTTTATAATGTAAATTGCGAGAAGTGGGTCCCACTGTGGATGCTGTGATCCATTGAAATTTTATAACGATCACCTAATGTAAAGGATCACCATTTTCGGTGCATTTCTGTCAAAATAGCAAGTCTATGGAAGCGCATTAAAAAGTGGACTCAATCGCAAACACACGTAAAAAGTGGATGTAATTGGAAGCTAGCACATGGCAAAAGTGCACAGAAAAGGGGCCTTAGCCTACATCTTTTTTCAGTGATGCACTGAATCCTGTTCACTACTCTGCAGTATCTATAAAAGTTAATAAACTAATATTCAAATAAAAGAGAGAATTATATTCCTAAAGGTTACTTACAAAATGTAAAAAAGTATAATTTTTTTAAAAAAATATAATATTCCCAAACCACCATACCTTCAAGATATACTTGGAAAATTAAATTATAGGAATTAAGCAGCATATTTGTAAAATTATTCAACTGTACTAAAATACAGGAAGAACTGTATTAAATAATATAGTAAAGGTATTAAATGATCCAGATCTAACACAGATTATATTACCTACATATCTATTCATTTTTTGTGCAGTTTAGATGGACAACATAGAATTTTGTGGTGAAAGTGTCTGGTTAGGGTATTAGTAAAATCAATAAGTTTATAAAACAGCGCACTCTGCCTTGCTATGACAGTATATAAGCAAGCAATGAGGTTCCAGCTTGTAAATCTTTTTGTTACATCCTGCTGACAAACTCCACAAGGATACATTTCTTCTACAGTGTAGTGTTTAGCAAATCTGCTCTTGAATATATTTATTTCTTATGTTGCATTGGTGTTAGGATTTCTGATATTTCATTTTCTTCCTGCTGGTGGCACTGGACTCTTGAATTCATCCAGCATTATCATTACCCAAGAGCAGAGGTCTCCAGTACCCTGTTTCAGCATGAAATGTTGGTTCCTGTTCCAAGCCCTACTTTTCATTGCCCCTGCTCCTTTGTCCTCTATCAAACAGCCACAAAACCAGTCAGCTTTTTGAACACACAATTCAATCATACAAGGCATTCATGTTAACAACTAAGTCGTCTTTGGCCCATGTTTGGTTGTTCATGGCACACAATAAGTACAAATTCCAGTGTCGGACTAGACTGTTGGGGCCCACCAGGAAATCTGAAAAGAGAGGCCCTCCAGGATGAGTTTAGGGGTCCACCTAACATTTTATATCTGTATTATAAATCATTTACATATCTTATTACTACTGACTCTGTTTTCTTGGGTGAATGGGCTGTGGGCCCACTGGGGGAATCCCCTGTAACTCTGTGGGCCAGTTTGACAATGACAAATTCACTATTATATCATACTATCACACTATTTTCAGATGAAAAGCTTATGTTTAAGATTTCAATTTGGACAATTTTTTAAAATATCAACCTCCGCGTAATAAAGGATATTGCAATTTTAGATTACGTTGATACATAATTTCTGCGTGTGTACGTGTGTGTGTTACAAAGAAGTGCCATGGATTTAAATAAAGGTATGATAATAGATTGCTTAAATTTCTATATATCAATACAAAATGTTTATTTTTTATATTCCTGTGACCTTTAAAATCATTTGGTGTCCTTTTAAAACAGAAGAATATTTATCTTGCTTTTACAGAATAAGGGCAATATTACTGGAGATCTCAAAACAAATGAGTGGTCTGTATACATAAAGGTTAAGATTGCAACATCTAAGTTTGCCTCAGCCAAATCAATAACATTAATACTTTGGAAGACAGATCAAATTCAAGAAATATTGCAAGTTGCACAAAATAAATTGATGTATGTTTTCTTTGTGTGAACACAGATACATTGTACTTATCTGTTCAGTTGGTGGTTTATTGATTTTATTTTTTCTGTTATTTAGTCATTTTGTATTCAAGGTTGACAAGGGCAATTATATCATAGAAATTTCACTCAATCACTGGTCCTACTGTAAAAAATAAACTTGTCCTTACACTGATAGAATTTCCCATTTATATTTTAATTGTTTGTTTTTTTTACATTTTACATATGTTTCCAAAATATTTTCATAATTTGTTTTCTTAATTTTCCCTTCCCCATCTCATCTTTCATTTGGCAGGGGAAGCAATATATGGGACTTGCAGTGCAGTGTAAATGCAGAACATTGATAAATGACTCTTAAGCATAAATTGACCTGGAGGTACAAACCTTTTCAACAGCAAAAAAACATCCATCCCTATGTAGAATTTGGTGAAAGGTTATAGGCATGCTGGTTTGTTGGTTTATGGAATGGAATTTTGTAAGTTTAAAATAGACAGTACTTGCTTCAGGAAAAGCTACAGTAAATATAGTTTTGTAATACAAGTCCTGGGAGATAAACCTTTCCAATTAACATTATTTGTTCTGTGTAGAATCTCTACCAACTATAGTAGAAAAAGTTTGCACAGTATGTTCACAGTCTATTGCATTAGAAAAAACAGGCTTTAGCAGTTCATAGAAATGATGGACACTAACAAGAACAAACAAAAAAAATAACTAGCAAAAAGCCTCTTTCCTGCGGTGCAACAAAAAAGAATAAAAGAAGCAAATTGCAATACACAAAACTTGTCTTTTAATAGGACTTTGCACGTTCTAAGCTATTCCAAAGGGAAACTTATCAGATATCTAAAATTCCCTTAAGCAATTATACATCTCATCTTAAATTATTCCACAAAAAAGACTATTTAGAAAAAATACAAATGCACACAAAATCCATACAGTCAAAAAGCAAATTGTTCACCATGTGTTAGTAATATTTATTTCCTTTATTTTCTCTTTATTTTATCAGACCAGTTGGACCAGGGGACCAGTTTATTGTGTGCATAAAATATTCCTTCTCACTTTACATGGCCATACATTCTAATTCTGCCAATCTTCATAGAAATGCATTAGGCAGCTCTTCATTTGACAATAAAGCAAAAAGCAGTTGACCTTAAGATCACACTGATATGGAAAAGTAGGTTTGACTTTTTTTCTTTGGGGGTGGGGGGAGTACACTTGTGTCCACTAAGTGTTCTCACTAAAGGAGAACTAAACCCAATTTTTTATATTCCAGAATCTGAAAACAACCCTTCTAAAAGCAATAAGCTATAAAATACCTGTAAGCCTGTTAAGAACTGGATGAAGTGTCTGTGTGTTTCTGCAGACCACACTTTCTGACCTCAGTCACATGCTTCCTTGCTTTATCTGTTCTGTAAATGGATTGGCTAGAGATTATTAATGGGCGTGACCAACTTTAACAAATTTGTGCCATAGCTAAGGACTGAGCATGTGCAGAACACAATGGTCATTGACCAAGCTGTGTGATACTAGAATGCTGTGAAATAAAGCACAAACCAAATGTTATTAAGGTAAATTTCCCTGCGCCCATATAAAAATGAGAGGTAAGACTCAGATTACTGGTTATATATCAAGATGTTCTACCTTCTGGTTCAGTGTTGTTCTGTGGCTTTAGTTGTCCTTTAATATTGTTAAACTTAATATATTTCTTTGCACATAGAATTAAATACTAGCCGATTAAACTATAGTATAATATTCTTTTGTGTTTGGTGTTTTTAATCGAAGAAAACAATCAATGGACTTTTGCCATGAATATGTAATGTGCAGTACTTTCATATAACAATTCACATAAATAAATACACTCTACAACATAAAATTCTCATAATGATGAGCAGAATTTTAATATTCCATTTTGATTTTTGTAACAAGAAATATGAAAAATGATTTTATTGATATTACAATTATGAATATATATTAATTTGTGTTTTTACTTAACAAGTGCTGTGAGTTTTTGTGACACTTTCCTGGCAGTTGTTTACATAACAGTGTGATTTATCTTTATTTCTGTGAAAGTAAAAATGAGATTCAGAAATAAATATTGTGTGCACAGTGTAGTAGCCATTCACCTATGCAATTCATTTAACAAGTTATTATTTTAAGGTAAAGAGGCAAAAATAAAATGTTTTCATTTACATTTTCAGTATTTATTATAGAAAACACACTAGCATTACATTATGAAAGAATACAAAACAAGGATTTCAGTGACCATATAAAAACATGAAGCCAAAGGCTGAGTGTCCTTAAACATATCATGGAACTCCGTGTCTACTAATTTATATAATTTATAGTAGGGGATTTGTTATATACTATAATCTACTTATGGTTTAAGCATGCGGGCTTATTACATATGGTATGAGTGGGGTGTCCTCTACCTTTAAGGGGGGAATGACTCTTGGTCTGCATGCAGCATCTGTTAGGCAGCAGGATAGCAAGCAGTTTTTCCATTCCACTGTTCCATACATTCCTCCATTATGGAAGAATACAGCTAGAATTCCTAGTATCATGGTTGCAGGGGTAGGATGGAGCTTGGATCATCTAGAGGTGGTCTAGAAATATCCTCATTTCCTGCCTAACTGTTGATCCAGAGGAAGGCAAAAAAAACCTCCACCAAATTTATGAAGGGGGAAAAATTCCTTCCTTTTAATTTTAATTAGAAATTTCAAACTACTGAAATTTAATTCCTGCCATTTAAGGCTTCCAGGCAGGGTAGGGAAAGGGGCCGTCACAAGGGGACATGACATATGCAATGTCATCTATCGGGTGGAGGCAGAGTTAGGGGCCTATGGGGTGGACAGAGGCAGAGTTAGGTGTGTCCCAGGGGCATGGCGGGCAAAAAGGGGGCATGACAGGGGAGGCTCCTTTTTTTAAAAAAATCTGTCATTTTTGTGGGTGTTAACTAGTGGGACAAATATGATATTATCAAATTATTTAAGCAGATAAGCAGTATTAGCTAAAGACTGGTACAGACATGCAATTTCACATGTGACCACCAGTGAACACATGTGACCACCAGTGAACAGGCAGATGACTGAATGGCCACACCACACGCTAATTTTAGTTGTACGGCTGCTCAGCCATACACATCTGAGTATTGTGTGGTATGGCCATTCACTCGTTTGTCACATGTGAAATTGTCCATCTGTACTTAGCTTAAGATACATAGGGATGTTTTTGTTTTCTACAAATTTAAAAGGAAAATTGTTTATTGATTTTTGTTTTGTAGAAATAAAACATTCACTATTGGTTACCCTACACATATCCCATAATTCATCACAGGGCTTTTTTTTTTAATAGGATTTTATTAGCTTTGTTACTTTTTTGAAAAATTACTCTGTCTTCCTGCTTTTATCGAATTGACTTCTTTTTAGTCCCAATAATTGTTCAGATAAAAAGAAAAATACTATTAATACTAGCTCCTATTTAAGTAGAAAATACAGGAGGGATGCATCACTGTCTACAATAAAATAGGATACATTACTGCAGATCTATACAAATTTGATCTATTTGAACAAAGATGCATTTATGAAAAATACACAAAGATAAAAAGCTTAACTGGAGATGGTGACTGGTTGTTTGAAAAATGAAAGAATGCCTCACGTCTCAGTAAAAATAATCCAGGTGCACACCGGGTCCTTTTCATTTGCTTTTATTAAAATGTGAAATCTGTGACATTTTGTCCCTTGTCTTAGATCATGCTTGATGTAGGCATTAACAAGGCATTAACACTACCAAATGTTTGTGCTAGTACAAAAGCCTTAGGTCATCATAATATTAAATCTTATTTATCTATAAAAAAGTATATATTTAAGATGTATTTAAGTATTAAACACAAAGAAATAGCAACACAATTAAAAAAAAGTAATGTGTTTTAAAGGACATGCCCACCTTCCAACTTAAATAGTTTTTTTGTTTTTATAAATTAAACACCCCCCAGACCCCAAGACTGTAATACTCACACTTCACTTAAGTGTTTAGCTTAAAGAGATTCGTACACAATCAAAGAAGAAAACCTCGGGTAGACCCTGCAGCGATTCACCATGATGTCATATGTCAAGCCTATGACTGGTGACTCCAACCCGAAAGAGCTGGGGGAGCCTTACATGTAGAAAAAAATAATTTGGGGTGGGGACGTATTTTTAAGGCCTTTAGCAATGGACATTGCCAACATTTTATACCACTGTCCACTCCCATAGTTTGTTTTGACACAGAATTGCTGTAATTGTTTGTCTTGAATGATACTGGTATATAAAGATCAGCATGGGTGCTATGACACAAACCTTTCTATGTTATGGAACATAACTCCCTGACAGGCATAATGTATAATTCCATCCTTGCCAAACAGAAAAACTTCCCACACACACTTAGATGAAATGACATATCACACTGAGTATTTAAATTAAGAAATCAGCAAGAGCAGAAACTAAACAACAAAAAAATCCTCAGTTTTCACAGTAAATCCTGATAACAGTAATTAATGAAAAATCATGGAGCCAAACAAGTTTTTTTCATCATCTATATTTTTCAGTGTCTGTATTTTTTTAGAGCCTGTATTTTTACTTTTTAGAGCATGTGCTGCTATCATATTGCTCAAATGGATTAAACAAATTAAAAATAACCCAAACACTCTTTCGTCTGTCTGTCATTGCTGCAAATATGCAAATACACATCTTACAGATGGCCACACAACAGCAGTAGAAAGTGTCAGCAACCAATAGAAATTTTAGGTTTTAGGTTACAGCCAACAGATCCCAGGGTCCTACATTTTAAAAGCTTGTATTTTAATTCCTTTTTATCTCCTCCTTTTATCACCCATTTTTTGGCAACTTAAAGGGCATGTCCACCCCCAAATCTAACCCCTACTGCCGCAATATTTCATTGAAAAAATCCCCTCATTTCTACTTACACTGCCTTCTCTCCCATGGAGATCCGATCCAGCATCCTGCTTGCAAGCAGCGGCCGGACCTCAGCGGCATCTGTGATTGGCTGAGAGGCAGCAAATCACAGACACGGCTGACATTATGTGAAACGCCTTGGGAGAGAAGGCTCTGTAAGTACAGATCTGTGTTTTTTAAAGAAAAATATTGCAGTGGTTGGGTGTGGGCAGGGGTTACTTACCTTACTTCCAAGTATTTCAAGATAGGTGCAACGATGGCTGAGGATGGATCTGGATGGTGGGGGGCTCTGCGCATGCCCCAGACCTTGAAAAGGACGGGGATTCGGCATGGATCAGAAGCCTCACAGACAGCTTGGACTCTTCAATTTCCTGGACTTTGAAAAGGCATATTTTTTAAGGTTTATTTTAAACTACAGAATGGTGCCAATAGTGGGTTTAATTATAGTTTTGGGGGTAGACATGCCCTTTAAGCATTTGCTGGCCAATAAGCATCTGGGTATTGTTTAATATTTCATGCTATATGTATGGCCCTAAAAGGAAAGAAATGAAAAGCCACAAGATTTTTTCTTGTTTTTTTTGCTTTTGGACACTGGTCTTTTGTCTGCATGATAGCCATCATGCCATCATGTGGGCTACATATAGGGTAAATTAGTGGGCTCCCTCACCATGTTACTCCATAAAACACTAACATTGACAGAGAGGTTAATACAGACAGATATAAAATAAAAGTAATGAAGTTACAGAAAGGCTCACAAGTCCGATTTTATACAGGAAGCTCGGGGCTTTGACTTTTTAATGGGCATGGGTGAGGGCAAGCATGAGGACAGAGCTCCTTAACTGCAGGCAAACAGTATGGGGAGGGGCTCAGGGTTGCACATTTACTGGATGATCATACAGTATAATCTGTCAGAGTAATAGCTTCCAGCGAGTGCCAGACACACTCTGTGCTTATTTCTAAACTAGGCACCTGATCTCTTCCTCCAGGCCTCAGAAATATCCAGGGCCCATAAAGGTGTACCTTCTGTACCCCCCTGATTGGTCCTGTTTTTCTGAGAGAATGAAAAGGTTAGCACACCATACCAGAAGTTGCAACTGCCCGGGTGCAGATTCCAAAGTCGAAATAGAAGAAAGGCAAAAACGGCAGCACTATCGGGACTTAAAAAATAAAACAAAATATTTTAAATATTTTACATAAAGAAATGCACTCAGTGTGTTTCAGCACTGCAAGTTCCGTCATCAGGATCCCGCACTTTCGGTGCAGAAATGCGTTGAGTTTTATTTTTTAAGTCCCGAGAGTGCTGTCGTTTTTGCCTTTATATATATATATATATATATATATATATATATATATATATATATTTACTGTATGTATTTAAGCCCTTGCATTCTGCTACCTGTCCTTTTATTATTTTAACATGGCTTTGCATCCCACTGCATCCATTTCATCTCTATATGTCTTTATGCGTGTCTGATATATATTCACCAGGAGCATTCTCCATTCAGCTTTACAGTACGGTGGCTGTACATTTCTGCTCTTAAACGAGGAACCTAATTAAATTATGAATGACACATGGCTTACTCTAAATGTCTGCAATTTTATCGACTCCCTCTGCAACTGTAACATTAATCTTACCAGAGGAACAGTACATGTCTATTTGCCTCCCGTCTCAATACATATATTGCATTGCTTTAACATTTTGCCATCAATACACAAACAAGGTTTACGTTATTGGTATTTTCTCAATGTGTATATGAATAATAACAGAAAATAAAGACTTTTTTTGTGCAGAAGTAAATGCTGCAATGTATCTGGAACGCATCTGTGACAACATTTTTGTGAAACCTTTATATATGAAAGGTGTGATGCTTATTATTCTATGGCATTTGGGGGACAATGGTAGATTTAGCAAAAGAGAAGCTTCCAGGACCAGACCTTCAAACACATAAAAACAAAAGAATGTGAAAGTTTGTAAGTGTCAAGAAAGAAATTCAGGTATTTGTGTAAAAAAGTGTGATATATTTCTTACTCCTGTGAATCAACACCACACAGGTGTGGTGACAAAAAGTCAATTGGTGCATGTGTGCATGAGTATGCACTTATACATACAAATTCAATAAAGTATGGGATTATTGCTAAATTTGTTTACCAGTAAATCACTAATTTTACATTAAAAAGTCATATTATTGATTGTTATATGTAAGTTAAGCTAACAATGGACTTAATTATTTCTCTATTCTTTACAGACCCTTTATTCATTTTGTTGTTTGTAATATAAGCTCTTTTCTGGTTTCAAGGCAACATTAGCAAAAAGTGTAATGCATAGAGAGCCACAGGTCTCCAAAATGCAGTTACATCCTGCTAAACGATGTAATATATCTAGAGATGTCTGAACTTCCGAAAATCTGTTCCACTTGAGGATTCGCGGGTTTTCCAAAGAAATTCGGAAAGTCGAAAATCCACAAATTTTTACATTAAAGTCAATGGGAGGAAAAGTTTGGAAATTTCTGCCTAAAATAAGGGATTAAATAGCAGCTGCAACTTACTGTAAATGGCTCTGGGGCCTGGGAAATGGTCTGAGGAACTCGTCCCCGTGGGAAGAACAGCAAAAAAAATGAGGTAACCGGAAGTAACGTCCGGGCGTTCGAAAATCCTCAGCAGTCCGAGGATTACCGAACGTTCGATAATCCTCGAACGTTCGAGGATTTTCAAAAATTTATGATCAGAATTTGGAAAAAGTTTGTTAAGTGGATTTCGGGAAAATCCCGGGATCCGCAAGCCGCAGACCCCCGAAATCCACCGCAGATCTGGGTTCGGATCTGCGAACCGGCCATCCCTAGTAATATCACCATTAGGTCTGCATCAAAGCCTTTTCGGAAATGCACACTATAGATTGTTAGATTGTGAATTTTGTACAATATATATTGTGTATATTTGTGCTAATGCGAAAAGGTTACTAACTGCTTTAATGCTCTTTTCCTAAGTTTTGTGAACCTTCTATATACACAACAACATTACATTTTTTTTTCTGTTTTCACTAAGTTTTTCCTTAGCTTTGTGGTCAGCATAACTGAACAACAATAATCATTAGTCCATCTTGTTTCTTCTGCATAGGAAGTGTGAGAGCCAGTGCTCTAATGTAAATGGAAATATAATGAGCAAAGATGGTCTTTACTGCACAAAAGGTTAAGGTAATAAACCTTAGGAAGTTCAGACTAAGCTACTTTGTTTTTTTCTTTGGTGGGAGAGACTCAGTTTACTTAAATTCACAACAATCCAAAATTCATATTTGTTATATAACAGTAAAACATACATGTAGAAAACATAAATAGATCTTTAAAATATGCTATATACCTTTCAAGTCGTTTTTTATCTGTTAGTTGAATCAGTAAATCTTTTTGTATACTTGTATAATAATATGTGCATTTTACTCCCCTGAGGTTACATCTCTTTATAAATACAGTATACTGTAACATTAGAGAAAATACTGTACTGCTTTCTTTTCCCTTTATATTATAGTTAATACAATCCATCTGCAAGAAGTTTGGATGCAGCACTCTTGTGTGGAGAGAAAGTCACACTAATCGATGTAATGATTCATTGCTTGCAGTGGCTGCGAGGGGTACGTGAATGAGGGGTATGTGAAAGTAACCCACACAGCTGTCACAGGTGATGTTATATAGGCTTTACCATTGTGGGACTATTAAATATCACCTAATGGCTGGCATGTAAGTCCAGCAATGGTTAAACCCTCAATTAATATGCACCAAGGGCCGTTAAGTTGGTGCCATTGCACCAGGCAGCTGATAGCGGCTATCGGTGCATCGCCCATTTAAGTTTGTAGGGATGTGCCAAGAGAATGAAACCCACAGTTCTGCAGGTGATACAAATCCCTGCTGGTTTCTGCATCTTTGTGTTAGGACCTGGTGGGAATGTAAGGCATTGTAAAGCACCATTATCGCCAAAATCAGACTTAGTGCAATTTATAATGGGGCAATATCCTCCAGTGGAATGTCGTTATCACAGCAATAGGCTGTTCGCTAATTCTCGCACTCCGCCTCCATTACAGCTCACTCATATTTATAAAGCCGCGGTAACGGCTTTCTTGCGAAAGTTCAGGGATTTCAATTCGTCAATTTTGGGGTGGCTTAAACTGGCAAGCTTAGTGATGTGCTTGCTGCCAAGGAGGGGGGGTCGTGTACTTAGCTCAGGGAAGGTTCCAGCGCCTGAAACATTACATAGTATTTGTTATATTAATAAACACTTTTCATCATTAAGACTGGGGTGCATAATTAACTAAGTTTCTGCTCTGACAAATCTGTGTCCACCCCCACTAACCCCTGAAGTTCAATCTTAAATGCTCTAAATACCTTAAAGGAAAATGAAACCCCAAAAAAATCAAAGTATGAGTTAGAAAGTACTTTCCTCAACAACCTTCTCAGCATGGAAGATTCCCGTCAGGTGCCTTTCCTTTTCCTGTTTTAGCTCATTTTCAGTTCAGTTTGTTCCCTGAAGATGAAGCTGACATTTTCCCTTGGCTGCCAGTACTTTCGACTTTTTAAATTTTTTGCACCTTTTTACCATTTTCACTCCCTCAACTTAACCCCTATGATGTAAGAATATATTTTACCATCAATATTCCAATTGTAGAAGTGTTTGGATGGTGCTGTTTCCCTAGTAGCAGTGTTGTAGTGTGATGTATATATAAGTCAGTTTATCTAGGGTGTCCAGATATGAAATAATATATGTCTCAACTAGGGCTTCCACTCCACCGAATCTAGACATAAACATATATATATTTCAGGTGAAACATTCAAAGACACAGGTCTGCAATGGCACGTAGCACTGCAGCATGTAGAAGGTGGCCTTTGCCTTTATACTACTTCCACATATATTTCCCTTTAAAATGCATTGCACAGAGCTGTGCTAAAATCAAGTTTTACTTCAATGTGCTGCACCTGCAGCTCTGCACTGTACTGTTTTTATAAGTGTACCTTGTAAAGTGATCAGTGCAACTCTACTGGGGTTGCCACCTTTCCCTTTAAGACTCAAACACTTAGTGCTCGGTCCCACTAGCAGGGACTGCACTAGTGGGAGCGCAGGCATGTAATCACCGATGGGATTGGCCCCACTATATGCGCTGTGCATCCATGCGCTTTTGGAGCGCATGCGATAACAGTTTTTGGTCTGTATCATATGCGTCCATTAGGGTGCAATTGTTGAAGCGCAGTGCCCATGCATAGAAGTGCATATGATTGCGCATCATTATGATCCTGCACTTTCCTGTGTGGACATAGCCTCGTGAAATTGACCTGCTGCAGTGTTAAGTGCCATTGCATAAAATACATGCTGTATGGCTACACTGAAATCAATACAGCTTGTATTACACTTTTAAATGTACATATAAATGCAGAAATAAATACATAAAAAGACAGTCTCTTGCAGAATTTTCACAAATATAAAGGGTTAACAGCATGCTTCATAAATAGATTTAAAAAGGGTTAACACCTACCCACACTCTGGGTAGGTGTTAACTCAGCTAATATTCACTGCTACAGTATCTCTGATGATTGGCTGGGAGACACTACTGTTTAATGCAGCTTAGCATATGGGGAGTGGCAAACAAACAGATACCTAATTAGCATGTGCAGAAGAAGTTTTAGGTCCAGGACCACCAGAAAGAGGCAACACTAGAAACCAGCAGTGACATCATAGATTGCCAGTACATTGAAATGTTCTATAAATGATTCTACGCTAAGAGGCTGAATTCAGAGGTTACAATTACAGATTCTGTGGAGCTGCCTTTGTATTTTGGGTTTAGTTCTCCTTTAATCTCAATCTACACACAAAATGGGACCTGTTCCACCCATTTCTAAATGTAATGTGTTTCTTGGAGTAAACTTTGACTCTTCTCTTTACTCCTGTCATTATGTTAAACTTTACATTGGAGAAGCTACGTTTGCGAGGGGACATGATAACCTTATACAAATATATTAATGGGCAATACAATGAACTCTCTAGTGAATTGTTTACTAATAGGTCATATCAGAGGACTCGTGGACAGAAAGAAGTTTCATCTTCAGGTTAGGAGAGGTTTCTTTACAGTGAGAACGGTGAAACTGTGGAACTGTCTTCCAGCAGATGTGGTAATGGCAAGTTCATTGAATAGCTTTACAAAAGGCCTGGATAAGTTTCTAAAACTAAAGAATATTGAGAATTACTGGTATTAATGCATATAGATCTGGTTGATCCAGGGATACTTTCCGATTGCCGTTTGGAGTCAGGAAGGAATTTTTTCCCTCCTCTGGATCAACTGTTAGGTAGGGTTAAAAAATAAAAGGGTGAATAGGTTGGACTTGATGGACATATGTCTTTATTCAACCTTAATTACTATGTTACTATGTTACTGTCATTTTCTCTTTCGCAATATTGCCAAGATCTGCTCTTCCGTCTTGACTAATGTAACATTCTGCTACTTGGTCTCCCACGCAGTCATCTGTCTCTTCTCCAGACTACTCTATCTTAAACTCAGCAGTTTGGATCATTTCACTCTCCTCCAAGAAAGCACCTGCGACCCCAATACTGCAGTCTATTATGATGGCATCCCATCAAACATAGATTCAATACCCTTTATTAACTTTTAAATCCCTTCACTTCCTACATATTCTCTTATGCTGCTCTGTAGCTTTGGAATGTTCTCCCTCTATCACTTCGCCAGATGACATAGTTTAGCAGTTTTGGGCCCTATTTATAAAAGATCGGTATCGTTATCGTAAAATACCGATCGTTATCGTACAATAACGACCGTTTTTTTACCGATAACGACCGTTATTTACCGATAACGACCGGTATTTACGATTTTACGATAACGATACCGATCTTTTATAAATAGGGTCCTATAAGTCTAAACTTTTATCCTAACTTTTCTAAACACCAGCATAATTAATCATTGTTAGCCGTTTCAAACACTTTGCATCCCTCTCCCCACTTATATCTGTATGTTGTCTCTCCCAGTTAGATTGTGAGTGTAACACCACACTTATTATATATAAATATTTAAAGGACATGTCCTCCCCCAATACTATAAAATGAACTTCAATAGAACACATACTGCAATGCTACATCACACTTACAGTTTGCCTGAAAGCTCTCCGGTTGCTGGGGATGGCCAGTGCAAAGTTCCAAAAAAATAAGCACTAGGAGGCTGAGATAGATGGAAAGTATTCCGCCTTGTACCTCACCTTGTCGAGGCTTGGCACATGCGCATCCACGCAAAAACAGTGAAAGACGTGCACTCTCCTGACCTACCTCCCTCTCAGTGACGCGCTCAATAGAATAGATTGAGAATAGAATAGAGTGAAGAGGCGGTGCTAAGACGCGCATAAACTCAGACACGGGATTTCCTCTGCGAGACTTCAGTGAGCAAAGGCGCGTTCATGCGCATGATTGACATAGACAGGGGAGCCAGGCAATAATTTTTCAGATAAGGAGAACGGGTTAAGGAATCGATTTTCAGAAAAAACATATATGCATTTTAGGAGTGTGACTACTAAGGCACTTAATACAAAAAATGCGATTTTGGGGGTGGACATGCCCTTTAAAACTTTATTTACGTCATTTTTATTTACCTGTATAATTGCCTGCATTTATCCCTATGTTTGTATACTCTGTGTTGTATAATTTACAGTGCTGTGTACCCAAGTGGTGCTTTATAAATAAAATTATACATACATACATACATAAATATGCAATTCTTGTGTGGTGCAAGATTAGTGTGTGACTACACTGTACAATGTAATTAAATTAATCAAAATAAAACCATTTGGGGAATGCAGTTAAGATTGATATTAGTAAAATGAGTCTAAAATATATGCTAACCAATTTAATACCAATTATTTTATGGCCTATTCACTGATCCCTATACAGTAAGGTTAAGTGCAAATCCACCCCTCAAATGAAATATTGTATATATGTACATTGGATTTGGTTGGGTGATTTACTTACCATTTATTATTTGAGGGGTGGAATTGGCTTTTAAGTTCTGCACTAAACTTAACACCTACTCTATTGGCACATAAAACCCCACCACTCAGCATTGCTGCTTACCTAACCACTCTCTGCACATGCTGTAACTGCCTCAAAGTGATCATGGCTTCACAGGAGCAGGGCCAGGTAAGCAATAACAGGATTCCATATCATATTGCCCCCTTTGTGTTTGCTTTCACTTAAAGTAGCCATAGACTGGGACAGTTGTGGCATGCATACAAATAGTAGAATAGCTTTGATTTTTGTTTGTTTTGCACTGGAACTACTGTAATCTGTTTAAATTCATAATGGGGGGACTAAAGTTGTAGAGTTGCCACTATATAAATACTTAATAAAACATATGCATCTTGCACTTTCCTTGGTACACATATGACTTATTTCATAAGAGATGCAAACAATGTTCCTGTTCTGTTGATCTTTAGCAACCAATCGGATGATACCTTCTTTCTCTTTCTCGGATGGATGGTTTGGATTTCAGGACTTCAGATCGAGTTTTCGATTTTTATCGAACGTTCAAACTATTTTTGAAAATTCTCAAAATAGCCTTGAACGTTCAATGATCCTCGAAAATATGATCAGAAACTCGAAAATAGTTTCCGATTGCATTTTCGAGAATTTTCGAACATTTGGGGTTATATTCAAAAATAGTTTGATCGTTCGATAAAAAATGAAAACTCGGTCTCAAGTCCCGATTTTAAGTTCTGTTTTTAGATTTTTGGATCTTCGGGATTTACCAGAAATCCGAAAACCCAAAAACAGAACGAAACCTGGCAGTTTCGCGCATCTCTACATCTGACTGGTTGCTGCAGATTAACACACAAATGTTTTCCCTTGTTATTAAATAAGCCTAGGTTCCTTATAATTAGCTAAACAAGCAATGGGTGGCACAACGATAGTTTACAGGACCGCTGATCACTCTGGATTCTTTTTTTAAGTGAGCAGTAACTTGCAGTCAGCTGGTTCCTGGTCAGTATTCCAAATCACTAAGACATTTATAAGTGTCAAAATGCTGGTTTATCAACAGGATTTTGACAGGTTTGAACACTGGCACAAAAAAATCCTACACAGAAAAATAATAAGTCTAATTATAAAATGTCAAAACTGAATAATCTGACAGTTTTTTGACAAAATCATTTACCAGTCTGGGCCTGAAGAACCCGAATGAAAGATACTAGTAGTTAGGAAATTTTGGGTGATATTGCTTAAAAAAAAAAACTTTTCAGAGGTAATATGAATTTTAATAATAATTCCAGTCATACATTAACTGTGCAATTATACTTTATTTACTATCAAGAGTATTATATACATGTCTAATGTAATAGTCATTCTTATGTACAGTATCAGCCCAACTCAAATGCTAGAAGACTAATGCAGGACAAATACAGCATCAATATTACAACCAATCAAGAGAATTCAATTGCACCTGCTAAGATATCTATGATGGTTTTCCAATCGCTCAACATTATCAAAAAGATTGGGTCGGGCAGAAATAATACCTTTAGTCCCCATCAACTTTCAGATTTCAAGCTACAATCTACAGAAAATTGGCATAGTCCTGAAACTATTGAAAATCCATGGGCCCTTGTATGGCAAGCTTTAAATTACTTTATATTCTTTTATTTTTAATGAAGTATGGTTGTAGAAACTTAACTTTCTGTTCTACTCTCCAGGAGGCATGTTAAATAATATCGTTGGTGGGCACATTTTTTCATATGGTTTGTGTAATAAGTTATAATGTATGACACAGAAAGATTAGCCTGGACAGAAAAATGTTTTTCAGTTACAGCTCCTTTAATTAGATATTTTAGCTGTCTGAAACATTGACACACACTATATTTCCTAAAATGTCAATCTACATAATAGACTCATCTCCAGTGAACCATTTGCTTACTGAATACAACATGGGCAGATTGGTCTTTCTTCAAAATACTAATGACCTCCAAAAGACATTTTATATTTTTTGCCTCAGGTATCCAAAATACATAATAAGCTCCTCAGGGCAGAAAACTAATATGGATGCATTATTGGACTAAAGATAGTACAGAGCCCCATGAAAAAGAGAATTTATTCCTTAGTTTTCCTAAATTCTTTATAGGCTTGCAGTGACATTAGATTTTGATGCCTAGAGTGTAACGCCTCAATTTCAGCTTGAAGTGAATTCAATTAATAGTGAATACATGTTGAACAAAAGAAATAGTTGTATGTTTTTCTCGAAAAGAATATTTTTATACCATGGAAAAATTGTATTGCAATATTCCCATTTATTTTACTTTAGCTATTTAAATCAGTAAATTTCATATGATGTGATACAGGAAACTATGGAATATTTCCTTATATTCTTTCCTTACATTCTTTTGAAACTATCCAATGAGCCTGCCATCACAACTTCCAATGGAAGACAGTTCCACGATTCCATCATTCTCACAGTGAAAAACCCTTTCCGAACTTAAAGACTTCTTCAAGTCTTAGGAGATGTCCGCGGATCCTCTGACATTTTCTTTTGAAGAACAATGCCCCAGTAATGTAAGGCCCATTAATGTATTTATACTGTACACAGTAATCATATCCCCACACTTGCGCCTTTTCTCTAGTGTACATAATTGTAACTTCATACTTCTGTCTTCATATTCAAGCTCCCCCATTCCCTATATTAATTTAGTTGCCCGTCTTTGAACCCTTTCCATTTCTAAGATGTCCTTTTTGTATAGAAGATTCCAAAATTGCACTGCATATTCCACATGAGGCCTTACCAATGCTTTGTAAAGAGTTAAAATAATAAAATTCTCCCTTGAATCCATACCTCTACTTATAGAAGACTTTGTTCTAGCTGTTGCTGCCAGGCACTGCTTGCTACCTTTAAGTTTATTATCCACCAAAACTCCAGGATCATTTTCCAACAGGAATTCACTTAACACAGAGCCATTTATAGTATAAGCAGCAAAAGGATTTTTAAGTCCAAAATGCATCAACTTACATTTATCAACATTGAATCTCATCTGCCACTTAGCAGCCCACTGTGACAATCTATCTAGATCCCCCTGCAACAATTGCACATCCTCTGAATGTTGGGGTAGCAGTTGGGGTTGCTTGCATATAACTGATAATTCACCAGTTTTTTGTTTTAAAGGTTTACATACCCTTTAACTGCATAGGGATCTGAGGTGATTAGGTTCTTTATGGGAATTTATCAGGGGTTTTAAATTGATAATATTTTAGAGACAGATCATAATCACTGCGCAATAGTATGTATCCAAAAAAGTCTATTTGTACTCTCTATCCATTAGGATTTTGATTATGATGAATTGTCTATCAGCCTGGCAAAATCCATCCCACAGAAAGCTTTAGTCAGTAGGAACTACTGTTGCACTGGAACTAAAAGGAACATTTAGAAATCTTGTAAAAGAAATTCTTCTATTTGAAATGAAAATAAAATTAAAAGGGTTTTTCACAAGTTTCTCTCATTTTATTATGCAAATATTTTCATATTTTAATCTTGCATTCTTCTAACCCCCTCAGTTTAGATGAGACCTTTATACTATACTAGACTACACTCTTCTGTGTACTTATTTTTCTCTGGTAGGTTTCATTTTCTAAAATGCAAGAACTGCATGGTTCTCTGGAGTTTACTATGGCATTTGACTAAGGTGCCTAACGATTTTTGAAAGAAGCAATTTATACACTCATACCTGGGGTATATAAGAAGAGCAGATTCATTTACCTTAGCACCTTTTGCAGCTGGTTTTAGCAGCTTGTGGTGAATGGTGGTCCAGGTCTTCCTCGGTTCAAGGCAGAAGAAGTATTGAGCATGGCAAACCTAATGTAGCCCTTTCCTTTAAAGGGCATGTTAACCCCCCACCCCAAACAAAAATCAAACTAAATATCTGTTGTATTCAATTAGATCAACTGGACTTGAAATGTAGTTCTTGAAGACGTTTCGCTAGTCATCCGACTGGCTTTCTCAATTCAGAATGACTTGTACAAGAATCTGTGGCAATTATGTACCCTGGAAAATCCCAATTAGCATATCACAGCCAGGTGTTAAGGGTGTGATTAGATAGTGGCTAAGAGGTGTTATAGGAACGCCCAGAGTAAGGTGTTAAAACAGCATTGTACATGGCAGACAGTTGGTGTCGAACCCCCCCACCTCTATTTAGGCTTGGTTTCTTTATTTTCACATAAATGGCCTCCTTAACACCTCTCTTGAACCAGTCACGTTCCTTCGCCAGTATGTTAACATTACAATCTTCAAAGGTATGTCCTTTATCCTTAAGATGCAGATACACGGCTGAGTCCTGACCCGAGGAATTGGCTCTTCTGTGCTGGGCCATACGTTGATGCAGTTGCTGTTTGGTCTCCCCCACATACAAATCAGAGCATTCTTCACTGCACTGCACTGCATATATGATGTCGCTTTTCTTGTGTTTCGGTATTGGGTCTTTCGGATGTACCAATTGCTGCCTCAGTGTGTTGTTTGGTTTAAAGCAGACAGGGATACGATGTTTTTTGAAAATTCTTCTTAATTTCTCGGAGACCCCTGCTACATATGGGATGACCATGTTCTTCCTCCTGTCTTGCTTTTCCCCTTCACTGTTGGTATTCGTGTTCTTTTCTTTCCTTCTACTTCTTTTGACAAAGGCCCAGTCTGGATATCCACAAGTTTTAAGGGCCCCTCTGAGATGTTTCATTTCTTTAGCCTTCGCCCCTGTGCTAGTGGGGATGTTCTCGGCTCTGTGTTGCAGGGTTCTGATGACCCCCAGCTTGTGATCTAAAGGGTGGTGGGAGTCAAACATCAAATACTGATCTGTGTGTGTTGGTTTTCTGTAAACCTCTACTTCCAGTTTACCATTTTCCTTAACTTCTACCAAGCAGTCCAAGAAAGCCAGTTTGTTGTTTTGTACCTCTTCCCTTGTGAATTTAATGTTTTGGTCCACCGCATTAATGTGTTCTGTGAAAGCTTGTACTTCCTTCTGGTGGATTTTAACCCAGGTGTCATCAACATATCTGAACCAGTGGCTGGGTGCTATGCCCTTAAAGGTATTAAGCGCCTGTGTTTCTACCTCCTCCATGTAAAGGTTGGCCACAATAGGTGAAACTGGAGATCCCATAGCACATCCATGCTTTTGCTTATAGAACTTATCCCTGTATTTGAAATAGGTGGTATTCAGGCACAAGTCCAACAAGGAACACACCTGTTCTGGGTTGAGATCTGGGTTGAGAACATCCCCACTAGCACAGGGGCGAAGGCTAAAGAAATGAAACATCTCAGAGGGGCCCTTAAAACTTGTGGATATCCAGACTGGGCCTTTGTCAAAAGAAGTAGAAGGAAAGAAAAGAACACGAATACCAACAGTGAAGGGGAAAAGCAAGACAGGAGGAAGAACATGGTCATCCCATATGTAGCAGGGGTCTCCGAGAAATTAAGAAGAATTTTCAAAAAACATCGTATCCCTGTCTGCTTTAAACCAAACAACACACTGAGGCAGCAATTGGTACATCCGAAAGACCCAATACCGAAACACAAGAAAAGCGACATCATATATGCAGTGCAGTGCAGTGAAGAATGCTCTGATTTGTATGTGGGGGAGACCAAACAGCAACTGCAACAACGTATGGCCCAGCACAGAAGAGCCAATTCCTCGGGTCAGGACTCAGCCGTGTATCTGCATCTTAAGGATAAAGGACATACCTTTGAAGATTGTAATGTTAACATACTGGCGAAGGAACGTGACTGGTTCAAGAGAGGTGTTAAGGAGGCCATTTATGTGAAAATAAAGAAACCAAGCCTAAATAGAGGTGGGGGGGTTTGACACCAACTGTCTGCCATGTACAATGCTGTTTTAACACCTTACTCTGGGCGTTCCTATAACACCTCTTAGCCACTATCTAATCACACCCTTAACACCTGGCTGTGATATGCTAATTGGGATTTTCCAGGGTACATAATTGCCACAGATTCTTGTACAAGTCATTCTGAATTGAGAAAGCCAGTCGGATGACTAGCGAAACGTCTTCAAGAACTACATTTCAAGTCCAGTTGATCTAATTGAATACAACAGATATACCATGACCTGGATGAATGAGAACCTTCACAAGCAAAAATCAAACTAAGCTTTCCTATCCCCCAAACCCCGAGATTGTTATAGTTAATTTACCTCCCTGCTGCCCCCCGAAGCCTAGAATCCTTATCTTTCTCTGCATCTAGAAAGCCTACATCTTACGCAGATGCTTGCTTATTTCTGAATTGCAGCAGTTATTCACTGCTGTTGCAGTGACATTACAGCCAATGGCTGACTCTGCCCTACTCTAATGCACCTTTTAAGTTACAAGATTACAAAGAAGAAGCATGGCAGTAAAAGGAAAGGATTATGGGCTTCAGGGACTGAGGAAAGGTAAGTAATTATGCCAAGCTACTATTTTGGGGGCAGGAAAGGTGAATATAGATTTTTGATCTGTGACTTGACATGCCCCCTGAAGTTTACTTTGGAGGTTTTTGGTACCTGCTTTTAAATTGCAGTACCTGTGAGTGGATCTTATATAAACTCTTTTGTTATAAAGGACTTTGATATTAAAGACAAAAAAGAAGGACATTCAAACAAGAAAGGCAGTTAAACAAGGTTGGTGTTTTGGTGGTGTGTATTTAGAAGGGACAATTTGGTACCATGCAATGTGCATCCTACCACATGTATAAGAACTTGGAGCAGTTGTTCCAGGGGACCTATGTCTGTTTCAGGTGCAAGTTGGTAGCCCATTTGGAATCTGAGGTAAAGAATCTTCCAGCACTGAAAAAGAGGACAACTTGCAGCATTGCAGGGCTCTACAAACCTGGGGGGGCAACAGGCACTGGTTGGTGCCAGTGTAGAGTGGAGTAGAAGTGGGTCAGTGAACACTGATGGGGTTGGTAGTTGGGTAAGAGTTACTAGGGTAAGTATTGAATGGAAGGTAGGGTCGCTTCTTCCCAGCTAGCCCATCCCATCTTTGGTAATGAAGCGGAGGAGGTCAGTTTAGAGGTAGCAAGTGTGGAGTGGGCTGATTCCTTTACCACACAGGAGACTGTCATCTCTAATAGATTGGATAACTTAGGCTATGCAGGTGGTTGTGAAAGGGGACTTATAAGAAAAGTGGAAAGGGTTATCTGCCACCAAGACCTTAATGCCGAACACAGTGTTGCCTACATGTGGTGGATCGTGTAGACAGATTATTGAGTGGGGCTGAGAGTGACCCAGTGGTCATTGTTCACATTGGTGCCAATCACAAAGTTAGAGGAGCAGAAAAGGTCCTTAAAAATTACTTCCAAAAGCTAGGTGCCAAGTTAAAAGCAAGGACCTGAAGGGTAATATTTTTAGAAATACTACCATAACCATGTGCTATGCTTGGAAGACAGCAGGAGCTTAGGAGTATTTATGCATGGCTAAGAGGTTGTTGTAAGGTGGAGGGGTTTGGGTTTTTAGAGAACTGGGCAGACTTCAGGGGCAAAACTGCAGGGTTCTGGCTTTTGAGCCAGGCTCCTGACACAACCACCACCCCTCTTGTCCCCTACTATTACTGCGATCAGCAGTTTTTAAACAGCTGATACATAAGTAAAGGTTATTAAAGCTGATTAAAACACTGGTACCGGACTGGCACCAGTTTACAAAAGCTGATTGCAGGGCACTTATGCATGATCAGCTGTTTAAAAACTGCTGATTGCGGAACTACTAGGGAGATTGGTGGGCACTCTTAGCCCCACTGGTTGATTACTTTCCTAGTTGTTCACCAGTGTCTCTTCCCCAATTATCTGCCACTGTCTCTGTCCCGGTTATCTGCCATTGTCACTTTTCCAGTTGTCTTTCAGTGCTACTTTCCCAGATATCCACCAGTGCTTGTTTCCAAGTTATCAGCATTTGCTCACTTGCCCAGTTATTCACCAGTGTCACTTTCCTAGATATCTGTGTTTGTCTTTTTTCCAGTTATCCACAATTGTCCCTTTCACAGTTATCTACCATTAACACTTTCCCAGTTATCTGCCCGTGTCACTTTCCTAGTTATCTGCCAGTGTCACTTTTCCAGTTATCCACCCGTGTCACTTTCCTAGTTATCTGCCATTGTCACTTTCCTAGCTATCCCCTATTGTCACTTTCAGTTATCCACCAGTGTCACTTTCCCAGTTATCTGCCATGGTCACTTTCAAGAACTACATTTCAAGTCCAGTTGATCTAATTGAATACAACAGATATACCATGACCTGGATGAATGAGAACCTTCACAAGCATTATTATTATTATTATTTATTACCATAATTATTTAGTTACCATACTTATTACCATTATTTATTACCGGTACTTTAAAAGAAAAAAACATGGACCTCCTGTTTATTCATGTTCATTTATTAATCATCTTTACTAATTACTGGTTTGCCTTAGTCTTCATATTTTCTACCCTCAGTTTATACTCAAGTCAATCATTTTTACTAGTTTTTCCAGGTAAAAATAGGTACCTCGGTTTATACTCGGTTTATACTATGGCCCACATAGTGTTATACCCTATATACTCGAGTATAAACCAACCCGAGTATATAGTTCAGTGTATCGGTCGGTCGTACCTTAATTATCGCTTCCGAATGCGGCCATGTCCGACCGACCGTTCGTCCAAATCGGACATGGTGGAAAACCTCGTCCGATCGTGTGGTCTTCTATGGACCGCACGACCGGTCGCGGTAACTGTTGGACGTGGCTGCTTTTGCCGCGACCAACAGTCCTTCCTCCTGGTTGACCCGTGGAAAGTATCGAACGGTTGGTCAGGAGGAAAAATTGCTAGGTGTGTACCTAGCTTAACACATACATACAATACAAGAATTGTGGAAGCACTCCAATTAGGCCAATTTACAACTACATTTAGCGGAAGTGCTACTGATCTGGTCAAACATTTATACAAACATAGAAAGGATAATCAATGCACATTCCTAGGCCCCATACAATATCATATTATCTGCACACTGGCATACTTTATAAACAAAGGGGTTTTAGTATACATTACTGTGATCACATGAATGAAAAGCCTTCCAACCACGTCAAGGTAACCCCAGTCTGGAAGGTCCTAACGTCTAACCTTTTCAATTTCTTTTACTTCAATTACGATTAGCAAACTTTTGCATTTCTCATTCTTACACACTGGATCCATATAACAGGCTCTCTCCCTTCCCCCTCAGCCCTTTGGCTTTTTAAAATGAGGAAAGAGGCCATCCAGTGCTTTATATTAAAGGCATAGGACCTCCCATTAAAGGGGCGTGTTGGGGGTGCTATTACCACATGGAGGCTTGACCAAGCTTAACACATAGGAAAGGTCTATATGTATGTGTGTAATTATCACCATACCAAATAACAGTATACAAAGTATAGTACTACTACTTATTATTGAATTACAAAACAAACGATAAACAAGTAATAAAGTATACTTACTTTACTTAATACCTCTAAGTTTGAATGGAAAACTCAAAATGGTAGGTGTAGCCAAACCTCTAAGAGTGCTAAAGGGTCTCCATGTAGACACTAAAAGGAAGTGGAATTTTACTAATATCCAATGAGATTCTGATCTTACTCTGTTAGCAAATTAAAAAATTCTCAAATCAAATTAGCAAATCAAAAATTCTCTTGCATTGTACATGACAAGAAGTAAAACACTTGACAGTCTTAGCCAATTCAAAATTCTTCAGATTCACACATTTACTCCCCCCTCCCTTCTCCATAGAAGAAATAAGACAATCTAGTTGTCTTATTTTGTCTTTTTCCTGTCTATGTTTGCTAGACAGGAAGTGATGTCTGTATATCATAAAATTACTTTGCATGTCTTGGAAACTACCCAGCAATCTTAGAGAAATGGTCAGTTTTTTCCTTTTTTCCACTCTTGATATATTAATAACATGAGGCTGTGAGGTACCGTCTGTTATTAGAGGGCTCTACTTCATTTTATACTCTGTGGGGAGCTTTTAACTCCTTTAACCGCCAACTCTCCCTAATCTACATAGCCAATCAGTATCCTGTGCTCCCAAGTCGTAAACATATAATGACTGAAACTTTCTGTGTTAAATGCTATCCTTAGCATGTTAATTTGGATCCTGTATAGCAGGGGTCCTCAAACTTTTAAATATAGGGCCGGTTAACGATCTCTCGGACTGTTGGGGGGCCAGCAGACTATAGTTTTTTTGTTTTTTTTAAGCATGAACGAATTCCCATGCACACTTCATATATCTCATATATGTTTACATATACATGTGCCTATAACACACACAGAATTCTGTTAGGTAAAATGGCCCTGCTGCCACATGCCTGGCTATTTATATTTCTGACATACATTATGTGATTATGACATAATGTATGTCAGACATATAAAATGGTCACTGCTGTCACATGCATGGCTATTTATATGTCTGACACACATTATGTCATAATCATATAATGTATGTCAGACATATAAATAGCTATGCATGTGGCAGCAGTGACCATTTTCCCTTCTAGAATTATGTGTGTTATAGTCACATGTGGGATTTCAATATCGGTACATGTACAAGCAACATAAATTCCGAGCCTGGATTTACTTAAATTGCAAGTTGCCTGTCTTAATGGTGCAGCTCCGCTAATCGCTCTTCCTGTCAGCGTGGTGAGTTACCCTTACGTAAGCCTGTGTAAACCCTGTAGGCCTCCGCACGTCACACCCCCTATCAGCTGACATACTTTATACCGGAAGCAGACCCACTTACAACCGAAGCAGGGACAGGAGCAGGGGCCGGGTGAATTATCTAGGTGGGCCGTAGTTTGAGGACCCGTTTTAGATTTTTTCGGGCAATGATATTATAATAACATGAGGCTGTGAGGTAACTTCTGTTATAATAAGGCTCTATTTCATTGTATACTTGTGGGGAGCTTTTGGCTCCTTTAAAGGGACAGTTCGGTGGAAATTATCAATATTTGTTAAATTGTTATTTTGTGTAATGCCTTCTTAGTTATTCTACATATTCTCTCCCATTTTGAAAAATCAGTTGATTTCATACACTTTGCTGTTCCCTGCTGTTGACATTAGTGAGCTGCCATTTCAGGTTCTAACTGTCCTTCTTCCCAGGATGCACCACAACCTTGGAATGTTCCTAAGAGTAATTTCTACTGATTGGCTGTTGGATGGGTCAAAGATTCTCAGATCTCTACTGAGCAAATGAATCAACCCAGGCGCTGGGTCAAGGGCAAGACCATACCGGTCTCTATTAGGGGTCCTGCAAACAGGAAATCAGTATTTCGGTTGCATTTATTTATACACAGACAAAATGCTGAATTGGCAGATTAAGGTCATTTGGATTAAAAAATACTGCTCTTTTTTCTGAAAACTATATGTATTTGCACTGAACTTCCCCTTTAACCCCACCTCTCCCTAACCTATAAAGCCAATCGGTATCCTGTGCTCCCAAGTCCTAACCCCATTGTAACTGTAAATCTATAACTTGCTGTTGTAAATACTAATACATATGAACTTGGCATGTAAATCTGGATCCTGTATAGTGTCTCAGGTTGCTCAATGGTGCTGTTTACATTGAACTGCACATGGTGGCATTATTGGCTGGGTCCATTCTCAGACCTGCAGGATTATTCCACTCTAGGTTCTAGCTGGCAGGTGGAATAGGTAAGAGAGGGTATATGTGTGTTTTTGTTCATGTAATGTGGTGGGATTGCTTGGGTCTATTTTAGGACCTTCAGGCTAATCTTATTTGGGCCCCCCTGGATGCTTCCTGGTGGTTCCTGAGAGCAGAAAGGGGGGACAAGTTTGGAAAGGTTCCTGAAGAGACCTAACTAGCCTCTCTCTAGCCCTACAGCTTAGCAGCTCTGGGCATAAGGGAGAGGCAGATGGATCCCGAACCACTTTCATATTTGTGCACTTGGTGCTGGTATAACAGAACGCATGACCCTGTGCTTTCAATTTTTAAAAAAATGGTGCTCTTTAGGTTGAACTGCACATTGTGGCTGGATTGTCTGTCTCAGCCTGAAAATTGAACCTCGGCTTATACTTGCGTCACTTACCTCACTCCCTCTGCAATCCATCTGCTGCTCGCTCCGCATCCACTGACGCCACTACTTGGCGCCTGTCTCACTTCTGGCACAGAGTACTGATGTCAGGCGGCATGGAAGGGGAGCAAGTGGCAGCCAGATACTACTAAAGCATGCTGGGAGTTGTAGTTTCCAAACATCTGGAGTGCCAAGGAATGAGGCTCTCAAAACAATACAGAATCAGAAGGAGGATGGTATCTATTGTTGCGTTCCGATTCTGTATTGCTTTGAGGCTTTAGTTTCCCTTTAAATGGACAGCAGAATTCCCATACAGTAGTCCCATATAGTAATAGCCAAATCCAGTATGGCTATTCCTGTATGGGACTACTGTATGGGAATTCTGATGTCCATTTAAAGGGCAACTAAAGCCTCAAATCAATACAGAATCAGAAGTTAGTAGTGGTCATAATTTCTACCCTCGGGTTATACTCGGGTCAATCAGGTAAACATATGTACCTCGGCTTATACTCGAGTATATACGGTATATGGTTTCCCTGAAAGTTCCCCTGGAAGCTGATGACTATTTGAATAACAGTTTAAAATATCCCTGTATAAAGATTTTATAGACACTGTATCTACACATAGCAAAACATAAACACATACAAGGAGATTAATAAAAGTTCTTATTGTTTAAAATGGTGCTAATTTTGCCCCAACCAATTAATATCATCTGATTGGTTGGGGCAAAATTACACCCATTTTAAACTATAAAAGAAATATTACACTGTATATATATATATATATATATATCATATAAGGAAATGTACCATTATATATATCATATAAGGAAATGAGAAAATAAAACAATTTTTAGAAATTTTATTTTTAATTACATTTTATAACAAAAAAAGGGTTCTCTAAATAGTACATTGACTTTTTTGCCTAAACGGCTTTACAAAGTTAACCCTTCCCATACTATTGGAGCCAAGAAAGGGTTACATGGGTACCAGGCCTGGTTACTTACTCTCTGCAAAAAATGCAGAAATCAAACTCAAACATTTACTCTAACAGTACAATAATAATGGAAAGTGCTGTAAATAACATCAAGATTTAGCATAAGCAAATAAGAAAAATGATTTTAAAAAAATATATGTACCTTTCCAATTACCAACTGGGCACAGCTAGGCAACCTTTAAAACATTCAATTGCGTTAATAACAAGGCAATAATTATTCCATAAATCTGTTAAGGTAAGTGTACCTTTTTATTTGTTTACTTTTGCATGGGCCGAAAGGCTGCTTTGCAATAGGTTGCTAGTTTTAGCACATGTAAATGAAGTGCATCTTTAAATTAAAAGCAGAAATGAATACCATATATCTACAAGACCGTGCACTATCGCTGACATCGCATTCAGGCTTTTTGTTTTTTGATGCTAAAAATAGTGTTTAATTTGGTAAATCTTCTTCCAATGGGAGCTATTCCTTTCCTACCTAAAGACTTTAAAATGGCATGAGAAAGCTTCTTATAATATATTATGCTGTACATACACCTGCCTAAAGTTACATCAATTCAACCGGAGCATCAAATTAATATAATGTAATGGTGGCCATAGACACAACAATTCGGATTTACAATCTTATTGGGCGACAGGAAAAAAATTTCAACTTGCCCACTAGGAAAATTTATCAAAGGATTGTCAGCTGATCATACATTAATGATATTCTATGACTGTGGTCTTTGTGTCTATGGCCACCATAATGAAAGGTATTAGTTTCTTACCTTGTGAAGTTCCTGAAGACATATCAGGGAGATTCAATAAAAGTTCTTATCGTTTAAAATGGTGCTAATTTTGCCCCAACCAATCAGATCCTATTTATCATTTGAAAGCTTACATCTGATTGGTTGGGGCAAAATTAGCACTATTTTAAACGATAAGAACTTTTATTGAATAACCCTGATAATGCTTTGTAATTGGGCTGGGCAGTTTTACAGAATGTCACAGTAACGTCAGAGGTAAGTCTTATAAATGTATGGGCATCTTGACCTTTGCAAAGTTATCATGGCTAACCAGCAAAAATACTTAGAAAGTAAATTTAGTCTCAACAAAATACATACAGTTCTTCCATTTCGAGTCATAATGTAAAACATATAGTTAGCCTTTTTGGAATTGCAAATTTTGACAAATTAGTGCTTGCAGAGTACTGTCTGTAACAGGAAAATAGCATTGCCTTATCTAGATCTTTGAGATAGTAATGAATTTCAAGAAATCTTATTTTATTATATTCCTTTGAAGTGTTATTTAACCTTGATTAGTTCTCTAATTTTGTATTGTTTCCACATATTCCTTCAACTTCCTTTTCTCTATATGTTTTAACTGTTTCATACATTGCAATCTGCAAATTTGGGCTCTGTAATGCAAGAATAATGTTCATTTTTTTTTTCAGCCTACACATAGAAAGTTGAGTAGAGTTCAAGGGACTGATAAGGCCTCCACTTTAGCTACAGTAATGTCAGCCACAACCATTATAGCATGTGTGTTTCTGCATTACAGGGTAACTGCAAATGAATGACAGCTACAACTAAGATTTTTCAGCAATCTGTTGTGTCTTTTGGAATGATTTCAAATGGTGACTTCGAAACCTCAGTGCATTCACCTTTACAATGACAGCTTTACCATGAAATAACAAAGTGTGCTGTTACTTGTAAATGCATGTACTGTATACAGGTCATGTGATTAACAGGATGTAAGCTACTCCCTGCAAGCAAGGCTAAAGGAAAAAATATAGCACAATGTAAGAAAGATTTGATAGCAGTGCAGACAGGGATACATTTGTTAAAATATATGCTCATAGGATCACAGAGCAATATCAAACTTTCAGACATTCTGAGCACCCACCATTGTGTATATTGCAAATAACAACTATAAAATCCATTCCTCAAATATAGGTGACTTATCCACAAACATATTTGAATTAACAAAATTGGAAGCTTTTCCAAAGCAATTCATCAATACGTGCGTGCATGCTGAAACATACACAAAAAAGTCTCTGCAAGTACAAAGTCGATAGATAACACTGATATTCTAAAACAAACAAAGCAGGGTCAAAATATAAAAATTTGTATGTTATTAATCAACTTTTTAACCACTGCTTTTGTTGCAAATAATAGATTATGTGACAAACAGCTGTTTTTATAAATAATACTGAACACAATTCATATATAAATGTTTATATACTGTACCTTTTTTTCAACAGGTACCAAGTAAGAACAATTCTGCTCACTTCTTGAAGATTCCAAAATAAGAATTATTATGCTAAATACATATCTTGGCTTTTTTATTAGTGTGTATCCCAAGATACGTATAGCTAACAAACTGCTACATATTTCAATGTTTGCAGAAACACTTTTTAAATGGAATATATACATATCTCTATATATCATCTTCATAAATGTAAGAGTCCTCTTCCACAGCAAATTTTCTTTCATGGATGGATTTCATGTTCAAAAGGCTGTACATTGTTTTTTTAAATAAAGTACCTTAATGATAAATATGTTCTTTTTACCCTAAGTGTGTGCATCAACACCAATAAAGAATTTGTTCACAGTCAAATCAATGGGAATGATTGCCAACATTCATTAAATCATCGTTGTCCATTGCCTTCTACAGGAAGCAAGGCTTGAAGAAGATTTCTGCTGTGCTTGGAGTCTAGTACATCATGTTCTTCAGAGAAACTATCAGGGCTTGGTGCACCATCTAATGAGCTTCCACAGCTGGAGTTTGGTGACAGCATGTCCTGAAGAAGTTCTGGTTGAACCATCCCATTGTCCTTATTCACTTTATTCCTTTGGTTTCCTTCTTCCTCCTGGTCATCAAGAAGTTTGGCTAAAAAGTTGATATATTTCATAGCCAGACGAAGGATTTCATTCTTGCTGAGCTTCTTATCAGGTGGATGTGTAGGGATAAGCTTACGAAGTTCAGCAAATGCGCCGTTTACATTCTGCTGCCTCCATCGCTCTCGGCTGTTTGTAAAGATGCGTCTGACCACTTTTGTATGGGGGCCTGGAACAAAAAAATAATTACAGTGAATTACAATGAAGCATTAGGCACATTGCTCTAAAGTTGATTTCAAAAGACAACTACACTGTAAAAATTTACTTTTTAAAAATGAAAGATATCTGGGTCAGGAAGTAAGGATTCATAAATCCTACCTCCCAATATAATTTTGTTGAGGAGCTATAGCATGTACAGGTTTCATCTGCCATTTTAGTGTCCTAGACTTTCTTATATTAAATATAGTTCTGAAGCATTGAAGAAAACTGGCAGAAGCAATTTTCTTTGTGGTGGCACTACTCCCATAGTAGTATTTGAGGTTGAAAAAAGACATAGGTCTATCTAGTCCAACCTATTCCGCAATACATTTTCTGCCTAAAGCTAGGTACACACCTAGCGATTTTTCCTCCTGACCGACCGTTCGATACTTTCGAACGGTCGGCCAGGAGGAAGGACTGTCGGTCGCGGCAAAAGCAGCCGCGTCCGATAGTCACCGCGACCGATCGTGCGGTCCATAGAGGACCGCACGATCGGACGAGGTTTTCCACCCTGTCCGATCGTCCTTTCGTCCGATTCGGACGAACGGTCGATCGGACATGGGCACATTCGGATTCGATAATTTCGGTCCGATCGACCGATACACTGAACTATCGGTCGATCGGACCGAAATATCTAATCGTGTGTACCCAGCTTAACAGTTGATCCAATGGAAGGCAAAAAAAAAAGTATGAACAGTTGCCAACAGTATAGCAGAATATGTACCAAATGTGTATTATAAATCATTTTTCTTTTAATATGATGGTGCATATGGAGACAACATTTGTAATTCAAATTAAACAGGTTTATATACATCTTAGAAACCCATTAAAGAGACATTTCTATACAGAGTTTCGGCAACTATTTTCTACATGAGACAGTTTTTAACATTGTTTTAAAATCAATACTGGTTTTATTTTTAACAAAAAGGCAAATCTGTGGATATCAGAACATATTTATTCTATAAACTTTACAGATACAGCCCATTATTAAATCCCTACCACTGCTGTGCATTTGTTCTTTATAATAATCAGCCCCTTCTGTAAAAAAATCCTTCTTTGAGTTTACAGCAAAAAATGATAACAGAGGGAAAGTTTAGTAAATGATCTAAGTTTATTATATAATAATGCTAATGATCTGTGTGTACCACAGTCCTAAGGCACAGACACCCTAGGTATAACAGGTTCCCAAAAATTGCTGCAACCAGCTAATCACACTACCACATTTTCATAATATTAAACCAACCTTTATTTAATGTACCTTAAAAAGCTAACATCAGATGTTGTTAGCATTTTAAGGAACAATTAATAAAGGTTGGTTTAATATGTTTAATATTATGATAATGCGGTGGTGTGATTAGCTGGTTGCAGCAATTTTTGGGAACCTGTTACACCTAGGGTGCCTGTGCCTTAGGACTTTGTCTTGGTATTATATGTTTAGTTCCTGAGCTGCACCGCACTACAGTGCGTAGCTACACCCAAAATATAAGTAGTGCACACGGTACATTTCTTGTATAATGATCTGTGTGTGTCACAATCTAAAATGCAATTTAAAATGTAAGAACACATAGGAGCCGATTTACCCAGAGTCGCTGGGCAAATATATGGAGTTAAAGTCACGCTAACTAGTTCTTTACTGGTTTAGCGTGACTTTAAATCGATATTAGCGTCGGATGTGTGGGTTACACAAAATTCCCCTGACGTTCGCAAATAGCTGCCGTTAAAATCCCGCAGTGGGTAAATCCCTTACCGGGATTTACCCATATTCGCAAACGCGATATTGAATCGCAAAAGCAGCATTTACCCAGAGCGATAGCGGCTCTGGGTAAATGAGCCTGATGGCTCATTTTATGCAGCATTTAATTAAGTGCATCCTGCGTCCTTTCATGGTTTATGTATCAAATATTATTAAGAAGGCAATACATATTCTTGATGCTGTTCAAAAATACTGTTATCAGCAAAACGACCCAACTTGTTTTATTTAATACTGCTTGTGGGTTAATTAAACAAACACATTGTGACAATCCTGCACTTTAATGACAGACCATGTATCTTGGCCCATAGAGACCTGTTAAATCTGCATCAAGCAAACGGCCCTTAGTAGCTCATAGCCCTTGTGATTGTACTAATACTTTCACTGTGATTTAAATGCTAAAAACTTGGTAAACAGTAAAATAAGGAACACTGCAGCTTACACTAAACTGTTAAAACTGTTCCAATAGAAATAAATGAACTGTTTTACTGGAGTTAAGGACTTTGCTAATATTCCCCATCTTATTTCTCTATGCACGTTTTAATGCTGATTTTAACAAAAATGGAGATGACTTGACCTTTAATATGTAAATATTCCTATAATTTTAAATGTAAGGTTTACCTTCCACAACTTCCACCTCATAGGGGCCTGATCTTCTCTTGACTCTGTTATTGTTACTGTACATAGGGTAGGATTCTGTATCCGCAAAGTAGCCACTGAATGAAAATACAAACCATAGGGTTAGTTTTATTTCAGCATAAAAAGTAAAATAAATACAGACTAAAAAACAAAGATTGGATCCAGTGTTTTTGTAGCTTATTAGAAATATGTGTATATTTATGTTAACTGTTTATTTAATAATCATAGAAAATAGCTAAATATTACAACGAATAGTAGAAAATGTTTATATACTATTACAATTTAAAACCAGGTTTTAGGAATCCTAATATTCATTTTATCAATTGTACTTTCTGTTGAAATGATGGTTTTATTCTAGATCATAGGTGTAGAACCTTGGCCCTCCAGATGATAAGAAACTACAACTCTGGAGTGCCAAGGTTCGACAACACTGTTCTAAGTTATATGGATTTAATTGGTTTGTGTACAAAGATGATTGACAAAAATAAAGCTTTGTTAATCCCCCAAACATTACAGCCTAACAAGGGGGATTTGATAGTTGTATACGATGGCTAGTTTAATGTAAGCAATAGGTGCATTCAGTGTTGTGCTGACAATGACAAGGAATAGGAAATGGGAAGAGGAAGAGGGTTAAAATGACAGGAATACAGGAAGTAGGAGACAGAAGCCATAATGTAAAAGGATATGGGGAAAAAGAAAACGGAAGTTAACAAATGTTTGTTGTTAAGGGTCAGAACACTGGGAAATAGAGAGTTAGAAGCAGAGAAAAGAAATGAATGAACAATTTTCACAGATGAATCACACAGTGAATGGGAAGGGTTTTTCTGATATTATAGTAACTAAACCCTTACTAAACCATTCTCCCTCTTTATATGTGTTCCACCTCCTCAATCCCTTGATTATTTACAGAAATCCCATTTCCATGGAAATAACTATGAAATGTCAAACATCTGAATTTTACCCAAATAAACCTTGATCAAACCTTTACCGTGAAATATGTAATAATTCTTATTGAAATTACTGGCAACATGATGAGAAAATTACAAATATTTCAGACTTTAAATGTATTGTAAAACTTCTAATTTATTCCTATGAATACTATGGGATGTTCATTCTAACTACATGCAATTACCAAATTCCCCTCTACATATACAAATAAGCATTGTGTTGGTTTTTAACACTGAGTACTTTAGAATATGTATATATAAAAAAAACTAAGAATGCATTTATGTTTTGTCTCCATTAATTAGTAAGTGGTAGTTCACTCTACTGGTTTATAAACAACTAGCATTTCCATTAACTTTCCATTAACTATATATATATATATACATATAAACCACACATGACCTTCTATAACACTATAGAAAAAAGAAAGGCAGATGTGTGATAATGAGGAAAATAATCTGCAGAATGGAATTCTAGGAGGAAATGATGGTCTGCTACCCACACTGGTGTCTAATTGGATATTCAGTATTCCAATATGACTGTGAATAATACATAGCAAGGTATGTGATGGGTTTACTGGTTAATATACAAAGGTGTGACAGAAGGATTCAATGGAGTAATCTTTAAGTTGAATTCTGTATGTAATTCATGGAAATGGGTCTCCTGCAAGTGAGCACAGTATGTGAGCTGGGATGCTCTGCAAGGCTATCTGTATGAGTGTGGTGCATTGGTATTCTCTGCAGCTGCTGGCACAATAAAGGGCTGATGGAGAACAGGGCACTGCAAGGTGAGACATGGCCATGATGCACTCAGATGATTTGTGTTTCAGTTTCATACAAGGACCCACTACCTGTACTTGGGATGGGAATGGGATGCAGTGAAGAGTAACAAACCCCCTGAAAGGTGAGGTAAGGTGTGATTGTAATGCAGTGTATTGGTGATGGTAATTGGTCAGGGCTCAGGATGGACACTGGGTGAGGTTACAGGAATTCAATGGGAGGGTTTAAAGTCCAAATGTGTCCTATGCACTGGGTGAGAAATGACTATTATCACAATGGAACTGGGAGGGGGATTGGGCATTAGGACGCTGTGGTGCCAGGTACACTGGGTGGGCAGTGTAAGGACAGAGCATTGGATGGCCGGTACTGTGTGTGATATGGGGAAGAAAGCATCTCGCACTAACCTGTTCCCAGAGGCCAGGGGTTGGCTCAGTCCGTATAACATGGCCCTGCCCGCTGTCTGCAAGGGAAGAGACGCCGTGGGACTCAGCTGAACCATTCGGGCTTCTACGGCTTGTTCTGTGGGGGGTCCGGCAACAAGCAGAGTGATGGGGGGTCTGCACAGCTCAGTGGTGACCGTGAGGGGCGGTCCGGGGACCCTGCACAGCTCAGTAGTGGGAGTCAGTGGGGTTGTGCACAGCTCAGTGGTGGGAGTCAGCGGCGCTCTACACAGTTCAGTGGTCCTTATGTTGTGCAGCCGCAGCTCCTGCTCTCTCCCCTTTATATCCCCCGATCCCTCCCCCCTTCTGAGCAGTTCGATCACCGGTACAGCTCTAGGGGGGGAGCTGGGGGCCGCCCCCTCTTTCACCCCAATCAGCTCTACTCCTCTCGTTCTATCAGTCTCCACTGGGTCTTGTGTAGGGGGCGATGAGACATCGCGGGTTCCATCCATGTCTGTCACCAACCGCTCCATCATCTTCAGGGACACTGGAGGACACAGCGATCACACAGCAGCAGCGGATCCCTCCCACTGGAACATTACCTGGGGATGGAACCGTACAATCAGCAAATATCCCCACTGACACACAACACATGGTACATGAGCTGCTCCATGTCACAAATGGGACCGAACATCACACACTGTACCGGACTGGAACACAATAAATAATAGTAATGACATGATAACATCACCAATGTTACAGTCATGGAAATACATCATTGTAACACATCCATAGATCCAAATATCACTATCACACAACTAGACAATGGAATAGTAATTACTACCACACCTCAGACTGTCCATGTTAAACCATGAAACCACCCACAGGACACGGTCACTGTCCCCCGTGGGCACCCAGGACATCCCCACTCAGACAGAGAGATGTAGAGACACCCAGAGACCCAGTGATCACTACAGTACAATTGTCCTCTGGTTAGTAAACACTGGGAAATGTCGGTGGTAAAATCAGTAATAATAGCAATTCTAATACAGAATACTACTAATAATAATATTAATACTACTAATACTAATACTAATAATAATACTACTGCTGATGATAATAATATTACTACTACTACTACTACTAATAATAATATGAATACTATTACTATTAATACTAATAATAATATTAATACTACTAATACTTCTAATATTAATAATAATAATACTAATAATACTAATAATAGTGTGATCCTTAAGCACAGAAGCTGCAGCAGTGCACAGATGGAGCCATTTCCCCTTTAGCTATGGATGATCCCAGTGTTCACACAGCACACAAAATAGCAGGGAAAAACTGTGCCCTTTAATTTGTACATTTATCGTTACTGTTTCAGGTACAAGCTACGGAAATAATAATAATACAAAATAATAATAACAATAATAATGATAATAAAAAACAACAATAATACAAAATAATAATTACTATAATAATAATAGTATGGTTTATTTATATAGAGAAAGCTCCATGTTGTGTATGATAAGAGTAATAAAATGTGTGTAGCTGTTTAATTTGTACTTGAGTGTACACAGCCTGTATACAGGGAGTCCTAATGTACCCTAATATGGCAATGAACATCCAGTAATGTAGTAATAAAACCCATACACGGAATGTACCATTTCTATCCCTGGGTGGGATCTGCTCAGTGTAAGAACATCTATAATGTTACATATGGCGAAATGTCAAGTTACACAGATATGTTTATATAATAGAAACACACAGGCAACGGGTCCAGCCCGTAATGATGAGAGTTTCTGTTTAATGCTATAGGCATAATGATCCTTGTTATCTCCCTACACCATACAATTCCATACAGAGAATATTCCTATTCACCCTGTTCCAGTCCGACTCACATTCTACACACTGACTAGGGAATTACAATAGACTGGATTATTACATTCCATGTCACTAAACCAATTCCTACTGTAAATAGTCAAATAATATTGATAATGATAATTCAAATAATTAATTATAAATAATCTAATAATGGTTATAACCACCATCACCTATTACACCTGTACTTTACCTTATATGTTGGATCTGGGATATGAAACACATGATTTTATATTAGATACATAGAATTAGACTTCACCTTTATAATAACTAACACTATATAACTCCTAACAAACACTATATAATAATTAATACTATATAATAATAACTAAAACTATATAATTCCTAACACACTATATAATAATTAACACAATATTTAATAACTAAAACTATATAATTCTTAACACACTATATAATAATTAATATGATATAATAACTAAAACTATATAAAAAGTAACACTATTTAATAAATGACACTATATAAAAAATAAAACTGTATACTAATTAACACTATATAATAACAATGTTTATGAACTAACACTATATAATAACTAATACAACGTGATAACAAACATTATATATAAACTAACACTATATAATAACTAACACAATATAATAAACAATATATATTAACTAACTCTATATGATAACTGACACTATATTATAACAAACACTATATAATAAATAACATCATATAATAAACAACACTATATAATAAATAACATTATATAATAACTAACACTATATAATAACTAACACAATATAATAAACACCACTTTATAAAAAAATAACACTAAATAATATATAACACTCTATAATAAATAACTATATTAACTAACACTGTATAATAAATAACACTGGACATACGGATTCCATTCATATGCTTAAATAGAAACGAAATGTCAGAAATTCATATTGGCTTTTCTATGCGATCCAAAAGGTTTAAAGAAAGACATTTCTCTTATACATGTGTTTCACATATTGACAATAAACATATGGTTTGTACATTTATAGATCTATATAGTGAATGACCTGGATGGCGGTCGAATTCCGAATCGAAAATAACAATGTATAAATAATAATAAATATTAGAACGAAATCTTGTTAGGTCATTGGTCTTGTTAGGGGTTAGGTTTCCATATCTATCTATCTATATACTATACAGAGATCCTATGTATCTGTCTATGTACCGTATTTGTCTATATACCGTACAGAGATCCTATGTATCAGTGTATATACCGTACAGAGATCCTATGTATCTGTCTATATACCGTACAGAAATCATATATATCTGTGTATATACTGTACAGAAATCATATGTATCTGTGTATATACTGTACAGAGATCCTATGGGGTTCCTGTATCCATCTATACACTATAGAGAGATAGATTGATCTTTATGTATCCATCACCTGTATCCATCTATACACTATAGATATCAGTATATGGGAGTAATATCTATAACAATTGGAACACGGTGACATGTCGGAATCCACATGTCATATTAAGATCAGACACTGCCAGGTTCTATATTCTGCGCGATTTCTACGGGTCCCCCTAGATCAGAATCAGAACCCACTCGACCCCCCCATCCTTCTGTTTCCAAAAACAAAAGCCCGGTTAGGATTTACTCACCGTCTGTCTTTCATTGGGGAAAGTGATCGGAGCCATTTTGTGGCCTATTCATGGCTGCAGTGGGTGGATATTAGGGGAGTAGTTGGGTGGCTGTTTGTGCTGCAGGAGAATTGGATCTATTCCCCAGCCTGTCTACTTTCCTATTTTGTATGGAGAGAGGAACACTACAGCAATGTGGCCGACAGAGATAAGGAGGCAGCACTGGGCAGCCTGCCCTGAGGAGGCCGTAATACCCATGAAGGGAGGGAATGCAGGCAGGAGGAGGGGGCACGGCGAGCCAGGGAAACAGGAAAGTGAAAAGAGAGAAAGATGAGAAGAAGAGAGATAGAGATAGAGAGAGATGAAAAGAAGATATAGAGGTATATAGATAGGGTATATGGATGGAATAGTGATTAATATATAGAGATATAGAGATATAATATATTATTGTATATATATATTATAGATATATATATATATATATATATAAATATACATATACATATAATATATATATATATAATATAATTTATATATAGGGCTATAGAAACATACTGTATGTGATATAATATTAATATCTAATGAGGAATTGATTTTCCTAATGTAATGAACTGCACCATGACCAGCTGCTAATTGTGACCATCCACTACATGGTTCTAACAGCACCTACCAAGCCCTTAATGAAATGTAATGAGTCCCAATGAAATGCCACTAGGTGGAGGTGGGAATACTGAAGAGTGATCTTATTTCTATACTGCGTGGGTAATGGGTTAATGACTGTTGGGTTTAGGTGTTTTACAGGTTACCACCTTGCAACTATTCTGCCCAACATTCATCTAGTGAAGGAACTACGATACCCAGCATTCACTGACAGACTAGCTAAAGGGACTCATGATAAACGTTCATCTCTGCCTGTAGGTGGCAATATGGATATGTATGCTGAATGGGAAAAAACAAGAAAATAATAATGCCAGACCCTTTTCTTTATAAAAATATAAATATATCAACAAAACAACAACATACATATATGTTGTTGTATATATACAACAACCTCAATCTAAACCCCTTAACTACCACTGCCACATGACTAGACCTCCCTAAGGGTTTTTTAGGAAAACAATATGTTAACAATAGTTTAACAGGGAAACCTTCCAGCCAATTGCAGTAAAGTGTATTTATTATTTTAAAAACGCCCTTCAAAAACACTCAAAACCCAATAATCTCAGCATCAGCCTGGCCAGAAATGCAGGATATTGGAGACACAGTGTCTCATGGAGCAAAATATTTACCACTAGCTGCAGTGATAACAGTTCCATGTAAAACTACTGCTACTGACATGTTAATGAACATTACTGAGTTTATAATGAAACCATTAAACATATAATAACACTGTTATAATCTTACAGCTGTGATACAACAAAAATGCTCTAAGGCAGTCTCATGGCCAGGATGTAAGGTAAAAGTCACATTTCAATGTTATACCCGCCGACATTCCCCGACTGGATCTTGTTTATATCAATAACATGATGATTGGGGTGGTTGTTGAAACATCATAGGAACATGGGAGGTAACTTTGTAGTGTATGGCTAGCATTGGCTATGTGACACCAATTAAGGCTCATACACACGTGTGATGACAGTAGTCGACCAGCAACACACGATCTGTATACACAAACGTTTCGTCCAAAAATGTTGCCATGCATGGGCGCTTTGTTGGCTGAAAAAGCCGTTTGGTCAGTGCTTGTATACACATTGCGTGTCACCCCCAGCGAGTGCACATGTGTATGAGCCTTCACAATTAGTGCTTAGCTGTGCTTAAGTCATTAGTATCACCCGATTCACTAAAACTTGTTAATTGTAGGCAACAATCCCCCCTACTGTAAAATATAAAGATGTTAAAATTCACATTGGAGTTCCATTACTTCTTATTGACTTCTAATATACAGTACTCAGGAATATTTTTAGGCATAGGTCACCTAGACAAAGAACTAGAGCACCTATTTTGAGCTAGGGTACCCAGTATTCTCCCTAGCATCTCCCTGTCAGTTTTTACTTGCTGTTTTACAACTGCCCTCCTTGTTCTTTGGCTATAATTTGCAGCATTGTAGTGAGAAGAGAGCGCTCCAAGTGCACCAAGATGTCTAGAAACGTCCCTGACAGTTCTTTTATTTTATAGTACATAATTCACTATGTAGTGAGTACATAATCCTATGTATCACTATGTCCTCAATACTGGCGATACCTTATTTTGGATGAGGGACTATACATGCAGGGCAATTAACCTAGAGTTTGGGTATTTCCCAAACAGGATAAACCTATGTGTGACTTAAATGGCAATTGTTAGCTGGCATTAAAAAGTCATGGTAATAGTGGCAATCATTACCTGTCTTAAAATCATGCTGGCTAGAGTGACTTCCAGGAATTTTAGCAATTCTATGTAATAATTTTGCTTGGCAGAGAATCAATAGCTGTAATTTACATTGACATTAAATTTAAGTTATTGTGTTAATGATAATCTCTAAGAATCAGTGGCATAGCTGGAGATCTATGGTTAGCAGTTTTGACTTTTTTTCTGTGTCTGTGTGTGTGTTAGGGGGGGTTCAGCACACCTTCGAAGAGCCAGGCTAGAGATGCGACTTTTACTTTGGATTTGGATACACTACATTGACTGCATGGATTGGATACACTACATTGACTGCATTGCAATTTATAATAATATATACATATATTACAAAAATATATAACATAAAAAAAAGTTATAATGGTGAAATGTTCACTATATTGATAAGAATCAAATACAATACACACTGAAAAGTGCACAAAATATGGGTTATTACATGAGCTACTCACAAACAGCCCTGCATTGGCCTGCATGGAGCTATAGTAAATCTAAATTGACAGTCTATATTGCCTTGAAATTAAAGGGGAAGTTCAGTGCAAATACATGTACTTTTCAGAAAATTCTGCCCATTCAGCATTTTGTCTGTGTATAAATAAATGCAACCGAAATACTGACTTCCTGTTTGCAGGATCCCTAGTAGAGACCTTTATGGTCTTGCCCTTCACCCAGCGCCTGGGTTGATTCACTTACTCAGTAGAGATCTGAGCATCTTTGACCCATGCAACAGCCAATCTGTAGAAATTACTGTTAGGAACATTCCAAAGAAGTGGTGCATCCTGGGAAGAAGAAGGACCGTTAGAGCCTGAAATGGCAGCTCACTAATGTCAACAGCATGGAACAGCAAACGGTATGAATTAAACTGATTTTTCAAAATGGGAGAGAATATGTAGAATAACTAAGAAGGCGTTACACAAACTAACAATTAAAGGGACAGTTCAGTGGAAATTATCAATATTTGTTAAATTGTTAGTTTATATTATAAATACTTAGTTATTCTACATATTCTCTACCATTTTGAAAAATCAGTTGATTTCATACCCTGTTCCCTGCTGTTGACATTAGTTAGCTGACATTTTAGGTTCTAACGGTCCTTCTTCCCAGGATGCACCACTTCCTTGGAATGTTCCTAACAGTTATTTATACTGATTGGCTGTTGGATGGGTCAAAGATGCTCAGATCTCTACTGAGCAATCAACCCAGGCGCTGGGTCAAGGACAAGACCAACGGTCTCTATTGGGGTCCTGCAAACAGGAAGTCAGTATTTCGGTTGCATTTATTTATACACAGAAAAAATGCTGAATTGGCAGATTAAGGTCATTGGGATGAAAAAATACTGCTTTTTTCTGAAAACCATATGTATTTGCACTGAACTTCCCCTTTAAACAAATATTGATAATTTCCACTAAACTGTCCCTTTAAGCATTATCCTAAGGTGTATTTAGTCCATATTGACATATTGCATAATGCGTTTCTATTCACACTGCCTTTACACCCTTCCCAGATCCCCAGTAAAATGGTTTCCCTTGCATTCCTTATAGCTAAGCCCCCAGTATCAATATTCATCAGGAATGGGCAGCTCCAGATGTTCCTCAAATCAGTACTTGGACCCCTGGTTTCAGAAGCTTACTGTGGAATGCTCTAAGTTGCAGTGCGCCATAGGGAAAGGCACCTGATTTCATCAACTATTGTCTAACATCCTGCCAAGTAAGTGTAGGAATTGAGCCTTTACATGTAAGGAGAAAGGAGACTCCTCAGTTATTTTTGTAATCTCAGGAGGTGATCTGCTTCTCTTTGCTTATGGTTGCAGCCAACATTGATACACAAATTCTCTTTGTCTCTGTGTTGTAGTTTCATAATGTTAATGTGTCATTTGTTTTAGTAAAGATGTCGGCCATTTCCCACTTGTCTGTGTTAAGCACCAAGTACTGAATGTCTCTATTAGAAGTGTTAGTCCAGTGTCTTCCTGTTTCACAACATGTACCTTATCTTGTACTTGCCCAACTCCTGACTGATCCCTATCAGGCTAAGATGCTTCAGCCTCCAGTATTATCCATATCAGAGTCTGCTACAGACCAGAATTTGATTCAGGTTAATGATAGGATGGCAGTGCATACAGTAATGTGCAGGGCAGACATGTAATGTAATGACTGAGGTAAAAAAACATGTAACTTTTCAGTGTGAGCTGCAACTGAGCTGGGGTCTTAAGACCTTTAACAAAACTTAAACAATTTACTCCATTAGGCCATGGCTACATTCCAATGCACAGTAATGCACGTAAAAAGCGAAGTGCAGCGTGTTTTGGGCCTCCCACATTCTAACGTACTGCCATGTGATTCTCACACGCTAATGTATCATAAAATGTGCTTGGAAGCGCATGCGAATGCTTAGTCTCCCCAGGCCTGCAAGCTATGATAAATATGCTAAAGGAATTAAAAAAAACAGCAGATCATTTTCATGTGGGGTGTACAAAGTAAAGGAAGCAATCCCATTTAATCAACAGGAAACATGTCTCCAACTAAAGCAGTGTAAATTGAGCTACTGTGAGGGTATTATGGTTGAGGGATGCTCTGCCTGAAAATCATGGAAGTATCCATAAATGCTTTCATATAGGTTTGGAAGTCTTCTTGAAAAGCATAATATCCAGAGATATAGACAAAGTAAAATGAATCCATAGGTGTTATTAGGTATACATTGCTTGGGTCCCCTGTCCCCAAATCTGGTTCTAGTCAAGGTCCATTTACCATCCCTTCTATATAGACAGTCTATAAAGTTAAATGACTGGAGCTGTCCCAAACTATTATGGAACATAGTAAGATGATACTTCATTTTCTGTACCTCAAACAACATCCTGTGTTTTGTGAAACCTTTACTAGCTTATATCAAGTGAAAATTTTAAAGACCACCTATGCCCCTTCTTCAGGAGTGATATCCTGTTTCCTGTTACACATAGGATGATGCCATAATTAACTGTCTACATTGGAGCTTCAACGCATTGCTTTTGGCTTCCTTAGAGACCTTGAATAATTTCTCACTCCACTTTATGAATTTCCTTTCAACATAAGAGAAATTAAAGATTTTAATTGTAATGTTTGTTACTTATCGTACATATATACATACAAATATCTGTGGGGCTTATTCAGTGAGGTGCAACATTTTGTCTGTGCTCTTAATCTGCAGAAACCAATCAGATGTTATTAAATGTTTTCTGCCCCTCTTATTTAATAAGCCTGACTAAATATAGCAAGTGATTTACTGTAGGTATTAAAGCTAAAATAAAGCGTAAAATATGTTTAAAATATTAAGGGGTAAAACACATTATTTGAATGTTTTATCTTCATTTTCTGTACTACAGTTATGGGCATAGCTTAAGCCCTGTAAAGTTTGTTAATGGTTGTTACTTTATCATCGTTGATGATTCACTAGGTCAGATCAACGACGAGTGACCAAATGTCGAAACAGCCCGACCAAGCCACCATAGATGAAACGTTGTCTGAAACATCTGTTTATCTTACAGTTGTGCATCGTGGGTCAGTCCTGCGGCCACATATCTGTACGGTTCTTAAACTGACAGTAATACCATACCATTTTAGAAGCCATTGACAGACTAAGATATTTCTATTGGACAGAATAAGCCCAGTGGCACTTCATTACCTTAGCTGGACTTCTGAATCAGTGTTATAAATGATCCCTAATGTATTGCATTGTTAAATAAATACAAATATGCAAAGAAGGATAGTTCAGCACGGACAAGAAGATATACTCCTAGAATGTTATATTCCAAAAAGTGGCACATCACAATCTCCACCAAGCTCCACCAGCGGTTTCTAAACTGTATTTCTGTTCAGGGTCTAGCCTGATATCTGAGGAAGGTGGCTCCCAAAATGTGGCATGGATCCCCTTGTAGTAGATGAAAATGCATTTTCACCACCAATCACAAGGACACTCCCATCCATCACAAACCTGGCATACGTAAGTTGGCAGTTCCCAGCCATGTACATCATCAGACTTATCCATGTTGTTAAATACTATCAGGAAGATGTATTAAAAGTTCTTATTGTTAAAAATGGTGCTAATTTTGCCCCAACCAATCAGATATTATGTACTATTTGAAAGATAACATCTGATTGGTTGGGGCAAAATTTGCACCATTTTTAACGATAAGAACTTTTATTGAATCTCCCTGTAGATTTCTGTAGAGCATACCTGATATCACACATACAATCACTGTGTATACTAACACACGAGTTGTGCACATAAAATTGACCTTAAATCACAGATGCAATGTTACATACATGCCTCAGGGTATATATAAATACCAACAGGGTGATTCAATAAAAGTTCTTATTGTTAAAAATAGTGCTAATTTTGCCCCAAACAATCAGATCTTATTTAACATTTAAAATCTAAAATCTTAATGGTTGAGGAAAAATTATCACCATATTTAATGATAAGAACTAAGTGGAGATGGACTAGAACTCGAACTCGAGTTTGAGCCGAACTATTTGAATTTGAACGAATTCGGACTTCTTGAACTATCCCGGACCCGGATCGGTTCGACCGTTCGAATATACGCGAGCATCGAATCCGCGAGTAAAGTGTCCATTAAAAGCTATACGCGAGCATCGAATCCGCAAGTAAAGTGTCCTATACGCAAGCATCAAATCCACTAACATCGAATCTACGAGTAAAGTGTCCATTAAAGCCTATACGCGAGCATCAAATCTGAGCCAGTGAGAGTAAAATTGATATTTCGAATGTCCTGGATATTCGAACATGTTCCCCAGACCATTTCGCAGGTCCCACAGCCATTTACATTAAGTTACCATTAATATTTTATTTGTATTTCATTAGAACTTTTTGAACTATTTGACTCCCATTGACTTTAATGGGTCCGTTTTCGAACTTTCGAACAGTCCATATAGTTCGAAAGTTCGAAAACGGACCGAACTTTCGAAAGTTCGGTCCGGCCATCTCTAGAACTAAGTAATCATAAAAATGATTTCCCTTTTTATAAAAGCTAAAAGTGGTACCTTATATTCCCTATAAGAAAAATATTGCCAATGTTTCTGTAGACTGTCTGTGGTATGCACAGAAGATACTGAAAGGCATTAAGCTCAGGTGGGGGACTTGATTTGAAGCAGGCCAAGGCAAGCAGCATGCAACAGTGTATTGTGTGTGCCCAGGGGGCTGTTTTGGAGGGGGTGCTAGGCGCCAGTAACAAATCTTGTACAGGCTGCTATTTATCCTAAGGCCGTCCCTGACAGTACTTAGCAAACTCAAGTGTTGTAATAAGTTCATACACAGATTTCATATAACTTACCTTGTAAATCCTGTGTTCCCCTATAGGTAGACACAAGAACAGAAGTAGGCACAGCACTGAGATTTGCCACAAACTTCCATGAAATCACCAGGTAAACAAATATATGTTTTAAAGACTGTTGATATGATACATCATATTACTCATAGTAAGGGATATAACACAATAAATGCCTCCATTGTCAAAAGATTTTATTTTAATTTCACCTGCTTTTTTTTTGGTCAAGGCAGTCCACTCATTACCTGATAAATAAGATATTAATTAGATATTAGACATTTTATGTCACGAACTTACCTGCCGCTCCGGTCCCGCGCCGCTCTGCACTTCCGGGTGGGCGGCGTCGACGTCATGACGTCACGCCACCGACACGCCGGGCGGCGCGAAATTTGAAAAGCCGGTGTCCTCCTGGACCCGGTGCCCGATTGTAGCATTCCGCTACCTCCCTGGCTCCTGTACTTACCTGCCTTGGATCCTGCTCCTTATACTCACCTTGCCTGCATCCAGTTGCCTGCATCCAATACTTACCTTGCCTGTATCCAGTACCTACCTTGCCTGTGTCCAGTGTCTCACCTTGCCTGCATCCAGTTGCCTGCATCCAATACTTACCTTGCCTGTATCCAGTACCTACCTTGCCTGTGTCCAGTGTCTCACCCTGCCTGCATCCAGTTGCCTGCATCCAATACTTACCTTGCCTGGTTCCAGTGTCTCACCTTGCCTGCATCCAGTTGCCTGCATCCAATACTTACCTTGCCTGTATCCAGTGCCTACCTTGCCGGTTTCCAGTGTCTCACCTTGCCTGCATCCAGTTGCCTGCATCCAATACTTACCTTGCCTGTATCCAGTACCTACCTTGCCGGTTTCCAGTGTCTCACCTTGCCTGCATCCAGTTGCCTGCATCCAGCATACAGCCTTCAGTTCCCAGCAGCCTCTGTATCCTGCACCTTCCGGACTGTCAGCCTCCTCCTAAAGCGTACTGTGAGTACACGGCCGTCGGCCATTTATTACAGTACAATCGGGCCATGGAAACGCCTGAGGGGGCTATGGCAGAATTGAGTAAAACTCTCCAGGCTTTGTCCAAACGCATGGACCTGTTTGAACACCATCAGGGCCAGTTGGCCCAGTTTATGGATACCCTTGCTGTCCGGCTACCCCCAGCTGCTGCCGCTGCTCCGGGTTCTACGCTACCCCCTGCAACGTCCGGATCCGGTGATCCATCTCTTCGGAGAGAGCCCCGCATACCTCCACCCTCACGGTTTGATGGTGATGCCCAAGCCTGCCGTGGATTCATTAATCAGTGCCGAATCCAATTCGAACTTCAACCATCGCATTTTGCATCGGATCGCGCTAAGGTTGGGTACATCATCGCCTTGTTGGAGGGCAATGCGCTGGCCTGGGCTTCTCCCCTATGGGAAAAAGACGATCCCCTAGTCTATAATGTTACTGACTTCCTTAGTATGTTCCGCAAGGTCTTCGATGCTCCAGGAAGAACCTCTGCTGCCTCCTCCCGTTTGATGCAGCTCCGCCAAGGGTCTCGTTCTGTGGGTCAATATGCTATTGAATTTCGTACCCTTGCTGCGGAGACTTCTTGGAATAATGAGGCACTTACGGCAGCCTTTTGGCAGGGACTCTCTGACCGCCTCAAGGACGAATTAGTATCCAGGGAATTACCTGTCCCATTGGAAGACTTAACAATATCTTCGTTGTTACATTTCCTATACCCAAGATGATTGGGCTGACCTTCTGCCTTGGGCTGAGTTTGCCCATAACAATTCACCTCATGCTTCTACTGGGAAATCTCCTTTTTTGTGTGTCTTTGGGACAAATCCTAGATGTTTTCCGCAAGATTTTCTTGTCACACAAGTACCCGCTGCCAATGACTCTGCGGCCCAGATGACCGCTATCTGGCATGCTACTGAAATCAGCCTTCAGAAATCTGCTTTGGTGCAAAAAACTGCAGCAGATAGGAGACGTAGAGAACCCCCAGTGTATTCTGTCGGAGACAAAGTATGGCTCTCTGCTGCTCATATTAACCTACGGGTTCCTTCCTCCAAACTGGGTCCCAAATTTATTGGTCCTTTTTCTATCCTGGAATTAGTCGGCCCAGTGGCTGTTCGCCTTCAACTTCCTTCCAGTATGCGGATTCCTAACGTGTTTCATATTTCTCTCATCAAACCAGTATGTTCTAATCAGTATTCCACATCCTTACTACCTCCCGTTCCGATTTCCGTTGATGGTCAGCAGGAGTTTGAGGTCGAGAAGATCTTGGACTCTAGATTCTGGAGGAGGTCTCTGCAGTATTTGGTCCACTGGAAAGGTTTTGGTCCGGAAGAAAGAGCTTGGATTAAACATTCTGATTTGCACGCTCCTCGTCTAGTTAAAGCTTTCCACAGGAACTTTCCAGGGAAACCTGGCCCGTTGGGTCCTGTGGCCCCCCGTAAGGGGGGGGGCCTCCTAAAGCGTACTGTGAGTACACGGCCGTCGGCCATTTATTACATTTTAGTTCAGATGCTCAGTTTGTAACCCTTGTAATATAAGTTTTCAATGGTGCACAAGTTGAAGGTGATGACACTAATCTTTCCATTGCAGTAGGTTCGGCGTTATGCTCGCCATACACTATACTGATATAACACTGAGTAAACTTTAAATCTGAGATGAATGTTAAATTGATTGTAAGGTTGCGTGGAGCAGCAGTTTTACCTGCTGACATTCACTGGATGTTTCCTGGCTAGATCATGTTAGTATCATGCTTACTATAATAATATCGATCAAAAAATGAATTTGTCAGGCAGTTGTTGAAATATCGCTTAAATGTCAGGAGGTAGGTTTGTAGTGTATGGCCAGCAATAGACCAATTTTCCATTAGAGATGCTTTCCCGTTAATGCTTCCTCTTTCAATAGTCACTTCCCAAGTGACATAAAAAATGTACACCTGATCTAGAATTCTTTTGTAAATTTATGTTACTGAAATTAGTTACAACCAGTAATATACGTGTCCCCACTGGTAGTCCAAACAATGTATGTTCCTTATATACAGAAAACATTTACTTTCTGCTTAAGCTGCTGTTTAAACTATTCCCATTCATCCATCAGACAGGACTCTCAGTGTGAAGAGAGTAAAGAGCCATAGAACTACCGAACATGGCATTATGTATTTCATAGTAAATATATGCATATTAATTGATTTTAAGAATTTAAAAGTGTGCCCAGCTGTCATGGTAAATTACACAAAAATCTAAAAAAATCTCAGACTTAATGTTAAAAAATATTTCTAAAGCAGTCATGCCAACGACAGCCTAAGAGTGACCCTGGGTACTTTTATATGGGCATTTGCCAGATGTTTCATTTATTCCTCACTTGGGCAGCTAAGGAAAAATTCTACATACAAAGTCATCCACTACTAAGTTGACTTAAGAGATCTGTAAAAAGTAATGAATAGTAATGAACTGTAACACTCAATTATTTCCTTCCACATACTGAGAAAAACAGAAACTTCATTTAATGTGCATTTAGAATGATAGGATTTGGAAGACGCTTGGCTGATTAAATTCTAGATGATGTGGATGGATTCATTTGATATTATATACTGTATAAATAGGGTTTAAAGGGTATGCACACTGATTTTTAAAAACAATTTCCCATTATTGTAAACTATAATTCTTCTTAACCAACACTGTGCCATTTCTTTTGTTGATCGTCCCCTATATATTTACATATACAATCTTACATTTCAGCTTTCAATCAATGGACTTATTATCATAAATTCTTCTTCTAGTGTTGTTTTGCTGCAGCTGTAATAGTGACAGTTGGTAAGGTACGTGAAATGTGCAAAAGCACCCTTGCTATAAACAAAGTGGGCCCTGCACCGTGCAAAATGGATAGATCAAAACACCTATCCACACTAGGATAAAACAAATATCACATTTACCAATTGCAAAGTGCTAAGGCATAGATACAAATCTCTGCATATACTTTGTTACTGGTGTATGTTATTTACATGTGGAGCTTTGTATCTATGCCTTAGCACTTTGCAATTGGTAAATGTGATATTTGTTGGTCTATATTAAAAGGAATATTACATTCAGTAGTACTCTTTTGATTACTCGCCACCCTTGGCTATAGTTTATTTTATCCTAATTCTCATTTGCCATGCCTAGCTGCAACTGACACCACAGGAAATGCTGGCAGTACACATTGGTGCAATATAACAGTAGTGTGACATTTGCAAATAAGCAATGTTCATGGAGTCCATCATCACATCAATCAAATCATCAGTCTAGGTGGTTGTTGGGATGTCTTGATAATGTGACGGTTAAGATTATTTTTTTTTTATGGAGATAATTCAAATTACACATTGTAAGCGAGCAGTGAACTGTCAGCCCTGCATGAGCAGAACTTTGACAGTTTGCCACTTGTGCTAGCAGCAACTCATGGAGTTTGGAAATCCTATGGACTTTAAAAATCAGTTCAGGTTCAAAGTATCTTTTTTTTCATGACAGTTGCTTTTAATCCTTTGTAAAATAAAAACACATGTTTTTTACGTTCAAGAAACACTACTATTTATTTAAATCCCAGTACTATAAAAAAAATCCAGTTCAACTGGAGCGCTCACATACTAAAATGGTTCTAGATTTTTTCTTATTGTCATAGGCTTAAAGGGGAAGTTCAGTGGAAATGCATATGCAGTATTTTGACCTTAACCTGCTCCTCCAGCATTTTGTCTGTGTATAAATGGATGCTTCCAAATTACTGGCTTCCTGTTTGCAGGACCCCTAATAGAGACCATTATGGTTTTGCCCTTGACCCAGTGCCTGGGTTGATTCAGTTGCTCAGTAGAGATCTGAGCATGTTTGACCCATCTAACATCCAATCAATAGAAATTACTGTTCCAAGGATGTGGGCCGTTACAGAACCTAAAATGTCAGCTTTCAAAAAACAACAGCAGGGAATAGCAAACGGTATGAAATAACAGATTTTTCAAAATTGAGGAGAATATGTAGATTAACTAGGTAATACAAATGTCCGAAAGGTGATAGGCAGATGCACACTACATATATATGCTAAATGCTTTTATTTGTGAATCCCACACAACGTTTCGGCCTCCCGCGAGAATGGAGGCCTGGGCCCTCACCCCCTCCAAGATGCTTTCCGCGATCAGCCGTTTTAAACAGCTGATCGCGCATATGCTGTTTAAAACGTCTGATCGCAGAAGGGTTCTTGGGCTTGTGGTGGGCCCTACTACCATCTGGCCCGCCCTGTGTTCGCGGGGGTGGTAGTTACGCCACTGGTAGAGGACCCTGGAGAGCTGCACCTACTAAAATTCTAATAAACCTGGTGTGCCTAGGACCCTACAACCAGAATAACTAGGTATGCATTATATCAACTAACAATTTAAAAAATATTTTCCACTAAACTTTCCCTTTAAAACAACTCTATATAATTTCGTGATGTAGCAGGCCAGACAGCCAGTTAACACACAAATTCTCCTCCAGGGAGAAAAATGCAAAATGTATTTATTCTACTGTATCTTTGAATTCCTGGTAAGATGGCATTTCCTAAAATGGCTGGTTTATATATGAGAAACAGTGCAAATATTTAAACCTAATATGGCTTCAACAGATAACATTTTCTAGTTTCCCTAGAAAGCTATAGTAGAAACTGGAAGGACCAACAGCTGCAGTGGTCTTTTGAATGTGGCTAAACTTAGCTTACGGTATATTTCCTTCATCCTGGATTTTTATTAATTCTGCAGCTGGCAGTAGTGCAGTGAAGTAGTGTAGACATAGTGCTACTCCGGGTCTACCACTGTGTAAAACACAGACCCGACTCTCACAACAGATATAACATAACTGAAGTAGTTGTAAAATAGTATGTTTCATTTATGGGGTCATTTGAACAAGGCAGCTTACAGGGGCTCTATTGCCCTGCAGCCATAATAGGGCCACAAGTTATTATAGTGGCTTTTTTAGAATGCACCCATTAAACAATGCAGCTGGAGCAGCCACCATATATTCCCTGCATTCTGATTCATTATTTAAATGGTATACAGAAAGAAGAGAAGATGAAAGAAGACACTTGAAAAAGGACCCTGTGTCCGAAACATGTTGTGTGTTTCCCGCTATAAATGCCATTTTTGCAATTACCTTCGATGCTCCATGAAGCATCAATATCTTCTCTTCTTTCTGTATAATTCTTTGTCTGGACAGGGCAAGCGGTGCACCTGAGTTATCCTTCCTACAGCCCGTTATTGTGCGTTTGTCTCATTATTTGAATGGATACGTGCATGATTCTGGATGTGATTATCGCAAGCTTGCAATAATATAGGAAGGTGTCTTAAAGCTATAAACATAAAATTAATTCCCAAAAATTTACTGTGTTGCTGTGCGTGCTAGTGGGGCTTTGTACATAGTATACTCCTACAACAAATATTCCACCAACCCTCTTCATTGTAGGGTAAGACTTATTAACACCTTATGGGCTGTAAACTAATGAAAGCAAAATGGACTGTTAGCATTGAATACCTTTTCCAAGACACTCATCTCTACATATTTTGTGCATGATGTAATGTAACCTTGGTCACATTTCTTTTAGACATGCTATTTACTATCAGCATTATTATTGTTCACGGCTCAGCCAGCTCTAAGAGGCAGGAAGGGATATTTACAGTATTTAGCATGGTCACCACAGTTTGTCTGTGATGTTTAGGTTACATCCAGGAAACACTATCAGTTTCAGCCCACTTCCTCTGTCCAACAGGAAACACAAGAGATGGAACAGACTTGGCAAAGTAACTGTTATTTTTAGATTAAAAGTCTTTACAAGAGGACTATAACCATTCGGGCGTTTTATTAGGGTATCTTTTCCATAACAGCCACTTCTGCTACAGGGCTCCAAATTAGTGACCTTGTGGGAAGCCATAAGGAAACATATTTCCAGGAACATTTGTATTTTTAGAACAGAAGGTCTGTGCTGCTTTTTAAATCTTATGCTAGAAGCACTAAAATTAAAGGGTCACTATACTCACTGAAACAACTTTACATTTTCTGAAACTACAATTTGAGAGAAGTAAAATGATGGTACTCACATATTTATCTGTGCTTGCATTGTCATTAAATTATTAAATTTAGTGAGTACTCCTAATACCCCCCACCCTCCCTACTCACTGCCTTCTTTTAGTGTCTGCGACACTTATGTGTTCTGAACAGCCTCACCATGGACACTGCTGCTTACACATCTCCCCCTCCCTCCCCCCTGCTGATTCTCTTAAATGTTGCAGAAAGTGTGGTGGCAGGCAGGCAAAAAGGTCAAGCATGGGTTACATATTATAATTTCTGCTTCTGGAGTGACAGGTCTTTCCCTGTAAATGCTGTGATTAAAATGATGATTTCTCAGAATATACTGCTCAGATTTAAAATCTGAAACATTTTTGGAGGTGTGGAATGGTAAAGACACCCTTTAAGGGCTAGGCCACACTAGCTCGTTTTTCGCGCGTACGCGTTTTGCGCTAACACGGAAATCGCGGGAATGCTCCTTTGATTTCTCATGCGATTGCGCGTCTGTTCACGTTTTGCGGCGAGCATTTTTTCGTGCAATCTTTTGTGTTTTCGCTTTAAAGATAGCAAAAACGCGCGCAAACGCGAAAATAACGCGCGCTAATGCACAGAAAGCATTAGCATGCGCGCTTGGTGCGTTGTAGTGTGGCCTCAGCCTAATATTGATAAATAAACAGATGTGTGGCTTGGGATAGTACAAAACAGAGGTGTGTGTAGTAAGATTAATGAACATTATGTTATGTTGAAAACATGGTAAATCTGCACAAAGTTTAATGCAGGATTGGACAGAGTGGGCCCTTATTTACCCAAAGCTGCAGTGCTCTATTCAATATCTGTTAACTAGAGATGGACTAGAACTCGAACCCGAGTTCGAATGGACCCGGATTTCTTGGACTTTCGATAATTATCGAATGTTCGAGCGTTCGAATATGGGAATAAAATGTCTATTATGCCTATACGCAAGTAAATATTAAATCCGCTAGTAAAATGCCTATTATACCTATACGCGAGTATCGGATCTGCAAGTAATATTTCTATTATACCTATACTCTAGTAAATATCAAATCTGCGAGTAAAATGTCTATTATACCTATACGCGAGTAAATAACGAATTATCGAATCCGCGAGTCGTTCATGGGATAATTATAGAATCCGAGAGCTCGAGAGTAAAATCGATTTTTCAAAAGTCCTGGATATTCGAACATTTTCCCCAGACCATTTCCCAGGTCCCACAGCCATTTACATTAAGTTACCATAGATATTTTAATTGTATTTCATTTGAACTTTTAGAAATATTTGACTACCATTGACTTTAACGGGTCCGCTTTCGAACTTTCCATATAGTTCGAAACTTCAAAAACGGACCGAATTTTCGAAAGTTCGGCCATCTCTACTGTTAACCCCTTTATTTTACTGACTGCACGGGTATTGTAAAAGACAAACGCTCAGTTTCTGCAACAAATTCAATATGGATTTTTCACAAGACTACCCGCATGCGCTAAACCCATATTGAATTTGGAAAGGGAGACTAACCCTTTTTAGCAATGGTCTATCTAAGACGGTAGTTTAGAGGAGGGGTGCTCCACCTGAGCCACACTGCAGTGACTGGCCCACAGGTGTAACCCCACCCCTGATCTGCCTTGACATAACTACCTGCAAAAAATCACAGGTCGGCATCTCCGATTTAGAGATTGTCATTAGATACAATTGAATGTTCTAAAAATGCCCAATAATTGCATTTATGAAGACTGCTAGTGGACTGATTAATTTACTAGCATGCATGATACAATGTGACTATACAGATATCCAATAATAACATTTCTGCGCCAGAACTTATCTGAGTCTGCTGTACATAATGTACATCAAGTAAACAATTTCTGGCACAGTTTAGGTCATCATTCATTGTTGTTTCTTCGGCTAGGCCACACCAGTCCGCTTTTAAGGGCGATCCGTCCACAATTTTGATCCGATCACACTTTTTTAAAGCGGACACTAGTACATGTTGCACATGCATTCCACTAATCGGAGCGCATATGTTCCAATTTTTTCATGCAATCCCAACGCTGGAAGTGCGCATGTCAGTGTCTGACATTTCATTATAGGAATTGCTGAAGTTAGTAAGCATATAGCAGATATAGGATGTACTATAAAATTGCAATGTGGACTATTTATTTTATGTGTGTTGGAGAATTTATCTATGTGCATGCATTTTCCCAAACTAACACTGGGAATTTTAAACCATTTCAGTGGCTGCAAATTTGTATTTTTTTTTTTTTTTTAATCTGTGAGTGTTCCAGAATTATTGTTCTATATAATGTTATTTACTTGCAATACTAAGCTTGTGCACCTGAGCAGTTTTCGGATTACTGCACTGGTATGATTGCAAAGAAACCGAGGCACAGGGAGAGTTATGGGATAACTGGGTGCACAGAAAAATGAGAAGTAAAGATTTTAACAGTGATGATAATGCCACAACTAGCATTAATTTGCTGAAAAGGTCAGGTTATGCAGCAAATTAGAAAAGAGCAATGGAATGGACCAATACCAATTTATAAATAATTGAGTTGTCTAGTGGTTTTCTAAATACCACAGTTCTTAAACATTTGTGAAAACACAAACACACATGCAGATTACAGCTGGCCAAAACTGCCAGGTTTTGTTCCATTTTTGGATTGGATCTCGGAAACCCCCCCGAAAAAGCGATATTATTCCAATATTCAAAAATGGTAGTCATTCACAGCGGGTAATTACAGGCCTGTAAGTTTAACTTCAGTGGTGGGGAAGATACTGGAAAGTTTAATAAGGGAACATGTTCTAGAGTATTTTTAAAGGACTGACATAAGTAGTAGCCAGCATGGATTTAAGGAGGAAAAGATCTTGGCTTGGCATAGCAGTAGATGTAGTATACTTGGATTTTACAAAGGCTTTTGATACAGTCCCCCATAGGCAACTAATGTATAAGCTAAGGTTTGTTGAGTCACATTTGTACATGGATAGAAAATTGGTTAATGAATAGGATGCAGAGGTAGTTGTTAATTGGGCTTCATCATTATGGACTAAAGTGCTAAGTGGGGTGCCATAGGGTTCTGTGTTGGGGCCACTTCTATTTAATCTGTTTATTAATGATTTGGAAGTGGGTATTGTCAGAAAGGTTTCTGTGTTTGCTGATGACACAAAACTTTGTCGGCCATTAAAAACTTCAGAGGATGTGCAATCGTTGCAGGGGGATCTAGATAGATTGTCACATTGTGGCAGATGAGATTCAATGCTGATAAATGTGAGGTGATGCATTTTGGACTTAAAAACAGCATGGTATTGTCTTGTATAAAGAGAGGTATCCAAGGGGATTGGGGGAGCTTGAATATGAAGAGAGACTGAAAAAGTTACAATTATGTACGCTGGAGAAAATACGCTTGCGTGGGGATTTGATTACTGTGTATAAATACATTAACGGGCCATACAATAAACTATCTGGGGCATTGTTCACCAATACAAAATGTCAGAGGACACAAGGACATCCCTTAAGACTTGAAGAAAAAAGGTTTAGGCTTCAAGTTCGGAAAGGGTTTTTCACTGTGAGCACGGTAAAGCTATGGAACTGTCTTCCAGTGGACGTTGTTATGGCAGGTTCATTGGTCAGTTTCAAAAAAAAGCTGGATGAGTTTCTGCAAACAAGGAATGTTGCAAGTTACTGGTATTGATACATAAAGTAGAGTTGATCCAGGGAAATTTCAGTTAGGCAGGAAATGAGGATATTGTTAGATGGGTTGAACTGGATAGACACATGTCTTTATTCAACTTCAAATCGTATACTAAAAGGGGCATTGTTTTTAGTCAGTTCCTACATGTACTTTGGAATAACACTGACCCATCCATGTCTGATATCCAGTTGGAGATGTTCAACATGTTGAGGCATAAGAATATCTTGATTGAACAGCTCCATACAGTTAGGACAGTGTTTAACAAACCTCAGTCCCCCTTAAAATAGAAATCTTTACATGATGACAATATACATTTTTGTACCACATATACCCCATTTAGCCATAAGTTGAGGGTATACCACTAGAAAGCAGTGGGTTTCTTTGTCCAATGATAGGCAACTCCCATTTGGACAGTCCATATTGCGTCACACCTACAAAAAGGTGACTATGGGGCATATTTATAAAGAATCGATAATATCGCAAAAAAATTACCGCCGCACATCGCGCCGCGAAAATAGCGCTATCGCCGTATTTATAACGGCGAGTGCTATTCCCGCGATACCTATCGCGGCCGGATGTGCTGCTCGGTAATTTAAGCCCCTTCGCGGCGATATGTATAGCATCGCCGCGAAGGGACTTAAAATCCCTTCCCGACGCCGCTCCTACCCCGCCCACACCCCCCGCGGCGGCAGGGCGACCACCCGCCGCCGCTTCCCAGCAGCCCCTCCAACCCGTTCCCCGTTCGCGCGCAATCTCGGAACGGGAGGCTGGAGGGGCTGCCGGGAAGGGGCCGAGCAGGTGGTCGCGACCACCTGCCGCGCACCCCCTCCCCGGCATCTGAGTTCCGCGGCGGAAAGCTCCTCTTTATATAGGTTTGCAGAAATCCATAATCCGTTTCTGATTGGTCAATTTTTAATACTTGCTTTACATAACCAATCAGATTTCTGGAAAGTTCTGAAATTGATTGGTTATGTAAAGCAAGTATTAAAAATTGACCATCAGAAAAGGATTATGGATTTCTGCAAACCTATATAAAGAGGAGCTTTCCGCCGCGGAACTCAGATGCCATCGCAGTAGATGGCTGAAGAAAGAAAGAAAGAAGCGTCTGCAACATCGGCTCCGCTGGGCCGGCGGTGCCAGCAGGCTCACTGGCGGCCGCAGTGAGTCTGCCTGGCATCGGCGACTGAGTGGGGTTGGTGTCGCCAGCCCGAAGACGTCGCCCAGGGCTCTTTAAGAGCCGCACTGGGGGTCCCGGTTCGAGCTGCGGGACCCCCGCCAAAGGCATTATTAGTGCCGCAAGGGCACTTGTAAGTGCCGCAAGGGCCCTTACAAGGGCCGGGGAGGGGGTCTGTTTCGAGCTGCGGGACCCCTAAGCCAAAGGGCTCTTGTAAGAGCCGCAAGGGCACTTGTCAGTGCCGCAAGGGCCCTTATAAGGGCCGGGGAGGGGGGTCCCGGTTCGAGCTGCGGGACCCCTTAATCCCAAAAGGCTCTTCCAGGGCCCCGCTGGAGGGAGCCTCCACCCCCCCCAGCGGCTCCCTCCCGTCCCCTCCCCCGGGAGCGGCCGGGGGCTTGGAGGGGTTGCGGGGAGGGGGTGCGCGGCGGGTGGTCGCGAACACCTGCTGCGGCCCCTTCCCGGCAGCCCTCCTAGCCTCCCGTTCTGAGATTGCCGCGAACGGGGAACGGGTTGGGGGGGCCTGTGGGAAGCGGCGGGGGTGGTCGCCGCTGCCGCCGCGGGGGGTGTGGGCGGGGTGGGCGTGTCTCCCGGGGCGGGTGCGACACCGCCGCGGGTTGCCTGCCCATCCCGCAGCGGGAGGTTAGTATCGGCCGATACTAGCCGAGCGAAACCAGTACCGCCGCTTTATAAATAGAAGCGGCGGTAACAGGTAGTATCGGCGCGAAAGGTTAACGCTTGTTAACTTTTCGCGGCCGTTTTCGGACCTTTATAAATCGCGGTAAACGCGATTATGCGTTAATGGCCGCGAAAACGGCCACGAAAAGTTAACGAACCTTTATAAATATGCCCCTTAGTCTTGCCAAACTATTGGTACGCACAGACTTGAGTCCATCCTTCACCCAATTATAAGTGACACTTGGATGAGTACTAAAAAAACAGGGTGCAGGTGCAGGTATGTGGTTGGCCAGAATTTCACCACCCTCATAGTGGCAGACGTTATAACCATTAAACGTTTTATATGTGAGAGCAGATAGTGATTTATTATATTACATGTCCTTGCAGCCTTTATTATATTGGCAAAACACTTCCCAAATTCAAGAACGAATGGCAACCATTGGTCATACATACGCGATGCTCTTTCCTCAAAAAAACAGTTTTCACCACTTATTCAAAATATGGTGATTTGACAGTGGCCAGACATTTTAAATTTATGGCTCACCAACTTTCCTGTTTGAAATGTATGGTATTTGATAGAGAAAATAGAGCTTAATCTTAACCAGGACCATGACAGATTGCTACTTCAAAAGGAAGCTAGATGGATACATACTCTGGACACATTATTCCCTAAAGGTTTGAACGAGCAGTTGTCTTTTCATTGATTTTTATAGGGAAGTTTCGGTTTTTCTTTTACTTAATACAGTTGTATCTTATAGCTCTCTTAGTGTCTATTACATACAAAGTATACATACTTTGTATGTATTTTCCAGCTACAGTGTTATATGGTTTTCACTTTGTCTAATTTAATATTTTTTTCCCTTTTTAATTAATTTTTTTACTTTGTATATGGTTTTGAAACTTCTGATCACCCACTTTGTATGCTATTTAAACTTAACTTGTGCTTACATGTATGTATATGTTTTTTAAAATCCTGCAGACGGCTTTTTAAAACTCGTAGTTGTTAACTGTTTTACTACGTCCAGCGAGTGCGTCTGTTTCTTTGTAAGATGAGTGCACTCCATGAACTTCTTAATACCAACAATTTATTTAAGGTGCAATGTGATGTTTCGGTTGTGTTTCATCAACCTTGATACTTTATTTAGGTGCAAAGAAAAGTTTCGGTCGTATTTCTTCAACCTTTATTAAGCTTGATAAAGGTCAAAGAAACACGACCGAAAAGTCACATTGCACCTTAAATAAAGTATCAAGCTTGATAAAGGTTGATGAAACACAACCGAAACTCACATTGCACCTTAAATAAATTGTTATGGGGAAGTTCAGTGCAAATACATATTTTTCAGAAAAAAAAAAAAAGGAGCAGTATTTTTTCATCCCAATGACCTTAATCTGCCAATTCAGCATTTTGTTTGTGTATAAATAAATGCAACCGAAATACTGACTTCCTGTTTGCAGGACCCCTAATAAAGACCGTTATGGTCTTGCACTTGACCCAGCGCCTGGGTTGATTCACTTGCTCAGTAGAGATCTGAGCATGTTTGACCCATCCATCCCAGTCCTTGGAACGCACTCATCTCATATATTTATTGATAGCTCTCTCTCTCGAAATGGCAGTCTCTCCCTAGAAATGGCAGTCTCTCTCTCGTGCGTCTCTCATAAAAATACACCGCAGGGAACAGAGAAGTGAGGACCCAACAAACCGTTCCTGGGTATGCATTTTCTTTTTTTTTTTTTTTATAGGCATTCTATATACACATTTATGTATTTCTAGTATTTAGGTCATTAAACAATGAATCACCTGTATACAGAAGTTTTTATTGTCCCTTTAGGGCTAGGCCACACTAGCACGTTTTGCTATAAAAAAAAAAACGTTCCTGCGATTTCCGATGCGCATGCGATTGCGCGTCCGTTCGCGTTTAGCGGCGAGCATTTTTTCATGCAATCGCTTGCGTTTTCGCTTTAAAGATAGCAAAAACGCGTACTAACGCACAGAAAGAGCAAAGGCAAAAGCCTGTGCGCTTGGTGCGTTGTAGTCTGGCCTCAGCCTTACACTTACAATACAGTCTGAATTGGTAAAATATAGTTTGGACTATTGCAACCTCTATTTCTGCTACACATAGACAACATTGGGGCATATGGAAATGGATCACTTTCTGCACCTTAATAATCTCCAATATTGCAAACCTGTAATTTCAAATATAAATACACACACCTCTAAAATAACATTTTTCTTTATTAAAAATATAAAATATTTAACATGTATAAAAAGCAATATATTCAGCATTCTTACAAGATCAGTTAAATTGTGCAAACAGCAACAAGAAGGCCACATTTCTTTCATTAAGGTACAGAAACATTTCTTGCAATTTACACACAGAATGTATATATAAGAAGTAACTACATTAAAAAAGTAGATTTGTTTCAAGCAATCCACTTAACAAAAATATATTAATAGATAGGCACTCTCACGTACTATGGGGGGAGACAGCAAAAACAGACACGCGTGTCAAACTGGGACAATTTAACAAGTCCCTAATGATAATGCATTTGTAAGACAGAACGATCATACAGGTTCCAAAAGGTGGGTGGAGGCATTTCATTTTATCAGCTGTTGCTTTTTATTCTAACAGCATACCGTGTCTCCTTCTAGACTTAATATATTTACCTTTTAAAATGCCTGTATTTTAAATATGGAGAAAACAGACCTTAATGAAAAATAAATAAAATCTGAAATAAGTATAATAAAATACAGTAACCGTGATTGTTTAACACAAAAACAATTCTATTAATAGAAACATCACCGTTTTGTAGATTTTGGATCAGATCTTCCATAGGAAGGAAAAGCTTAATGTGCTATTTAGCTGCTGAAAGTGAAAATCAGAAAAGTTTTGGAAGCTGCCGTAGACGATTAACATCTAAAATATCTCCAACTCTACCTGGAGAACAGAGATTTCTTTTTCCAGGAATGTTGGGATCTTCACCATGAAACAACTGTGGGTTCTCCTTTTCTGGGTGTCGTGTAAACTGCACTTTTCCAGACGAAAATTTAGTTTTTGCCTTTAAATCTTTTAGGAAGTGAAGAGGTTTCTCCTCAAAAGGTTCTGGATTCACACACTTGGTTAAAATTTCATTTGTAATATTTTTTAATTTATTTGCTTCCGGATGATGAATCCATTCATGATTAGAATCTACACCTGAATCTTTCTGTTTTCGCCCTGGCCCTTCTCTTATATCAAGAAGCTCATTGTTAGGAGAATGATCAGGAAACAGTCTTCTGTTTTTATCCAAGGTATTGCCTTGTGTCTGTTGCAGGGAGAAGTTACTCTCAGAAGGCAAGTCTTGTTCCTCCACACTGCTATCATTACTCTCTATCAAGCCGTAACGTTTCATGTATTTCTTTGTTGCAAAAGACATGTTACTTGGAGAGATTAAACTAAGTCCAACCATGCTTTTCTCAGTGTTTCCAGATACAAGGCTATTTAAGTATACCATGTCTGTTTGCTTGTCCTTATTTGCATGGCTTAAAGAAAGCTGAGTTAGTTGAGACTCACTTAGATACTTCAGGGCAATGGCATTTGCTTCCATGCTTAGATCAACTCCATTAGGTACAAACCCACTTAAGCCAATATTTGTTAATGATACATAGTTTAGTCTTGATACAACTGCTTCCGGATTAATGCAAGCAAGTATACTGAAAATATAAAGAAAACATTAAATACATATGCTACTGAAAGTAATTGTTCCACTAAAGTACAACTTCCCAATATTGTTCTTGAACATCATTAAAGTCACACTCCTTCTCTATAAACATGTATGCTTGTTCGGATTATTAATGGACAGGAGTCATGTGCGCAAAAAAAAAAAAAAGGTTAACTTTTACAGAGTGTATTTACCATATTTAGCTGAATCTCAATGTATTTATAAATTAAATGTGGGGCAAAAGTTTTTCTAGTAGACAATACAGCTTTTATAAGTAGTTTGTAGCCTTGGCCTTTATGGAACATAATAAAATAAAGGACAACTAAAGCCACAGAACAACACAACCAGAAGGCAGAACACCTTGATATAAAACCAGTAATCTGTGTCTTACCTGTTATTTTGATACGGGCACTGGGAAATTTACCTAAATAACATATGGTTTATGTTTTACTTCACAGCATTCTAGTATCATACAGTTTGGTCAACAACCATTATGTTCTGCACATGCTCAGTGATTAGCTATGGCAGTTACTTGTTACAGTTGGTCAGATAAAGCAAGGAAGCATGTGACTGAGGTCAGGAGGTGTGATCTGACACTGCACATACACACAGATACTTCATCCAGTTCTTAACAGGCTTACATTTACTTTAATACAATTTACTGAAGTGGGATTTTATAGCATATTGATGTTTTTAGGGTTGTCGTTTAAAAAATTGGGTTTAGTTCTCCTTTAAGACCATGGAACAAAAATATTTTGTGCTACACTTTAGATCACTTTGCAGCACATCTTGCAATATACTAAGACCTTCAATTCTAATTCAACGGTTTGTGATCTTGCACAATGTAAAAACAGGATACTCCAGCAAAGAATTACATACTCGAGTATAAACCGTCCCGAGTATAAACCGAGGTACCTATTTTTACCAGAAAAAAAATTTAAAGTGATCGACTCGAGTATAAGTCGAGGGTAGAACTTATGACCCCTCACCCTTCCCCCCAGTTCAGTGTGTACCTTTTGTGGCAGCTTCCCTGTAGCAGCCTCCGCAGTACAATCCAGGCAGCCGCTCGCTATACTGAAGCGCCGGCTGACGTTACTGCTCGGCGCTGGGCAGTGACGTCAGCCGGCGCGCCAGTATAGGGAGTGTGGGAGCGAGCAGCTTCTGGATTTCAAGTGAAAGGTAACTGACTCGAGTATAAACCAAGTTTGGTTTTTCAGGCTGATTTTACAGCCTGAAAAACTCAGTTTATACTTGAGTATATACAGTAACCTTCCATGTACACTATATTTTGTAATACTGTCCCCAATGAGTCCAAATAAAAAACCACTTCAACATTACACCGATTCTACATTTGATCCAAGACGAATATATAATAGAATGGAGCAGCAGTTTACCTGCCCAACAGTGCTATGGTTTCTTTTTCCTCTGGTAATGGCAACCTCACCCTATTATTCACTCTCTGTGTCTTTTTCCTAACTTTTCAGTCAGATCTTATTCTAACTCTAGCCAAATCAGTGCTAAACGAGGTAATTAACAAATTGGTGAAGGTGGATTAATCAGCTCTGAAAGCTTTATTCACCTTCAGATAGTAAAGGCTTAATTTTTTTGATAGGTACACTATTGACAAATGCATTGTAAAGGGTATGAAGATGGAATGCATGACATGGATGAATGAGAACCTTCCCAAACCATCAACTTTATAAATAACAAAACAACCAAGGGAAATGAACTTAAGTTAGGCAAAAAGCTTAAGGCAAGCGAAAAAAAAAAAGGAGGGAATGTCCTTTAAAGGGAAAGTTCAGCATAAATACACAAGCTTTTAAAGGGCATGTCCACCCACATACTTTAACCCAGTACTGGCCCCACTGTGTAGTCTTGAAATATACCTTATACCTTACATGCCTGCTCCAACTGGCTGCCCTGGAATGTCTCTGCAAAATCCCAAAAAGTGAAGAGCAGGAGCGTGGCTGTGTCCCAAAAGGTTTCTGCCTCTTACCTCTCCTCCGAGAGAATTCTGTCATGTGCAGTGAAGCCCCTCCCTCCCGGTTTTCTCTCCCTTCCCCTAACTCAATACCCCTTTGCTTTAGTATAGTGCTCCCTATCCCAGCCAACCGCTATTTTATTTTAAAAAAACCACAATCCGAACATTACTTACTTTCCTTCACTCCCCCAGCGTTCTGTAGTGCCTGCAGCCATGTCTGTGATTGGCTGCCTCTCAGCCAATCACGGACGCGGCTGCAGGTCTGGCCCCCTGCTTGCCTTTCTAGCAAGCAGAGGGCTGAGATTACAGTGCCGGGGAAGTGAAGGAAAGTAAGATATGTTAGGATCGTATTTTTAATAAGTAAACATAGCGGTTGGGGTGGGATAGGGAGTACTAGTACATATAAAAAAAAGAAATCCGAGGGTGGATATGTCCTTTAAAATGCCCCCCAATGATATGCCCATCCAGCATTTTGTCTGTATAAATAAATGCTTCCCAAATGCTAACTGGTTGCAGGACCCCTAAGAGTCTGCTATGGATCTGAGCATGTTTGACACATCCAGGGTTGCCAGAGCTAAGGTGTCTCCGAGCAGAAGGGGGAAAGGCCGTGATGTCACAGTGGGCAGGTCTTCTATTTAATTTTTATTAATGATTTGGAAGTGGGTATTGTCAGCAAGGTTTCTGTTTTTAAATATCCTTTGAAGCTTTTAATGTTCAACAAAGTTTTGTGTTGTCAGCAATCGTTGCAGGGGGATCTAGATAGATTGTCACATAGGGCTGCTAAGTGGCAGATGATATTCAATGTTGATAAATGTAAGGTGATGCATTTTGAACTTAAAAATCCTTGTGCTGCTTATACTAAAATTGGCTTTGTGTTAAGTGAATCCCTGTTGGAAAAGGATCTTGCAGTTTTGGTGGATAACAAACTTAAAGGTAGCAAGCAGTGCCAGGTGGCAACAGCCAGAGCCAGCATGGTATTCAAGAGAGAGATGTTATTCTCCCACTTTACAAAGCATTTGTAAGGCCTCATTTGGAATATGCAGTGCAATTTTGGAATCCTGTGTACAAAAAGGACATCTTTGAAATGGAAAGGGTTCAGAGAAGGGCAACTAAATTAATAAGGGGATTGAAGGATCTTGAATATGAAGAGAGAGACTGGATAAGTTACAATTATGTACGCTGGAGAAAAGGCACTTGCGTGGGGATAGGATTACCATGTATAAATACATTAACGGGCCATACAATAAACTATCTGGGGCATTGTTCACCAACGGTCTTCCAGTGGACGTTGTTATGGCAGGTTCATTGGACAGTTTAAAAAAAGCTGGATGAGTTTCTGCAAACAAGGAATGTTGCAAGTTACTTGTATGATATATAACCAGAATTGATCCAGGAATATTTTCGATAGCCACTTGGAGTCAGGAAGGAATTTTTCCCCAGAAATTTCGTGGGGTTTTTTTGCTTCTGGATCAACGGTTAGGCAGGAAATTATGGTATTGCTAGATGGGTTGGACTGGATGGACATATCTTTATTCAACCTCAATCTCTTTATTCAACCTAACTACCGGTACATTAAAAAACCCTACTCCTTAAAAACCGCCTAGCCCAGCAGTTACATTTTTACAAGTTTACCTTGCGCTATCTGATGTGTCAGCATTGGTTGTTTGTAGATCTGATGTATCCATGTCAAGATTAACTCCCAGGTTTTTTAACTGCTTAAGGGTAGCCTTTAACACAGTATTGCTGTCATTGTCTGGTTGCTTAGAAGGTATAGACTCTTCTGTAACATTTTCTGAAGCCATTGATGCATTCTGAGAGTAATATTTTGTACTGGAGTTTTCATCCTCAGCTGATGAGCTCTTTAATAAGTTGTTTACCTGCGACTAGTTGAAAAAAAAAAAAAAAAAAAATTTAAAAATTAACAAATTGGTCTAGTGACTGGAGCAGCCAAATTGAATGTGAATACCTACCAGTAAATCCTTGTAAAACTTCTCTGGGGGAACGCTGGATATGTGGTTAGAGATTTCGGTGGGGTTTGAGCTTTCTGTATGTTCATCCTGATGGATGATGCTTTCTGATTTTGTTACACCATTTTGCTCTGTAGGTAAAGGGTCAGAGGGCTCATTCCTTTTATGGGAGGAACTATAAAAACAAAATTCTATTTAAAATGTATAAAATTATCTGCATTCCAAAAATTCCAGGTTGATATAAAAATATTTCATCTAAGTATCTATTTTTATTTTTTAAATTAAAAATTAGATTAACTTTTACAAATGGGTAAAAAAAAAAACAAATTCTCAGGAATTGCACAATGTATCCAGAGGACACAATTGTCACAAATAATGGTAAAACACATAACTTTGGTCTTAGGCTTAGTAATAATGGCCAACTTCAGCCCAATATTCTGTCCTTCAATATATATTGATCAGAAATCCGTTGGTTAAAAAACATGTTCCAGACAATATTTTGGCCTGACTGATTTTCCACCCTGTTTTTTTGCTATTGTTTAAAATTTCTTGAAGGGCAGATTCACTCAAAAAGTGAACCTATTTTCTTCTCATTAACCGAAGAATGGGTGGTAAAGGTCTTACCCCCCGTTCTTCAATTATTAACAGGAGCCGGGAATGAAGATAAAACCTACCTTGCTCCTCTGCCGACTCTCAACTGTTTTTGGGTTGAACTATACTATAGCGCAAAGATTCTTAAATGTTGTGCCACCAGATGTCTGAAAACTAAATTTCCAAGCTTTCCTCACTACAGAGGGAAGCTAGAGAATGCTGGGAGTTTTCAAAACATCTGGGAGGCACACCGTTTGAGAATCCCTGCATATAGCATGCCTGCTAACAGGCTTCTGAAAGGTATGTTTGAAAGGCATTTTAAAAAGATCAGTTCCCTGCAGTGCATCACTTGAAGAGGGAAAAGATTTTTAAACAAATTAAAGGACATGTCCACCTCCAAACTAAAATTTTACCCACTGCTGGCCCAACTGTTTAGTGTTAAAAATGCCTTACCTCTCTATTCTGCTCCTTATTGGTTTTTCTGTAGTGCCTGATAAAAGTCCAGGAAACTAAAGAGTAGGAGCCTGCCTGTGTGTAGTCTAGTATCGGCTTCCTTGTCTCCCCTGAGGACTCTGGCATGTGCAGAAGAGCTCTCCCTCCTCTGGATCCCTCGGTGCTGTAGTGATCCATCCCCAAATTTTAAATTTATTATAGTGTAGGGGACCTATCAACCCTAAATTCTAGGGCTATAACATTAAAAACAGCACAGAAACACATTTACCGGACCTCGTTCACTTGGCTCCCTCTACTAACCCGCAGCTGTGTCTGCCGGTCTGGCCTCTACTGCTCTTCTGTTCCCGAAGTAGCAGAAGAGGCAGTGGCCAAGGGAAAAATGGTGGTTAAGTGGATTTCTGTGCTGTTTTTAATGTTACAACCCTAGCGCTTAGGTTTGTGTCCCCTACACTATATTAATTTTGTATTTCATTTTTGGGGGTGGAGATACCCTTTAATTTTAGGTTTGTGGGGGTTAGTTGCCCTTTAGGAAGTTACAAATATCGAAATACAAAAATACTGCACATAAGCAAGGGGCAAAATGAAAGAACAACTTGTAAAATTGTAAATACATCCATTTCTATACCTTCATATAGGACCACCTTGCATTTTGGGTATAGCCCCCTTTAGGTGTAATGCATTTTAAGAGCAAAGCAGTAATGCATGCATTTTACTCTTAAAAAAGGAATACATAATGAAATTCATTTCACAGCTCTGCTAGTTTTAAAATGGTAATACAATGTTAACCAAACAGTTTGTGGTAGATAAGATTTCTAACTGAATATGGAGATTTAAGATTAGGGAGTAGGTACCTCCTCCCAAAATGTAATATACATTACTACAAGTCAATGAGCCATAGTAACACAAAATTAAAGTTATTTCTTTAAGAAATATATTAAATGTTTATGTGTCTGCATTCTTTAGGACATGTAGTGTATTCAGTAGATTGACCCACTGAGCTGCTGTAGAAGAGGGATACAGGACTGTTTAGCAAAATGTTTTATTATTATATATATTGCAGTTTTTTCGCAGAGGGATTTCTTAGAATTTAAAGGGTCACTATACTCACTGAAACAACTTTGTATAATCTGAAAGTACAATGATGTTACTTACATGTGTGTCTGTGCCTGCTGTTAGTGAATTTTCAATGTTTAGTAACTGCTCCACAATGGCCCCCACCTCCCTTAGTCACTGCCCACTTGTAAGCCAGCTGACACTGGATACATTAATTTACATAATAATGAGCCTATAGAGCCCGACACTATGCAGCTCATTAACATATCTTTCTGACACTGCTACTGTGTTAGACACTTCTCCCTTCTGTAGATAGATAGAGATTGAGACAGACACAGACAGACAGACAGATACAGACAGATAGATATATAGATTGATATATAATGTAAAGACGGATATATAAATTGATATATAATAGACAGACAGCACGATAGACAGATATATAGATAGACAGGGGTTGTAATAATAAAATGTTTTTACATGTTTTGGGAGATCCTTGTAAGCTCACTGAAGGGACACAAATTAGCATACCTGGTTTGAGTGACAAGTCTTTCCCTGTACATGCAGTTATTTAAAATGAAGATTTCTGAGAATCTACAGCTCGGATTTCAAATCTGAAAAATGTGTTGGAGTAGTGGGCGATTACACTATCTAAATGTATGATTTTTGAAAATACGATTTTTGTAAGTATATATATATATATATATATATATATAAATGTACACAGGCAGTCACGGGTTACAAACATTTCACAGCTTTATTACTTTACTTACTTACAAATGGGGGGCATAAAACAAAATACTGTAAAGCATGGGAGTCTGTAGGAGCGTACAGCCAGGTGGTCCACCTGTGATTATCTACCTACCACTGTATAATGGGCCCTCAACCTACCCCTTTAGCCAGATTTCGATGTACCACAAGCTGTCCGGCATCGCAATCCATTATTAAAAATGCTGTCAAGTTGCATTTAAATAGGTGTATGTATGTACCGGTTCTAACTTACATACAAATTCAACTTAAGAACAAACCTAAAGAACTGGTTCATAATCCAGCGATTGCTTGAATATATTTAAATTTTAATAAGCAGTTAAAGCGCTACCAGCATTAAAATGCTTTTGTCTAAAGATTTCTTTAAAACAAACTTTTAGACTAAAGGATTTCCTTACTGTAAGGAAGAGGAGTGGTTTTCTTGTTCAGTCTGTCGAGTGCTTTCTGTAAAACTGTACATGTCAATTTCTTTTAAGGAGGACGTTATGGTGTTCTGACTTATATCTTCTGTATTCCCAGGAATCATAAACTGGTTACAGAAAGCAGAATCCTCTTGTCTATCCTCGCTATCATCTTTCAGAGGACAGGGAGGATTCCAAAATAAACTTGCACCTTTAAGAAAAAAAAACTGTGTTAAAATTTGGATTAATTTCCAAACATGCAGCATTTTATTCAATCTAATTTGTGTTGGATACAGACTTAGCTCCCTTTCTGAAGCAACACGAACTTTTGACCAGAAAGTGGAATTGACCAGCCTTGACTGATCACATAAATCACATAACCATCCAAATGACTATCATGACTACATGGTTATTGAAATGCATTCTGGCCTGCAAAAGTAGCAGGTCACGTGACCAATCAAGGTTTTACTAAAAGGACTGCAAGGGGCCCCCATCCAATGTGAAGTAGGTAGGTGCCAATTAAAAGTTTTTGTTTCCGTGCAGTTCTTGTTTACAAATAGGATCTTGTTTTATATACGGTACACTGGCTAAAAGCATTCTGCACTCTGAGCAAGCAGTGCATATGAAGAAGGAAGATTTGTAGATCTGCTAAATACCACCAATTTACCAAATCTACTGATAATATTTTTCTCCCATGTCTGACAAAAAGGACCAATTTGGTCATCAATTAGCACACACACAATATTGTAGCATGTAAGGCCGCCATTATAAAAACTCATCAGTTGTAGTACTGGTGTCTGCTGGGAAAAAAAACAAACATTATCTACCAACAGAGACTTGCATTTCAACATAATCACCTGCTGGAGAAAGCAGTCGGTAGTGCAGTTCCAAATTTTCTTGTTACTATGAAAACCTTTAGTGCATAACTTGTTAGCCTATGCAGTCTTCAAATTCCCTAGCAAGGGTTATCAGCACAGAGATCTGGTTGCTTGCCAAGCCATGAAACCGACCTGTCTCAAAAGCAATAGACTAAAGGTGCCCATTCACATGCGACTAAGGTCAAAAACACCCGATGCAGGGAAATAGGAATAATAGCTTTGTATATAATGTATACACACTTTAAACCTGCACAATCCTTATCTGCACTGTATACTTAAGTATAGGGAACCAGTAATAATCCAACATAATTTTTCGTTCGGTCACACAGGTTTGCAATGTTGACGGCGGTAGCCACAGTATAATATATGCATGGCATATCTGTGTATGGGACATTCTAGGAATGTGGTGAGCACACCTTTCGAAATGGCAACCGCCTGGGTGCATGGCACGCCAAACAGGTATCCAATTGTTAAAAAATAAGCAGCACTCAAGGGACTTGTAAAGTAGAAAGACAGTCTTTATTCACATCACATGATGTGAATAAAGACAGTTCAATCACAATGCCCCGGTGCATCCAAATACATACTTCATTAAACAATGATACGAGGAGCACTCATGGGTCTTTTTCCAAGGTAAATTTTTATTCACAGCAATCTACGCGTTTCGGCTAACTACCGTATCTGTCCTGAGTCCGAGGATATATAAATATATATAACACATTTGACTAATATGTTAGTCATCCTCAAAAGACCCAGGAGTGCTCTACTTTTTGATGGTGTTCTACAGTTTAATTTAAGAAGCAGCAGGGCAGGATTGCTAGTAGATGGATAGAGATAGTATATCTACCTCCATCCATCCATCGATATCCATCTGTCGATATCCATCTGTCGATATCTATCTGTCGATATCTATCAATGTAAAAATTCTGAAAACTGGAATGCTCGAAAACTGCATAGGGGAAATGTAGAACGTTAGTCTTTAGCATTTACCCAATATCACCACCTGCAGGTCACTGAATGCATTTTATGGTGCAAAAAAACAAACACTGTAAGAGAATATATACAAGTAGTAATAAGTACCTGTGCCAACAGCAATGCTCACACTTTTTGATCTAGTGGGCTCAGATTCTGTTTGCTTCAGTTTAGAGCTATTTGTCTTGGATTCAGAATGGGTGGCCTGAGCCTCCAGGAGACGTTGAATCTGCACAAGAAATTATATGGATTAATTTTTTTAAAATAAGACTAAAAGCACTATTGTCTACTGTCAGGCACTGAGGACAACACATTCTATGCCAAAAAATAAATAGAACATTTAAAACTTTTTTTAGTCCTTTTTTTAGTCCTTAAGAAATCTAATAAAGTAAGCCCAAGCTATTCCGTTGTAATTGGAACTTCAACTGCTAAATTTTTGAACTTTCCTACCATAGTTGGCGATGTTAGGCCCAATTATGCAAAATGGAAATTTAGGACAGAATTTTACTAGCAGCTGGTAAGCTTGGTCTCCATACAAGCATCCTGTTAAAAACTGCTCATTTGTGCCTTTAAAACAAGTCTAAGATGATGTGTCTCGCTGTTGTCAATCCAGCTTTATAGTTTCTCTCCCTACTCTGCACTGTTTTTGTGTCTTTGAGACAGGCATGCAATTTAAGCTGTGGGATGCCAGTGCTAGGCCTTCTTGTATCTAGTAGGGAAGCTCAAGGAAGTGTTACAAATGCTGAGCAATACTGACCAAAGGGCATAACTGCAGTTATAGCAGTGGGCTGAGAGTGAACCATGTGTTCAGGTTTCCAGTTATGGATGCGGAAAGTAGATAGCCAGCCTGTCCTGAGTGAAAGCAGATGACCAACACCTTTTTCTGTGCTATTAGTGAGTAGTAAGGCAAGTGTCAAAACCAGCAATCTACAGTGAATTGTTGTGGGCAACCTGACCACATCACCATCACTGATACTGGTGCAGAGATCACCCTAGTTCATCCTGATATGGTGGATAATGAGAGAATCATTTGGGGAAATCACACAGGTACCCCATGCAAAGGTTTTTATTGATTGGGGGGATGAAAGATGCATTATTGGGAGCAGATTTGGGAAGCCTTATTATATTGTGCCCCTTTGGGGGAAACCAAGGATTAACCAACCCAAAAACATGGGACAGGGGTCTGATAGCCGGCACTGAAATCACGCTTTGGGTAAATCTCTTTTGGGACTAACCAATGCATGAAAACACGATATTGAATAGTGTTTGCAAGATTTATCCAAAGCCATAGTAGCTCAGGGTAAATTGCCCTGCTGGAAGGGCACAGATGTCTAAAAACATATCCCAAGGGTTAACACCCCCGAAACGTTGGGATATTTAAGGTTACTGGTTCACAAATAAACATTTATGTTACTTGGAATGAGACTCTTCTTTCGTCTGCCGAGGATAAAATAAAAAATTGCAATTGGATCGTATGTTAAAAAGTGCAAGTTTGGCCTTGCCCCTCAAACTGACAAAAAAAAAAAGGTCTGTGCTGCTATGGGGATGCAAGAAGTTTCTTCTTATGATTCTAGCAGATCAGCTGCCTGTAAGGATCATTTCAGGGCCAGTCAGCAATTGAAAACGTTAAGAAAAACACACAGGAAGGGGAGCTGCCAAGCAATATCACTTATTAATGTATGGAAGAGTCTGCAACACCACATGGGGCAAACACATTGAATAATTATTCTTTCTATTACACAACTACTTAAAGCCCCCACTGCAGGTCTCAGGAGTAAGAGAAGTGTACAGCAGTTTAATTGGTGGTTGAACCATCCTACCAAAGCAGGATGGCAGCATAAACTTACCCACTGAGAATCTTGTCCAACCAAGTGCTCTAGGCAATAGAAACAAGACGTGCTAATGATCACCATCAGAGGAAAGCATGCTAATTGCCAGGAAACTAGCAGGGAGATTCAATAAAAGTTCTTATGGTTTAAAATGGTGCTAATTTTGACCAACCAATCAGATATCATTTAACATTTGAAAGTTAGCACCATTTTAAATGATAAGAACTTTTATTGAATAACCCTGCTAGTTTCCCCATGGAAGAGCATCATTCTGAATCATTTCCTTTTTTACAGAAGGGGGGGGGACAGGTGATATGACAATGTAGGTTTGAAGCCCAAGTTTTCTGTTGGCTGGGCGTTGATGTGGTCTGCCAGACCCTCTGTACTGAGGGGAAAACAATAGTGGTGTACCCACTGTTTGTTCTGGTCACAAGTGGAGGGGGGGGGGGTGTCAGATCTGCAGCGTGAATGGGAAACTAGGGGGGTGTATCCGCTGTTGTCCCAAGACATGAATTTTTTACATTGTAGCTGTAAGTAGAGCAGGTGCTCCTCAAGTGGAAGGGGATGTGTGCTCAGAATGGCTAATCAGATCCAGAACACTGACTGTGGGCAATGTATGTACTAGAAAATATGTATCAGGATACAGGCAAGTGCTGATTGACTTTAGATTACATGACAAGACAAAGAGCAGCACTCGTAATCACATCAATTTAAATGTAAGTAGCTGCATTTTTTTTTATTAGAAATACAATAAATTTACATGAATTTGCTACTTACCTGAGACTGAAGCAACTTGAGTTGCTTGTCCTGTTCAGCAAGTAATCTATAAGCTTCTGTAGACAGTCCCAGCATTCCACTGGCAGAGGGGGTGATTGGAGAAGGGGTGTGCCTGCATGAGTGAGGACTACAAGCATTTACTGACATAGACTCTCTTCTTCCTGGTGACAATACTAGTGGGTCAACAGGAGGCGAGCAAAACTCTGTTTTAACATTATTTTGTTGGCAGCCAGCAAGATGGATTGGGCTGCAGCACATGCTTGGACAAGCCACATTTTGGAAAGTAGGTATAACACTTTCACACGGTTCTGGTGGATTTTCAAAAGCATGAAAAGGTATGAGTGAATGGCACTTTACAGTACTATGACAACAATTGTGAATATTGCCTTGATGTAAGGGTTTTGGTCCTTCTGTTACATGTCTTGTCTGAAGAGGAAAGGTAACATTATGGTTGGGGTAATTTGAGGAAGTTGTTGGCCAAGAATTAGATAAGAGTGACCTTCTAAGTGTATCTGGCCCAGAACAGTGGATCTGTCCACTCCTATTATCAGTTTGATCTTGCTCAGATGACACTTTGATTTGTTGCATTGAAGAGTCTGGGGATAATTTTTGAGTGGAATGAATAGAAGTGGTAGTTGCAGAATTTCTCCTAACCTGCATTGGACAGGGCTGACACTCATCTGGTGAATATTTGCCTTTGTAAGGCTTTATGGTAGTTGCCTTTGCAGGATTTTGTTGCTTTAAGTTGGAATCATTAGATTGGTTCTCATAAAGCTGCTGTTGTTCAACAGGTTTGGACACATATTCCAAAGCACCGTTTACAATATGTGGCGTTGATGAAAGAGGAGTATTATTCTTCTTTTCTGTGGTATGTGATGGAGTCTTAGAATCAAAAAAACTACCGAAGACCAAAGAAAGTTCTGGGACAGATGGATGTATTCTGGTCACCTATAGGAGAAGATAACATAATAAAAGCAGGTTGAATCCCCTATGCAACCATAAAACAATATTTTTTATGTATGTAACTGTATTCATATGCAAGGATGTGGCCACACTGCAACAGAAGGTAACGTGTGAAAATCACACATGTAATGCAGCACGTTTCATGGGCGCTACGGTCAGTTTGTGCTTCCAGTAATAGCCTGTAATCTAAACACAATCATATCACAAATACAAAAATGGTGAACGCACGTGCTCCAAAAACAACATGCGGGACACACGATGTGGCCGCCCACATATGCTGGCATGCATTTCAAAACAGTTTTGTAAGCGTCTGTGAAACGCACTAGTGTGGCCTCTTCCTTAGACCTGCATGAGGTGTTTTTGGACTGACTGATATTTTTGACAACAAGATTGCAATATTGCTGTATATTTTGCTTCAACATTTTCATCGGATTTTTCAACCAGATTAACTGAAAATTTGGAAGGCATGTCTGTAAATTTTGCCCAATTGACATTGGTAAAATTTTGGGGCTACTGTGTTTTTTTTTCCAGCCAGCAGAATACAGATTTGTGATCACAATACACAACTATGTTCTAGCTTCCATTTACAATTTAATTATTTATGTCCCAACTAATCAGTTTTAAGTTATCTTAAGGGCATCTCCACCCTCCATACTGCCTACCCTGTTTCTGTGCGAGATTGAAACCAGCAGGGGTGGTGTGACTATGCTGCAAGGGATCAGGTTCTGTAAGAAACTTTGGAAAAGGTAAGTATAACAGGGGGAACTTAACCTACATAGATTTTTGTTGAGAGGGTGGACTGGCCCTTAAAGTTTCCTGTACTTGAGATTTGAATTTTAAAAAATAATCTTTATTAGCCCAACTACCAAACACGTTTACATTTTTTTAGCAATTTCTCTCAAAGAAATACTCTCAAACTATTTGATTTATTGCATCTAGCTTTTTTTTTTTTTTTTTGAATAAGCAATTTTATTTCATAAATCATTTAGCTACATCCTACAATGTCCATCAGCCAATATAAACTACAATGATGCATACTGTAGGACATCAGTAAATTCCCATATCAAAAGAAACTGACCAGCTGACAACACCAAAGTAGGGAAACCTAACAGTATATACATGGTCTACATATATTTATTAGCTAATTCCACAGGATAAAAGTGTATGCTAAGAATATTATAATTAAGAAAATTTCTTAAGTTATAAGTATTAACCTCATTCATTATGCAGTTACCTGTTGGACTGAAGGGTGAGGGCGAGGAGATGGTCTTGGAGAAAAATCTTCATCTTCCACACCAGAATCATGGTCACTTTTTAAAAGTTTTTCAGGAGAACTGGCTTGTCTAGAACTAAAACAAAAAAAAATGTGAACAAACAATGGCTTTTATAGGAATACAAAAAAACCCCCAAAAAGAACGCACAGAAATCGCACACACAATTGTGCAATAACGCTCATGATTGCATGCGTGATTTGGTGCGTTGTAGTGTGGCCTCAACCTTAGTTCTCAGTTTAACAACCCGTAAGTAGCCTTAAACTTCTACCTTAGTGGTTGGGGGTGGGAGGGTATTCCTTACAATATAAAGGTTTTTACGCTAGGTGAAGAGAGGCAAGAGAGGGATCGGGAGGGAGGGCTCCTCTGCGCATGTCAACCATCCCTTCCGGTGGCAACATAGAAGGAAGCAACGTTTGGACAGGAAGACAGCCACTACTCTAGAGATTCCTGGACTTTGGACATGGACTACAGGGGAACCCAAAGGAGCAGGAATGTACGGATTTTTTTTTTTTTTTTTAAGTATATTGTGGGACCAGTAGTGGGTTAAATTTTAGTTTTGGGGGTGGACATTCCCTTTCAGTTATCCAATATACCTGCTATTAAAACTGTTGAACGGTCTTCCAGCAGATACCAAAAAGTTCTCTCTGTAAAAAAATGAACGTATTTGTATAAAGTGATATTATCCACACGCAAGTGCAGCTTCTACAATGTAAAAAGGCATAACTTATCTAATCTGTTTTCATAGTCCAGCTCCTCCTTTCCCCTTATTTATTTGCCTTTCTTTGAACTGTATCCATTTGTTAAAGGATTAGTACGCTGTAAAACCAAGTTAAGATTAACTGGAAACAGCAGGTTTAAAAAATCTTTTGCCCCAAGGTCCCTCCTTTTGCCCCCCAAAATATAAACCTGCTGCTTCCAATTAAACTTAACTTGGTTTTACAGCATACTTATCCTTCAAGCTGTGTTATACACAATACAATATTTCGGCCGATCAAACCGAAATGATTGCATGGGTTTTCCGGCCACGACTGACCATTCATTCGTCCAAATCTACGGATGATCGTGCAATCTTCTATGGACTGCACTCAGTCACTGCGAACTGTCAGCCATGGCTACTTCTGCCGCGACAGACAGGCCTTTGTCCTGGCTTGTAGCAAAACATTCAGTTGGGACAAAGGATCCCATGGTGTGTACCCAAATGCATCACTTAATCAACTTTGAATCTCAGAATGCAGAACAAATAATCTAGAAGATATCAGTTAAACTGGCTAATGTAATGTGTGGGAATTTAAAGGTATTTTATAATTTGGTACACTTTCACATTCTTCATCCTCAAAACTTTGAATAGCTACATGTCATAGGTGTTTTTCTTATGAGTGGCATGCATAGTATATAATATAGTGGATAATGCACCCCCCTACTGTAAATTATGGGTTGAATGCCTAAATTGCATTTATTATAAGTCACTGAGGAGTTCTGTGATCATATAGAAGCACGAGGCCGCAGGCAAAAAACATACTTTCTGCAACAGATTATGACAGCCCCTCTGGGCTGTTAACTATGATATGTTCTATTAGATAGATAGAGAATATATAAATATATAGACAGATATATGATAGATAAATAGACAGATAGATAGATATTGGATAGACAGACTAGATTAGACAGATTAGATATTGGATAGATATACAGTACAGTCAGACAGACTTTGCAGGACAGTGATAGCAAAGCAAAGAATGTTTATGGGGAAACTTAGATAAGAGCAGTCTACCAGAACCCCCCCCCCCCCCCCCTTCCCCTTCTATCGAAAAACAGCCAAGCACCATGAAAGAAAAAACAAGGCAGAGTTGGCAGACAGAATTTATGGCATCGCTAATAAAAGCATCTCAGTGCTGACTGACCCCCCCGTGCCTTGTTTGATCTCCTGCTTGTGCTTCCGTTCGGCAGTTTTTTGTTATTTTTTTAATTAAGAGACTTTATTGACAACATCAGAGGTTCCGGTTTATAATCGGCAGGCTAGTTTATAAGGATATTATTTACACCTAGATCCCATTGGGATCCACTACAAGGGTAGGTTATAGTCCCATATTTCCTCTCAACGATGTAAACCTAAATGAGAATCAAATCCAACCAAAAATTAACTAAAAAAAGGAAAAAGAATCAGGTTAAACTCACTTGCTCTTGCAGGTTTCCTTAAATAAGATGGCTTCAGAATCCTGGCATTCACTGGTAAGCTCAAACTTAAGTGGATTTCTAGAAACCTCAACATCCTGAAATAAAAAAATTAATTGCATGAAAAAAACAAACAAAACACAGAACAAAACTATTCTGTGGTATTTTATTCAAAAATGTATATATTTAAAGATGGAACTTACTTTGAAAAGATGTAAAGCATCTTCACAGGTTAGCAGCTGAAAGCTAAGAGGGTCATGGCTGACACAGGGAGTGCATTCATAAAACTCTGGCTCCTTGTGAGTAAGTGAATATAACACTATAAGAAAAGCCCCAGACTCTGAAAGCACCCTATCAATGAAACAATACCTTGTTAGAAAAATATTTTCCTTTTTTACATCTACGTAGTGTACCTTAAATAATGAATACATTTTAGAATTCTTAAAGAAGCTGCTTTTCTCACTTCTAAAATTAAAATATTCTATTTTCCTGAAATTACTGAAGCCTCTTAGGCTGCAACACAGGATATTTTGGCCTGATTGATGTTTCAGTGATGGAATGGAATTTTATTGCAACCAAATGTTTTGTAGATATTTCAACCAAATTGGTAGAAAATTCTATTCAATATCTGTTTATTGATGTAGTCTGTGTTTCCCACCCATCCCCTTACTGGTGGCAGAAAACCCTGCTCATGTTTAATTAGTCCTTTAGCTCTTCACCCTTTCTCGCTCTTTTCAGTGCAACTACATCAGTACTGGCTGACCCCTTCCAGACCTACTCAAGAAGAGAGCAGGAGAATGGGTGGGACTACAGAATACAAAAACGATTGTTCCATTACAGTGCGGATTTAAATGATGAGATTAAAAGCGGATTTAACACAGTGAAGTTAACTGTAAACTGCATAAAATACTATAAATTCTATTTGAGTTCAACATTTAAAACACCGGTGTTCCGGGAGAGAATTTCTATTTACATGCGTGCCACAATCTGAAAAAATCTGAAAGCGGCGAGTTTACAGATTTACATTACTTACCTTTCATTTACTGAGGAACTGAACATGTATCTCAAACAAATGGCCCATACTTGAGGACTATGAATGTGCGTTACTCCACTCACCCATCTGTAATTAAAAAAAAGGGGGGGAAAGTAAGTATATTTTCAGTTGAAGTACGAGAAATTGCTTTGGCAATATTAACATTTTTATGTAAGCCTTTAGAAACAATACAGTCCAGTTTGGTCTGGTTGGCATTTTAAAGGGACACTACATTCTTTAAACACATTAAAACAAAGTATTTCCAGCTACATCCCACATCTCTGACATGGGCGTGCAAGTGTCATGTTAGAAAAGGATCTGTGAGCCATCTGCTGCAGCAATGCATGGCTATCTTTGTCAGAACAACAATATAAAGTTAATATTTTTACTTACATTCCCACAAGTGGCAGCATATAAACTTTTGGATCAGATTCTAGTACTAGGAGGAGTTTCCGTGTTTGGTCCATCGTCAAATACCTAAGGGTATAAGTGAGAAAAAGAAAGTTTTAAAGGTTGTTAAGGTGGTGCACACACAAAATTGCAGAAATATGCATTGTGGTATGTTGCACACAATTTATTATTATGCGCACTGAAAATATATCTGCTCACACAGAATTTTAAATTAGAGCGAACATTGCTTATGATTAGTTACATCTATGTATAACTTATCAGCAATTACAGGCAAAACTACAAGTTAATAATGGGATATCATGCAACACGTAAAATTAAACTATGAAATCTGAGCTCACTGTAACAGCAGACTTAGAGACAATCCTTTATGGTCTAAAGATATTTTATCACAGAAAACCCTGCAGTTATTTCCTTCTAACCAAGCTTAGTGAGCTAAGTGAAAATAATTATCAGCAAATTTGTAGCTGAAAAATAAAAGGATTAACCGCTTTCAATTGTAAGGTTTTACATATTAGGACATTGCTGGACCTGGCTAATAGGAGCACATCTTCCTATTGGTAAGGTCATTGGCAAAATGGGGGAAAGAAAGAATCAGCCCGGTGTGCACACCTTTCTAGACTACCGTTGTCCAGGTTTGTAGGTAAACCCAGGGGTGGCCTAGCTGTTTAGGTCCTCACCATGGGTTCTAACAATGTGTGGAGGGGGTTTAATGAAGTATTGTTGTCCTTTAAATAGCAACCAGGCATTGCTAATCAAATGCCCTTGATTGAGTGATCAGCAGCAGCAAATTTGATCACCTTTATAGAAGCATTATCAGTTTTCTAGTCTGGGGCATTCAGGCATGTGTTAACACAATAGCTAGCAAAGGAATACACAATGGTACAGTGGAAGCAATTCTTGCTACCCATCAATCTGGGTAGGGTTATATTTCTAAACAAATTCAAGCCATAATGCACAATGCATGTGGAAAACATTCAAGAAAGTTGTCAAAATTTCCAGGAGGAGATAACCCAGCTCACTGTCTGAATGTGCAATACTGGAAAAAAATAAATAAAAAAAAATCAACCCTGTATATTGCATGCTTAAATTTAACAAATCTCAAGAATACTTCAGAAACAATGTCCTTTGGTCAGAAAAGACAAAGATGTAAGCCCATAATGCACAGCACCATGTTTGGCAGCAACCAAACAAAGCATATAGACACAAATATAGGATACCGACTGTCAAGCACAGTAGTGTAAGGTGTGATTATTTGGACTAGTTTTGCAATCACATGGCCCAGGCACCTAGCAGTTAAAGTAAAACTTGAACTCCTTTATATGCCAAAGTAGTCTAGAGTCAAATGGGAGGCCATCTGTCTGCTAAAGCTTGACGGATTTTGAAAGGACAATTATACCAGCAAATCTACAGCAGAATGACTGAAAAAGAAAAGAATTGAGATGTTGCAATAGTCCAGACAAAGCCTCATCTCGACATCTCCCCCCCCACCTCCCCTCCGGATCTATCTTTGCTGCCTGGTGCGCTAGCCCATCCCCAACCGCCAAGTCTGTTAAAAAAAAAAAAAAAAAAAAAGGATCAGAACTCTACTTACAGTCCTTTGTTCCCCCAGCATTCTGCATTGACAGCAGTTGTGTCTGATTGGCTGCCTATCCGCCTGTATGCCCCATATAAAAAGTTGTTTTTTAGGGTGGAGATACCCTTTAATGAACTGAAGAAGTTTTCTAAAAAACAGTGAAGCAAAATTTCTGCACAACCATGTATGATACAGAGAATAAAATAATTACTCTGTAATTACTTCTAAGGTTGACTCTACAAAGTTACTGAATCATAGGGTATACATAATTCAAACACTTTTACATTTAGTTTTATAAATTACAGTGTTTTACACTTGATGTTAGATGTAAATAATTTTAGAGCATGGTGAAGCCCAGACAAGGTTTTATTATGTCCCGACACATAAAATCTTGAAGCTGTAATAGTACGATAGTAATAGTAGCTCTAAGCCCAGTTTTTTTTTTTTTTATTTATTTAGAAAGATTGTTTTCCCATCTATGGAACTTATATCAATTTTTATGCAGAAGCTAAGGTAGACCAAAAGGGAAGGAGAAGTAGGCTGCAGCTCAACAACACAAAGGATAGTACTTTATGCAGCACTATATCTCATCAAATATGACTGGGCTTGAAGGAAATGGAACCTAAAAAAATGTTTCGTTTTGAACGTTATTTGGGTTTAATATAAAAAGTAAATAGAATGATACAGACATAGATGTAAATAGAATTCTCATTTAGAAACCCACAGTTGGCAATTCACAAGACGTGCACGGAATTCCTTTTTTAAGCTTATTTAGTCAGGTGCTATTTGCCAATATGAATAGAGACTTGCATTCACTCTAGACAAAGTACAAAAGAATGGTCTGTATTTGCTATTCTTGCTACAGAACACAAGAAAATGTAATCTTCTATCTTTACAAATGCATAAACATATACAAAAACAAATATGGAAAGGCCTTTGGGTAACGCCTGGCTCTCCCAGCTTTTCCCTAGAAAGTGGTTTATAATATGGTTACAGATACATTCATTTTACAAATGTATGCACTGTTTCAGTCTCCATATAAACTAAAACTGATACATTGGACCACGCCATAAAAATGTGTTGTATTCATATAAACACCATTTGTTCTACTTTTTGAATATCTAATAAAACAACTTTGCATTGTATTAGCTTTAACACAATCAAAGAGTTTATACAAAACCATAGGATTTTTAATGCTTACAAAAGTGTACAATTATTAAAGTCCCAAAGCACAGAAAAACAAAAACCCTGTGACCTACAAAAGTTTATTTGAATCAGGCAGATCACACAAACCAAACTTCAAAACAGACAAAACCATTTCAAAAATGGTAATAAACCAAGTCCTCTCAAAAACTACATTTCCAAAAAGGTCACAAGATAAGCATTTGGTAAATTGATCCAAAACTAGTATTTTGTTATATGAAAGCACACTCTAAACAAAATGTAGCTTACCCGCATTTGTGCGTTCCTTGAAGTTGGGCAATATTATTATGACTGCTCAGATTCCTAGCTAAGGCTGTGGGTATAATTGGTACAGGCTTTATGGGAGTGCTTTCAAATGTATTTGCAACAGCGACAGCCGCCCAGTGAACATCAAAGTGAAGATTGTCCATGTTTTCCGTGTAAGTGATGCGAGCTCTCACAGTGAGTAATTTAGAGAGATCCAAGGCTTCTTTGCTGTGAAGATGACTCTGTAGGCCCTTAAAATGAAAAACCAAGAATGGCTTTTTTTTTTTATCTTCCATACAATCAAATTGAAGTTCAATGTCTAATTTTCAGTTCTATATGGGTACTTGACATTGTTAAATACTTTATATCAGAACAAAAAACATTCTAATAATACAATCTAAGCAAAGAAATGGAGGAGGGGGGGCAGGGAATAACAAAAAATTTACTGAATATTGAAATTCATTAGGAGCAAATTAACATCCACTTTTTCCTTAATAATAATAATAAATATATATATAGCCAGGATAACTTAATTTTCCTTGTGAGTGGGATCTGCAGATGAATTTTCTTAAGTGGAATAAAATTAACTTTTTTGACTCAAGCGGAGGAAAAAATATGTTATATATTTCACAATTATTATTTTACAATCAGAGCCACAGACACATTGGCATTATTATTTTATAATAAATTGGTGTCACTATGCTTTTTTAAAAAAAAATAAACAAGACAAGCAATTAATCCAACCAAAAAATGAATTTAGAAAGCACAACCTTTGTGACCAAGCTGTGTCCCACCTCAGTCTGGGATCTATCCTATGGGAAGAAGCGCTTGAAAAGTGTTTCTTCCCATTGGTTAGCTCTGGGCCGTTAAGGTACATCAGTGAGGAAATTTTATTTTACACTTTTATTGATTAACCTTTTTGGTACTGCAATAATATTTAGTTGTTTGCTCAGTTGTCAATTATAAGACTTGTTTATACTGTAAGTCATTTTTCACTAAGCCTAAACAATGAGCACTGCTTTTCCTCCATAAAGAAAAGTTGTATGCTTTATTAAAAAGTCTAATGTTATAGGAAACATTTGAAATGTATTTAAAGATGGCTGTACATTGAGTGCCATTAAGAGTAAAAGGTGAAAGTAGTTTAAGATTTACCTTAAAAGATGAAGTTAGGTTCTCTGGTGTATGTACCAGACCATTTGTGGGACCTTCACCTGTTCCAATTGAGCAGGGAATAACAAAGTCTTCAGGAAGAAGGGCAGATGGAACTTTGGCAAGACTACCCATCTTCTCTCGACCAGGATCAAAGCGATCAATTGATAATGTTATACCTTCCTCATCTGAAATAAAAAAATAGTTTACATGCTAAATAATGCTAATGCAGATTGTGCTCTCTCCCATGTATCACAGTAAGAAATGATATTTAAATAAGTACCAAAACCTGGGTATGGATTTTTTAGGTTGTACTATTCGCAGACTTTATTTTATATCATAACAAGCATAAATTATAGTTTACAATAATATATAAAGAAACAAGTCACATTTTGGCATAGTGTCAATAGCAATAATATTTTATAAAAGATGTAAAGTAATATAAATGCAAACCTTCATCTATATAGAAATTTGACATCAGGAAACAGGAAAAAAGCTTCCTCTCTGTTTTAGCATGACGATAAGCAAGTCGCAAGGCCTTCTCAGATAGCAACACCCTCGGATTTCTGCAAATAAAGACAATGCGAGCTAAAATTATAAAACTAGAAAATACTTATTTATAATTTAGACTTTTTGCCCAATATGAAACAAAATTGTCTAGAAAAAAACAAAAAATTTTACTAGGCATTTTTTTGCATACAAAAGTTTTTTTTTTGAGCTCCAGTGCTTAAGCGTCTTTTAATTTCCAACAGAAGTGAGCATATTGCTTCATACACTTTCCAACATGGCAAAAATACAATTTTTACATGCTTTATAATAGCTTAAATCATTTTGAAATATAAAGAGGAAGAAACATTCAGGATGGACAAACTAGTACCAAAGCCCCTATAACAGAACAGTTAAATATTTTAACAATGTGTTCTTAAAGCAAAAGAAATACTCCCATTATTAGAGTTTATATACAATCCACTGTCGTTTACAGCCTGGTAACTATAGACATGTAAGTTTAACATCAGCTGTGAGGAAGATAGTGGATAGTTTCTGCACACTATAGTTCTATTTTAAGTAGTGCAAAACTTAGCTTAAGGTGTACTGTGGAATCTCCAAATACATTTGAAGGCAGCAGAGTTCCCACGTGGTGGTGTGGTGCCTTAGGAGTGTCCAAGTCGTGCTCTATACAGGCACTTACCTTCAGGACCACAAGCCGAACCCCAGAAAATCAAGCTATACGATCCCTAGGACAAGACGAATACTTACCATAGTTATGCCATCACTTACTAAAAGTGGGTAAGATATGGCCAGTGAGCCTATTTGATACTACTTCCCCTGATGCTCCCACGTGACTATCTTACGCATTAAGCCTCCATCAGGCGATCCCTATCTTTACTTAAATGTGTTTGACTAGATAGACATATATTGTAATTCAACCTCCAATACTATGTAATTAGGTTTAGTTTTAAATTCAGCTATAGTTTTTAGTGATTAGTTAAACGTAGTTAAACTTTGATTATTTCAAACAAATAAGATAAGATTTTCAATTAACATACATGACTGGTTCTAAATCTCATTATTCAAAGATCTAGGCACCACATGCTTGCTTTTGGTGCATTTTTGCGATCCGCTTGCAATTTTTTTTGCATTGGTATCTTAATATCAATGCCAATATTCCTAGTAGCACATAAAAAAAAAAAAGCGGACAGCCCCATGGGAAATGCAAACAGTGGTTGTGAATCATACAGACGTGGGCCAAACACGCATTGAAGAGCATATAAATGCATCAAAAAATGAAGTGCCTTAAACAAATGAATTAAATTAGGCCCAATCTTATATTTATCAATCAAATGAGCCATCTTGCAGTTAGTTCATTGGAAACAAGATATCATATATACCTGTAATAGCTGAAATGTAAACCAATAGGATCTCCCATGGGGGCTGAATCCCACAGTGCAGATTTGGATGGAGGAAAGCTCAGAGGTAGCATACGGTTTGACATATTCCTAGATAGAATAATAAGCACAATGAAAATAATTTATAACAATTTGTACCTCAAGCATCAATACTTTTACCATTCCCTGTGGATGTATGAGTACATTCATTAACTCACAAAGTGAGTGCACCCCTCACATTTTTGTAAATATTGTATTGTATCTTCTCATGGGACAATACTGAAGATATGACACTGATTCAATGTTAAGTAGTCAGTGTACACCTTGTATGACAGTGTAAACCATTAATGTCTAAACCATTGGCATCAAAAGTAAGAAAAACCCTAATTGAAAATGGTCCAAATTGTGCCCAGTTAGCCATTTTCCTTTGTTTGCGTTCCAAGGTCTCAGGTATAAATGGGGAGCTGGTGTTTGGTGTTATCATTTTCACACTCTCTCATTCTAGTCACTGAAAGTTGAAAATGGCAGCCCATTGTAAAGAAAACTCAGAGATCTGGGGAAAAAAAACAACTGTTGCTCTACATATAGCCTAGGCTGTAAGAAGATTGCCAAACCCCTGAAACTGTGCTGCAGCACGGTGGCCAAGACCATTAAATGGACAGACTAGCTTGACAGACCGAGCATGTCTCCAGACCTAAACCCTATTGAGAATCCAGAGTGGAAGAGGATTTCAGTGGCAACCTGTGAAGCTCTAATTCCCAAATGGTGTTTTTGAAAACTACAACACCCAGCATCCTCAACTACATAGGGAAGCAAGGGAAAGCTGGAGTTTTTTTAAAGATCTGGGAGGTGCACAAGAGCTGTGAGTTCCAGTAGGCTACACTCTCCAGTCGCCACCACTCTGGAAAAGTATCTCAATAGACATAATATGCAGCGTAGCATACATAGACACAGAACTATGGCTGTGAAAAATGACTTTTTATTAAAAAAAACATGCTGTTTCAGACCCAACCGTCCTTTCTCAAGAAAGGACGGTTGGGTCCGAAACATGTAGCACATCCCTTTTATTGTCAAATAACCTTATGAGAAGATTTCGGAGACACGGGTCTCCTTTCTCAAGTCAAACAGTTTTATAGAACTGAGGTATATATCTAGACTGTAAGCTTTATAGGGCAGGGACCTCTTTCCAAGTGTTGCAAGGCTTAAGCACTTGTAACAGCTCTAGGGCAAATATCAACAAAAGCTTAAAGGATAAGTATACTGAAAATACAAATACAGTTTAATTGGTAGCTGAATCCCTAACTAAACTCCCCCCCCCTTTTTTTTTCCAGGTCCCTTCAGAGCCTACCTGAGCCCATGGAAAGTGCTGGCCATCTTGGAAGATGAATGAAGTCCGGTAAGCTCCCCCCCCCCCCCGAGAGTTACTGGACCTCGTTTCCAGCTTGTGTCCAAATCTTCGGTGCCAGTTAGATCCGTGCATGCGCGCGCCACCCGCACGAATGACGTCCTGATGCGCGCATGCTTGCAGCGATTTCGACACAAGCTGGAAACGAAGTCCAGCAACTCTCGGGGGGTGGAGCTTACCGGACTTCATTGATCTTCCAAGATGGCCAGCATTTTCCATGGGCTCAGGTAGGCTCTGAAGGGACCTAAAAAAAAAAAAAAAAGGGGGAAGGTTAGTTAGGGATTCAACTACCATTTAAACTGTATTTGTTTTTTCAGTATACTTATCCTTTAAACAAAAAATTTACGACATGTCCGTTATCTGCCCGCAACCAAAAATGCTGTCTTTACCTATAACCAGATATTCAATGAATACTCTTCTATTCAGGCAAATGTATTGTGTACCTGCTCCAATTCTTATAGTGGGAGGCACCATAGTAAGAAAGAAAAATTGATCAATACACACAACAGACATTACATTTTTGAAAGAGTACCCCTGTCCCTCCCTAAATCGCTAGGTCCTGACCACTGGGTACAGTATGAACCAGCTTTTAATCTTACGGTGACTTTCTCTTGTCAGTTTGGTAACTCCGACTGTCAGCGACAAGACCAATAGGAAGAAGCAAGTCTTCCCATTGACCAGACCACGGACTGACGTCAGAATCGTAAATGTTGTGGAACTGTGAGAAAAGGTTTGATGAGTATAACAGATGATTTTTAGCTAGCGGTTTAGGTCCTCCCCTGGGAACTTTCAATAGTAAGAAGACGAGGGGAGCAGAGAAGTCAAGTATAATAGTCATTTAATAGCCCAACAACAGAAGTTGCAGATCTGTTCATTGGTTTTATTTGGGTTTTCCAGACAATTCCTATAGGGCGCATGAAACTTATAGGTTACTGGTACTTATACCAATAAATTTAGTTGAGCTTATACAACATATCTCAAACGTTACCTTATGTTTTTTTGATTCCCCATAGAAATATTATTTGTTTCTTTGAAGGATTACAGGTTCTTCAAGCTTGCTGAAGCACTCTTTTCCTTAAAAACATAGAAAACCAGTTTAAAAATACCAGAAGCCTATTTGAATAGCTTTCCTAACTTTTTGAAGAAATAAAGCACTTTCTAATATGAAAAACAGTCATTCAACCTATATCTGGAAAAAAATGTTTACCATAGTCTTTGACCAATAATGTGAGTTCTAAGTCTCAAACTAAGGCCCTCCGGGGTGAGTCACCTGGCCCCTGCTCAGTGGCATGTTTAGGGGGATTACTGGTGCCTGGAATCCCCTCTGCTTGCTCAGTGCAGTCTGCTGTTCTACTTCGCCTGGTGCATAGATTGTTACATTGTTAATTAAGCTAGGAGTTAGAAGCAACATTTGTATGTTTCAAAAATGTATCCAGTCTGCCGTGATTGACAGCAGCATAGAGACTGTATCAACATTAACCCTGCAGCTGCCTGAGATGATTGCCGAGAATGGGTTTAAAGTACTTGCCTACCCTCCAATATTCACCATTTAATCACTTATAGAAAGACCTGGTGCAGAGCAGAACCTGATCTCAGCACACTATTAAATGGTGGATGTTGGGGGGTAGGTACTTACTGTTTCACTCCACTGTGATGGAGCTTAGTGAGCAGGAAGAGAGGCATTGAGAAATTCTGGTGGTATAGTATTGTGTGTAGAAATGTATGTACTATTATATGTAAAGCTGCAAATATTGTTGTAAATATACAGGAGAGATCGTTACGTAAATTCTTTATACAGAACAATCATTGTTCGATGTGTCCGAAAATGGTCTAATGTTATTGTCTCTCTACTGTAGTAACTATCCATACACATTTACGATATTCCGCAAATACTATAAAAGACACTAATGTAACGTAGTGTAAATGTAAAAATGTATCCAAAATAGAAGCCCCAATATAGAGTCCCAAACGCACTCACAAGTAACATAAATAGAGCAGGGTATCCTCTAGACGTACAACCTTGTTGGCCACCTCACTGCCACACATATATTCCCACAATATAAGAAGATAAGGCTGTCCAGTCATCAGATTGTATGCAATAGGGGAATCCCTTCTTTATTAGTGCAAAAATACAAACACACGACGTTTCAGCGCAGTGGCCTGAAACGTTGTGTGTTGTTTGTATTTTTGCACTAATAAAGAAGGGATTCCCCTATTAAATACAATCTGACGACTTGGACAGCCTTATTTTCCCAAATGCACTCACACCTGTTAGGGTGCAGACGTCTCAAAACACCCACCCATGGGGGTATAGGAATACAGTATAAAGACAGCTCTCCAAAAGTACACGTTTAATGGTGAACCACAAACATCAAAAATCACAACGTTTCGGGGTGATACCCCTTCATCAGAGGAGGACCTCGAAACATTGTGATTTTTGATGTTTATAGTTCACAATTAAACACGTGTAATTTTTGAGTGCGACTCTCTCATCCTGTTTTTAAAATGTAGTTTGACGCCCCCCCCCCTCAAAACTCTGAGCGATCATTAACTGGCCCCCTATTTAAAAAGTTTGAGGATCCCTGGTTTAAGGTGTGCAATAGAAGCATATTTATGGAATCAACTTGGTTTTGCTGCCCTAATTTTTTAAAACTTTGTTGCAGCATAAATCCCTATTGTGCAAAAAAGAATTACCGTATATACTCTAGTATAAGTCGAGGTTTTTAGGCTTTCAAAGAAAGAAGAGTTATACTCGAGTCACTTGCTTGTAAAAAGGTTGCCGCTTGCTTCCCGACGCTTCCGCATCGACTGTGCTGGTTGCTGACGTCACTACTCGGCGCCTGTCTCACCCGGCGGCGAGTGTTGATGTCAGGTGCCTCCACTGTGGATGCGGAAACGTCGGGAAGAGAGCGGCAGCCTGTTTGCGGAGGGACTGTCAGAAGCGAGCGGCAGCCTGTTTGCAGAGGGACTGTCAGTGTCCTTAACCACACAGGGAGGTGTCTGGGTTTCCTTGTCATGACATGGGGTTTACAATATCTGAACTTCTACTCAGTACACACACCGCAGGGCCCAGGAGGTAATTTGTTAATTCCAGGTCACGTGGTTGTGAGAAATAACTGCAGTCTATTGGTCAGCTTTGGGGCATGTGTAAATTATGAGGGTCTGGTGTTAGATCTCTACTCACCCTCATTTTCTTAGAAGTCCATTGGCAGGTAAGATGCTTTTGAGGAATAAAAAAAAATGTCACTGTCGGGAGATACTTAGAATCCAGTTGATCCTGGGACTACACCTCCCAATATCCTAAACATTAAACCACACTAAGAGGGCTACATGTTGGCCGTTTTCCTCATTTTTACACAGGTGGCTTTATTGCAAGGCAGATATTTGTAGGCTAAGATAGAATAGAGATACTGCTCATGTCCAATTATACCGGTAAGTGACATATTGTGCACTGCTACTTAGGAATCATGTGCAATGTAAACAGCTTAATGATCATGTGCAGTAGGAGATCATAATAATGCTATCCAAGGCTTCCTAAATCACTTACACCTTGACCTCAACAGTGGTTAGTTATCTTGGAGACAGAAATAGTAATAAAGGGCCAGGGATCATACTGTAGAAAAGACCATGTGCAACACTCCACAAGACACACTGATCTATTAAAAGTATTCTATGCATTTACCGTAGGATATATGAAACCAATCACTTTTCTGCGATCACACGCATTACAATGCAGATGTTTATACTGAGATCTTATGTATTTGAAAAAACAAAATAAACATTGATTGTTGCTGCTATTTTTCTTTTGCAAAATAACATAACAATGACAGCTAAGCCAAACAACTGTAAAACATTTGCTAGGGTTAAGTGTGAATTAAGAGCAAAAGACCTGAGAAAAACTGACATTGCCCATCCTTAATAAATAAGGAGGATGGTACTGATCTATTGTTAAACATTGCCTTCTGATTCTGTATTGTTTTGAGGCTTTAGTTTCCCTTTAAATGGACAGCAGAATTCCCATACAGTAATAACCATACTGGATTTGGCTATTACTGAATGGGAATTCTGCTGTCCATTTAAAGTGCAACTAAAGACTCAAAACAATACAGAATCAGAAGGCAGTAGTGGTTGTAATTTCAACCCTCGACTTATATTCGAGTCAATCGGATTTTACCAATTTATCAGGCAAAAATAGGTATCTCGACTATTGTGCCAGCAACTAAACATAGTCTATCAACTGTACCACAGCACTACTTTATTACACCCTTGGATTGTCTTCAATGGTCAGACTAGAATGGATAAGGCCGTTTTCTATGGTTCTTTAAAGGGGAAGTTCAGTGGAAATATACATGCTTTTAAGAAGAGCAGTATTTTTCCATCCCAATGACCTTAACCTAAACCATTCAGTATATTGTCTGTGTATAAATAAATGCAACCGAAATACTGACTTTTTGTTTGCAGGACCCCTAATAGAGACCGTTATGGTCTTGCATTTGACCAAGCGCTTGGGTTGATTCAGTTGCTCAGTAGAGATCTGAGCATGTTTGACCCATCCAACTGGTAGAAATTACTGTTTGGAACATTCCAAGGAAGTGGTGCATCCTGGGAAGAAGAAGGAACCTGAAATGGCAGCTCACTAATGTCAACATCAGGGAACAGCAAAGGTTATGAAATAAACAGATTTTTCAAAACAGGAGAGAATATGTAGAATAACTAGGTATACATAATATAAACCAAGATTTTAAAATATTGTTTTTTTTCTACTGAACTTTCCCTTTAAAGCAGGACATTACATAATGTACAATTAACAAGGCCAAGTTCAGTAAATGCACATTAGGATGAACCCAATGCAGTCTGCACCATAATTCCAATAGAAATACTAAGCTTCCATTCAGCAGGTTAATGGTGTGTATTCAATGTCAATCGGTGGCAACCCAACAGGTACTTTACTAGCCCACACATGGCTCTCACTACCTTTATTCTGCACATGTGCAAACTGTTAAACGGGACAATATCTCCACGTTAAATAACAGCTAATCCTTAAAGGGCAAGTCCAGCCCCAAAATGAAAACTTATACAGGTAAATCACCCCCCAAAAACGGTAATAGTTTGAAATCTGAAATATGTAAGTCTAACCTGAAATCCTGCACAATGTCCTGTTCCCCTGTTTCTGCTTCCTGGATGATAGTTGGCATCACAGCCAATGACTGAATGTTAATCCCCGGTCTGCCTCTTCTGAGCATGCCCAGGCTCAGTACAGGTTTCTAAATTGCTCAGTTTCCATGAGGCATCCAGAAGCATAGCAAGCATACAGTAATGAATTCATAGGACAAACTATGAAATATCAACATATTTTAAAAAGGCCATTCTTATGTTCTTATGAGGGTGGAGTTGTCCTTTAAATTGCTCTGTCCTAGAAATAACACAAACCTTATAGACAAGGATCCCTTAAAGGGCAAGTCCAGCCCCAAAATGAAAACGTACATACGGGTAAATCACCCCCCAAAACCCTAAATGGTAATAGTTTGAAATCTGAAATATATGTCTAACCTGAAATCCTGCACAATGTCCTGTTTCCCCAGTTTCAGGTTCCTGGTTCTTCCAGTTAGCAAATGTCAGTTATGATTTGACAGTTGACATCATAGCCAATGACAATGATAATCCCCTATCTGCCTCTTCTGAGCATGCCCAGGCTCAGTACAGGTTTCTAAATTGCTCAGTTTCCATGAGGCATCCAGACGCATAGCAGCCATACAGTAATGAATTCATAGGACAAACTATGAAATATCAACATATTTTAAAAAGGCCATTCCATCTAAAAGATGTTCTTATGAGGGTGGAGTTGTCCTTTAATACCCTTACAACCCCCATGTGTATTAAATAGAAGGATCCCTTAATACCCTTACAGCCCCCATGTGTATTAAATAGAAGGATCCTTAATACCGTTACAGCCCCCATGTGTAATAAATAGAAGGATCCTTAATACCCTTACAGCCCCCATGTGTATTAAATAGAGGTGTTCAGGGTTAACCTAATATCTGTAATAACTCCAATGAGATGTGCCTGTGGATGAAGATAACACGGAAGCGGGTGATTAGTTACCTGGAATTCAGCATGGATCCGATCACCTTCTAGTTCAATGTCTTGTGCTGAGAGCTATGTCTCCCTGACTGGGAAGCACTAAACCCGGTAAGAGCGGCAGCACAGGCGGTAGTTCTCAGGGGAGGGACCTCGTATATAAACAATGACAGTTAGAATCTTTCCAGATCCAAGCAGCCAACAGGAGTCATTAAGGCGCCACGACTTCTATCGAGCCCGCGTCAATAGGTACGAGCCGAGCCAATCAAAGTCGACATAGGAGCGTCTCTCAACCAATCACAAATAAAAAGTGGCCTCCCGTAACCCTATCACAAAGAACAATTTCAAATACATTGCGCAGGCGCATTTGGGGTTCTATTAAGCATTTCGTTGCCAGGTAATATAAGACAGTCGAGTATCCTCCTTTAAGCTTCTAAATATTTTAGTTTTTTTAACTAATGACCTCTGGGCTGCTAACTTTCCAAAACACACAGATTTGTTACATCTAGAGGGCTTTTTAACTCCCTGAAATTTATCACAGCCAATTAAAACAGAGCTAGCTGAAGAAAGGGCGTGGCTGGACGTGATTCCCGGAAGTTGTTTGGAACTTCCTGTGTGTGACACCTCAGCAGGCAGCCGGCATCCAGCTCTAGGCTCCGTATGCTTTACCGCCTGATAGGCAGTATACCCCGAGTCTTGTCAGCCACTATTCCTTCTGTAAACCAAATTATGAAGCCTATAGTAGTTTTTGTCCTCGGTGGACCTGGTGCTGGAAAAGGAACTCAGTGTGAGAGGATCATCCAGGTAATCTCTAGATAGCAGTGCTATAGAATTTTTAGAAAGGTAACAAAAGGGGAGAACAGAATTTATATTTGACAGAATTACAGGGCATGATGGGAGTTGTAGTTTCCAAAACCTCTGGAGTGTCAAGGTTCCATGAACTGTCTATAGTTTTAGACCGTTTATCATGATGCAAAGTTAATACCTTTGAGCAAAAACTTTGCAGAAAAAAACAAACGTATTTGAAACGTATGAAATACTTTTTCTGTAACTACAGAATTCTGTAATTTCCCTATCCTACCCATAAGTCTGTAGTTTTGTAATGATGTCATGGTATATATATATATTTATTTTTTTTTTTTTTTTAAATACAGAGTTTGACAAATATAGGGCTGTTTAATTATAAAAATGACTTTTACCCTCCCATGCTGCTGTTTAAAATATATTTGACAGTATTGGAGACGAGGTTTCCCACAGAGATGGTCTATTGACGTTACTGTTCTGTTGACATTAGTGTTGTAAGTCCTGTTCTCCATGGGAACTGCAGGTCCTGCACACTTTGCTGTGGTGCTTCTTATCTTTTCCAAATTTTGCTTTAAGTGATATTTTTCTACCTAGCTTCTCCTTCTGTAAAAGTTTGTGGTCTTTCCTTTTTTTTTTTTTTTTTTACAATAGGGAAGCATGCCATCAGTCTGCATTTTTGGTCTGTGTTGGTTAATGTTTGTGTATGCCAATGGAGATGGCTGTTTGTTGACAACAGTCTATGGCGTAGTGTAGATGTACAAAAGTCAGCATCTCCATGATTCTATTCTTTATTGGTAAAAAATAGGCATGGTTACTTTATAAGCAAACACTAATTATAGCTTTGGGTTTGCAAACATGGTCGTAATATAGTATCATATTTGTCAAGGTTCAGGATTTCGAGAACGGTAAGTGCGCACCAGGAAAGGAACTTCAAAGAACATGTCGTTTGTTTGCAAGTCACCATTTATTTCAAACGCACTATACCAACATCCAAGCAGAGCAGAAAAAGCATGTCACCAACATGACACGTTTTAGACTTAATCAATCCTTAATCAATATTCCTATTGAGTTTCCCCTCCGTGATAAAGTACACACAGAGATTTAAATAAGTCCCAAAAACTGCCCACCAGGAGGATAGCAGAGTCCATATGGGACTCTACCTCCTGTCTCCCCTCCGGGAGAAGTTTGGCATGCGCACTGCAGCCCTTCTCCCCCCTCCCTCTACCTCCCGTTTTGCGATCCCTCCCCCTAGCATAGAAACCCTTGGCCATATATTAGGGTTCCTTTCCCCAGCCCCAACCGCTGAAAAACATTTTTAAGAAAGTCCCCCAAACTCTACTTACCTTCCCTCTCTCCCCCGGCGTTCTAGGCAGCCGCGTCCGTGATTGGCTGCCTCTCAGCCAATCACGGACGCAGCTGCCGGTCCCGCCCCCTGCTTGCAGTGTCTTGCAAGCAGAAGGCCGGGCAGTGCGTCGGAGAAGAGAGGGAAGGGAAGTAAAGATCGGGGCACTTTCTTAAAATTATTTTATAGCGGTTGGGGCTGGGGGAAGGTATACTATTATATGTGAAAACATTTTTATAAGGGTGGACATGCCCTTTAAAAAACGCATATATATACATCTCAGTTAGGATCCATATAAGTTTTCATTGCATATTATTACCAATAAACATTGTAAAACAATACGTAAGGAATTAGCAAAATAAAAAGCTAATGCATTTTGTACCACGTTTGATACAATAAAAACATGTTTTCTTTAAACCTACTAAAAAGTGTCTCATATACATTGCATATTTGCATACATACCCCACCATAGCCAGGAGCAAGTGCAGGATTTAAGAGGGAATTCAAGCCCCATCACGTTAGAATAGATACAGTAAATACTGCAGGACTGGACAAAAGAAGAACAGGATAGGATGCACTACTCACAGAATAAATAAAACTTCACTTTATTGATACATAATTATAGGGCATCTATAATGGGAAAATTTAAAAAAAAAACTGTTCTTTAATTCCCCCCCACCCGAGTACCTTTTCTCAGTTTCCTCCTCGTTCCGAGATATATAGTTAAAAGAAGTCAAGATTTTAATGCACCACTCGCTTGAGCTGTCAATCAAATCCCCTAACAGCATGTCGCTGTAGTGTGTAGGCTTACACAAGTTTTACAGCAAGTCTCCCAATGACTCCTTGCTGCTCACTAAAATGCTTTGCAAATAGTGGGTTAAAACAGAAGTAAAGGGAAGGAGAATGAAATGCTTTCACCACTTTATTGCCTGTGAAAGGGAGATCGGGCTGCAGTGATAAGGCAAGACTCCCACTCCGTATGTAGCAAGTATCTCCAAACAACAGACATTTGCTCTCTACAAGCTTACATACTGAGGTGTTACATACTGAGGAGGATTAATGTGCATGAGAGGCTTGTTTCACAGGCTTGATTCACAGCCAGACTATATGAACTTTTTTATGTCTGGATTGGAGCAATGTATACATTTCACTATAGATGCCCTTTAAAACCATGGATAAGCACACAGTAAGCGGACAAGGTACCCCTGAGGGTCCACCTGCCTAACTGGTTTTGTGGGTGTGTTATTTCCTCAGAGGCTGCCAAATCCTGGACTGGACAAATCCTGTTCACTGTGGTGACTGAAAAATGTTTACTTGGGATCAGGTATTAATAATAGGGCCTTAGGCAGCTACAGGGTTAATGTAGATACAGTTCTCTATGCTGTTGTTAATCCCAGGGCAGACTGGACACTGTTTTGAAACATTATAAGTACCGTAGTAACCAGCATGGATTTAGGAGGAATAGATCTTGTCAAACTAACTTGCTTGGCTTTTATGAGGAAGTGAGTAGAAATTTAGACTGGGGCATTGTTCACTAATAGAATGTGTCAGAGGACACGTGGACATCCCTTAAGACTTGAAGAAAAAGGGTTTAGGCTTCAAGTTCAGAAAGGGTTCTTCACTGTAAGAACGGTAAAGCTATGGAACTGTCTTCTAGTGGATGTTGTGATGGCAGGGTTATTGGCCAGTTTAAAAAAAAAAAAAAAAAGCTGGATGAGTTTCTGCTAACAAGGAATGTTGCAAGTTACTAGTATTGATATATAAAGTAGAGTTGATCCAGGGAGATTTTCGATTGCCACTTGAATTCAGGAAGGAATTTTTTTCCCTTCATAAATTTAGTGGTTTTTGTTTGCGTTCCTCTGGATCAACAGTTAGGCAGGAAATTAGGATATTGCTAGATGGGTTGGACTGGATGGACGGAAGTCTTTATTCAACCTCAAATACTATAGTACTCACTTACAGCTTATCGTAAATAACAATGTAGCAATCTATAGGCACCAGGAGAAGAGGAATGGCAGACAGTAGTGAGCAGGCAGAAAGGGGGGATTCTAGGCACCAGTAATTCTGTCACAATCTTTTGAGGACCCCCACGCAACCTCTCAGGGACCCCTGGTTGAGAAACACTGTCCTGTATGGTATTTCCTGTGTGCAGTGTTTTGGGTGGCAGTTTTTATTGTGCTTCTTAAGCTGGGTACACACGATGAGATATTTCTGTCCGATCGACCGATAGTTCAGTGTATCGGTCGATCGGACCGAAATTATCGCATCCGAATGCTCCGAATCGGACGAAAGGACGATCGGACATGGTGGAAAACCTCGTCCTGTATGGACCAATCGTGCGGTCCATACAGGACTGCACGATCGGTCACGGTAACTATCGGACGCGGCTGCTTTTGCCGCGACCGACAGTCCTTCCTCCTGGCCGACCGGTCGAAAGTATTGAACGGTTGGTCAGGAGGAAAAATCGCTAGGTGTGTACCTAGCTTTATAGTATAATCTTATTTTACCTCTAACAGCCAATTTATTGATGTCCAGATAACTGATCTTATTACCTGCACAATGCCACATAAACCTGAGGTTATATTGGTTATTGATAAGTGAAGTTACATACCGCTAGAAGATATCCTCTGAGCTTTTTTAGGCCTATAGAATATTGTCTAGGAACTGCTTGTGCAATGCAATTTTAGTAAAATGTTATACTTGGGAAGGTAAATATAAATTAGTGTATGTGGGGACAACTTTCTCCACATATTATGGCCCTACAAATCTGTTCATAGTAGGCCCTATCACAAGTGAAGTAATTGTGATTTAAGAGGTATTCAATGGAATCTAACAAACTTTTCCATTTTTCTTATTTGCTATATTAGTATGGCCTTGGTCTATTTACAGTTACTAGTATACCAAATAAGGCCATTTTATATACCTTCGGTTAATGCTACAGTGTATACGTATGTAATATGTACAAGACACTTTTCGTATGTTTTTAAATGATCACACTAGTTACGAAATGTTTAACCTTTTTTATGTTGCAAATGTATTGTTATACAAGGCTCATTGGTAAAAATTAAAATATGCATTAAAAATGTAGGATTGTATGACTCACCCACCCTACGGCTGGGTGAGCTTCTCCATGAAAATGTTCATATCTTTATATATTTTTGTATTTTATATGTGTTTAGGCGAAGGGTTTGGGGAAGGTTCACCCAGACCACATATTTCCCAGGTCACATGGCAGCATCCACTAATGGTTAATCTCCACCACCACTACTACGGAAAGGAACATGATAGGTACCTACTTCCTTCCACATTTTTTTTTTTCTGTGTCCGCCAAGCTTACCTGCCACAGTGGCTTTGTCCAGGGGAGTCTCTTGCCTCTCTCTTCCCTCTGTGATGCGCCTGGAAAGGTCTGCCTGTGGGGATGTTGGTCCAGGTGTCGGACCCATTGGTATCCCTTCTTCCTAGGAGTAGAATTCCCTAGGATTACTTTTAAGTTTTTGTTTTTAATCTTTGGCATGAACGTGGCATGCATCAGTTTATTGCGGCTGCAGTTTTCATCAAGTCAGTGATGTAATTTGGCGCAATGACAAAGTTTGTCGCATCTGTGATGTCATTGGATGCATCTGTAGTGTGCGTTCGGCGTGCAGGTGACTTGTCGGCAGCACGATTTTTAGCATTTACAAGGATCCATGCTTCTAGGTCTAGGAAGAAGAAGTTATAGGATAAATAAGAGGGTCCAGGTAGAGTATAGCTCTAAAATGTTTAAAGCTGGAATAGACTTTGGACGTCATCAACCTTGGAAAACAGACAAGCATGTCCTCTCAGTCACAAACCTAAGTTTTCAGAATAGAACAAATCAACAATAGGGGTACAAAGGCCCAGAGTCAAGTGTCGGGGAGACTATCACAATTTACAGACATCTGGGCCAGATTGATTCAGGACCAGTGTGTCCTACAGATAATTTCTGTAGGGTATCACATTAATTTTCAGAGATACCCAGAACAAAACTTTTTTTGTTTCAACTTTTCAAGGAAGGGCGAGTGTCAGTTTTCCAATATGTGAAGCAACTGTTGGAATCAGCAGCAATGGAGCCTGTCCCTCTTCCCCAGAAAAGGAGAGGATTCTTTTCCAGGCTGTTTCTGGTAAAAAAAAAAAAAAAAAGACCTCAGGAGCTCTAAGGCCTGTGCTGGACTTAAGAAATCTGAATCGGTTTGTAGCCAAGGAAAAAATTTAAGATTTCTTGCAGTCCTTGCACTCCATAATAAGCCTATGATTAAGAGCCGGTGAGGCTCGAAACGCGTAAGGCGGGACCTCCACATGTTTGTTTGTTTGTATAAGGCGGATTATGCCATAATAAAGAAAGAACTTTTTATCTACTTCGTGAGTTTTTTGGACTGCTGAATTCCTGGTGTGCGCCGAACGAATGAAAAAACCTCCACAGTTTGATTCTTTTAGAATTTAACCCTCAGTGGTTACCGATAAAGTTTTTTTGCTATTTTTGGACCCATATGTGGTAGTGCCAATTATTTGGGGACTTATATAGGGGAGGTTTGTATTTCCCTATTTTGAGTTGGTAGTAGTATTGTATTTTTTCCACTGGATTTCAGTGTTCCACAGGGTCATACAATGGAGTTGTGCCCCTGTCTACCATTATAGATGGGCAGAAAGGATTGGCAATTCACCTGCCTGCCGTTTGGGCTTTCACATCTCCAAGAGTGTTCACAAAAGTCATTGTGGCTCTGGTGGCATTATTATCTGGACGATCTGCCAGTAGTAACAACGTCTGAACATGAACCCCTTCTTCACACCGAAAGAGTGAAATGAGTCTTTCAAGATCATGGTTGGATGCTAAGTATGGAAAAGAGCAACTTCACTCCTACCCAAGCATTGGTATATATGGGGGCTCTTTTTCAAACAAGAAAGAATCTAGTCTCTTTGTACAAAAAAGGCAAAAACACAGAAAGTAGACTATTGAAGGAAGCAGCACAGTAGCATGCTTTCTTGAAGGTCTTATGGCAGCAACAGTCTTCCTAGTACAGTTAGCAAGGTGGCACATGAGACCACTTCAATCTTTTCTGTTGGCCCAAGTCAGAGAGCTACACCCTCAAATGACCAGAAGATTAGTCTTAATTCATGCAATAAGATCCAGTCTAAAGTGGTGTTTAAGGGACAAGAACCTGACAAAAGGGTCTTCCCTGTCTCAGAATATATCCTTAACCACAAATGCATCAGAGAGTGGCTGAGGTGCATACTTAGAGGGGAAGTCTGTTCAGGGAGTATGGAGCCCAAAAGTAACACCATCAAATATTTAAGAGGTCAGGGCGATAAGATTTGCCTAAAGACACAAAGAGGCTAAGATGTCTTGTTAAGTGCAACAACAAAACAGCAGTTTCCTACGTTATAAGGCAAGGCGGCACAAGAAGTCAAATCTCAAAAGCGTGTAAAATCCTTGGCAGCAGTGTTTCAGCCACTCCTAGACTTGATGGCAAGTAAACACAATACCAAGGGTTGCCACTTCTTTTCCTGTGTACATTGTCCAGATGGCTTGTGCAATAGATGAACTTCAGCAACGATTGAATGGTGGGCCCAACTTCATCTTTCCGCCCTTCCGTTAGTATGGAAGTCCCTAATCAAGACCCAACAGACTGGAGCAGAAGTAATAGTGATAATCCCAGCATGGCCCCAGAGGCCTTGGTATCTGCCCTTCTATCTTTAAAGGGCATGTCCACCCCCAAAACTATAATCCCCCACAACTACTGGCCCCACCATGTAGTGTAGTTTAATCCTTACCTCACATCCCAGCTCCATAGGGTTTCTCTGTAACCCCCCCCCCCCCCCAAAGTCCAAAACTAACCACCAGGAGGATAGCAGGGCTCTGCGCCATCATCTGCTCCGGTAGATATTTGCCATGCGCACGCAGCCCTTCTCCCTCTCCCTCCCGTTCTACTACCCTCCCCCTAGCGCAAAACCCCCTTAATATGCTGCTCCCCAGCCCCAACCGCATATTTTTTTTTTCAAAAAGCTCCCCAACTCTCTTACCTCTCCGCTTTCCTCCGCTGCACTGAATGACCGGCAGCCGCGTCCGTGATTGGCTGCCGCTCAGCCAATCCAGACGCGACTGCCGGTCCCGCCCCTCTGCTTGCATTCTCGCAAGCAGGGCCGGCAGTGGGGCGGAGGAAGAGAGGGAGGTAAGTAAGAGTTGGGGGGCTTTCTCGAAAAAAATTTTATGCGGTTGGGGCTGGGGGACATGGGGGAGCAGCATATTAAAAATCAATTTTAGGGGTGGACATACCCTTTAATAATGGAAGAGCCAATAGCAATTCCATACATACTGGGGTGGCTGGCTCCAGGGTCCTTTTTAAATGCCAAGACTTCAATCACCTGTCTCTGATGGCCTGGCATTTGAGAGGAAACAATTAGGTGAATTGGGGTTCAGCAGTGACAGTTCTACTAAAATCAAGAAAGCCATCTACATTTCAGAAGTATTATAATACGTGGCAAATGTTTGCCAGTATTTCAGAGCAAGAGGTTTTCTCGGTTATACATCCCACGAAGCTGGACGTGGTGAAGTTCTATACATGGGCTTTAAGAAAAATCTACATATTGGGGCCCTAAAGTCACGACTAATCAAGCAATTCTTTCAAGCTATGTTGAGGATAAAACCAAAGAAATTCAACAGTCTCCCAGCATGGGTTCTACCATTGATCCTTAAGGCTCTTACAGCAGCTCCCTTTGAGCCTTGGGAGACTGCTACAGGTTTTTTTTAAAACAAAATAGGATTAGACTAAGACCCTCCTTTTAATTTCTTAACCCAAAGTCATGTACGATTTTCATATGGAAATGACTTTACCAGCATTCTTCCCTGAGCCCAAAAATCAATTCTACATTTCTTTGGATTTGGTGAGAGCAATCTCTATTTATTGTACTCATAAAAAGGAATGGAGAAGGTCAGATCAACTATTTCTGATTCCAAAAGGGTCAGGCCCCTACAAAGAGGACAATAAGCTCCTGGATTGTGTCCTGCATAGCAAAGGTATACACTCTGAAAAGCAAAAAGGTTCCATCGTATCTTAAAGAGAGCTCTAGCATTTTCCTAGGCCAAGCATGGAGAGATAGGAGTCGGATGAGATTTGCAAGACTGCCAGATGGTCTTCGGCTAGAACAAAAAAATAGCAAAGTTTAGAAAAATAGTGTTGCAAGCAGTCCTGCATGAATTAATGTTGGGTTTAAGTATCAGTAATGTTTCCCTCCATTCTTTCCTTAATGTTTAGCTTGGTGTATCCCATTAGTGGGTGCTGCCATTTGACTGGGGAAAATTAAAAATCAAATCCTAATTACCGCATTTTTGGATTCCCAGTCAGTCTTCATGGCAGCATTTACTACACCGCTCCCTATAAGTTCTATATTTTTCAGCTCTAGAATTTAAGATGTTGGAAAACGTAGGAGGGGGCCAAAATACCTTACATGGTCTTGTCCGTGGTGTTGGAGGAGGAGTTTAATCCATTAGTGAATGCTGCCATGAAGACTAACTGGGAAACCAAAATCACGGTACCATAATTATTTGATTTTTATTATCAGAGTGGGAGTTCGGCTTAATCATATTTAGCTCGTATAGTTATAGTATATATATGATAAGTTAACACATATTGAATTTTTCATATTTAGATGTAGTCTTTGAATAGATGGCATAATGTCGGCAGAGATGTGCGATTAGATCCACCTTTTTTTCTTTGCAAGTAGTGAAGCCACAAAAAATTTGCAACAGAAGTCGAAAAACCATTCTGACTCCAAATCGCATTTGAATGAATTGCTTGGTGAACTTTGCTGAATTTTCTTTGATTATAAGAGACATTACACCCTGTCTTAAAGTTATCCAATAAACTCATCACTACAACATCCTATAGTGCAGGGTTTCTCAAAGGGTGTGCTCTGAAACACTGGTGCAACTTTAAAGAGCCAGAGGTGTGCCTCAGAATGAAGAATAACTGGGAAACCAAAATCACGGTACCTCTAATTATGATTTTATTTTTATTAACAGTGGTAGTTCGGCTTTATAATATTTAGCTTGTATATTGATATTATATATATGATAAGTTAACACATATTGAATTTTTCATACTTAGATGTAGTCTTTGAATAGATGGCATAATGTCCCCAGAGTAGTGGGATTAGATACACCCTTTTTTTTTTTTAGTTGTCAAGGTCGAATAAAGATTTTCCCAAGATGTTAACCTATCTAACAAATGATTCAGAGGAATGCAAAAAACCCAGTGGTGAAGGCACACAAAAAATTGCAACAGAAATCGAAAATCCTTTCTGACTCCGAATAGCAATTGATAGAATTGCTTGGTCAACTTTGCTAAATTTTCTTTGATTGTAAGAGACATTACACCCTGTCTTGAAATTATCCAATAAACCCATCACTACAACATCCTATAGAGCAGGGGTTTTTCAAGGGCGTGCTGGGGAACACTGGTGCAACTTTAAAGAGACTAGAGGTGTGCCTCAGAATTTTGGTAGTGGAAATATTTTCACCGTATAAGTTACATTTTTGTTATTTTGACTCCATAAATATATATTAGCTAAAATTTCAGCACAGTAAATGTCGTATAACTTCAAGTCCCACATTAAAGGGTATGTCCACCCCTAAAACGGATTTTTAATATGTGCCTCCCCATGTCCCCCAGCCCCAACCGCATAAATATTTTTTTCAGAAAGCCCCCCAAACTCTATATTACCTCCCCTCGTTCCTCCGCCGCACTGCCGGCCCTCTGCTTGCGAGAATGCAAGCAGAGGGGCGGGACCGGCAGTCGCGTCTGTGATTGGCTGAGCGGCAGCCAATCACGGACGCGGCTGCGGTCATTCAGTGCAGCGGAGGAAAGAGGGAGAGGTAAGTAAGAGTTTGGGGAGCTTTTTGAAAAAAAAAAATATGCGGTGGGGCTGTGGGACATGGGGGAGCAGCATATTAAGGGGGTTTAATGCTAGGGGGAGGGATAGTAGAACGGGAGGGGGAGGGAGGGAGGGGGGAGAAGGGCTGCAGTGCGCATGACAAATATCTACCGGAGGCAAGATAGCAGGCAGAGCCCTGCTATCCTCCTGGTGGTTAGTTTTGGGACTTTGGGGGGGGTTTACAGGAGAACCCTATGGAGCTGGGATGTGAGGTAAGGATTAAACTACACTACATGGTGGGGCCAGTAGTTGGGGGGATTATAGTTTTGGGGGTGGACATGCCCTTTAAAAACACAGGTGTGCCTCGAGAAATAATTGCATAGAAGAACAACTGCTTGTGGTTTTGACAATCTCATTCTTCTTATTCTAAATAGCCTTTCTGCTCCTGAAGATAAAAACCTTTTAGGGATGCCCAAGTAGGTTTAAATCAATACTATCAGTAGCAGCCTCCATAGCTTAATACAGAGAACAAAGGTACAGAGAAAATAAAGAAAATAAATGGTATTACCAGCACCGCTGCCACCAATTTGTACCATATCACTGCTTTGTTGAAGGATTATGGGTAGCATAGCACACAGTATCATCCAACTGTATCGGGGCTTTATTGCTACTGTGTGTAGTATTGCAATGATTTAATAACAAAACAGTCCCTGCCTATGGTGCACCACTTTGAATATTGACCAGGTCTCTATATTGTGTGTCCTTGTAAGTTAGTGTACACTTATCTGTTGCCTCAGAGTTTGTATCTAATAAGGTAAATTGTCTGTCACACAGGATCTTGTGTTGCAGTCAATATCTCTCCAAAGCACACACCACAATCTACTTTCACTTTCTCTCCTCCTAGCCATAGAGAGCAGGTATGTCTTGTCTTTTATCACTCACTGAAACCACCTGCAAGCTGGAGGTGGTATATAAGGAGTCTTGGTATATATATGTCCATTACAATACACATCACATCCCATGTAGCAGACAGAAACTTGTTTTGGATTGGCTAAGACTGCCACATCATGTTATACTGACACTACTTCTTCTCAGTATTCACATGGAGCAGACCCAGGGGTGTGGTTTAGGCTCCCATTTTGACCATACCATATTGAAATAGGGATCTGAGCTCTGTAAGTAAGTTTATATATTTTGTCTTGTACCTAATATGTCAGTGCTAAACTTTATATTAATTTATTGATGGTCATTTAAATGGTAATGGAGATAGTATACATATACACCGTTCCTATATGTAATATCCTATACCCCCACCTTGTTGATAGCTCCTAAAACTCAATGCAATCTCCTATGAAGATATAAATATATTTATATAATATAGGGGATTTGTATAGGGAATTATACACAGAATGGTTGCTTGCTATTAATGTTTGTGTTTTGGTTTCCTAGAATTTTGACAAATCTCTTTAATTTGTTAGAATTATGGATATACACATCTATCAGCTGGAGATCTCTTGCGAGATGAAAGGAAAAAAACAGATTCTCAGTATGGTGAGCTTATTGAGTCCTACATTAAAGATGGAAAGATTGTCCCTGTAGAGATCACAATCAGCCTGCTCCAAAGGGTATGCTATCCTCATCATTATTTATTTTCTTATTTGTGCACTTTATTCGATTGTAACTAAACAGGGTGAAGTAATTTTTGGTTAATGTATGCAGCAGCTTTACATGAGGACCACAGGCAACAAGAATGATCTATGCAACTTTCTTTGAGACTTTTTGTTACTGAGAGAGAGAGAAAAGGTATTTTCCAGTATCGCTGCAAGTTTTCAAAGCTTTAGTCTATCCAAACTTACTGCAGTATTGAGTGATGCTTCTTGTTTACTGCTGTGAGATCACCAGCAAACCCCTGGCTTGAGCATGCCTATTTGTATCCCAGTGCTGTGACAGCAGTATATGGGGGGGCTATAAGATGTCACTCACGGTTAATTTCAGTAAGGACAGAATGCATAGTGACTAATAAGGGGGACTGGGGGAGTTTGAATATAAAGACAGATTGTAAAAGTTACAATTATACACTAGAGAATGCACTTATGTAGGGATATCCTCCGTGACTAATTTTTTTGCCTAAACCATTTGAAAAATAGATTGGATGTGTCGAATGTTTATCTGACCCTTTGTATTTAATATGGCAGAGCAACAAACGGCCCCTGACCAAACAAATTCACACGTGCAATTATTGACCGAAGTCTCTGTTCGTTGCACGCGTGAATGCGCTTGTGGGTTGTGCAAAGATCAGGTTTGTGTATGAGGCTTTAGGATTTTTTTTTTTTTTTTAACTACTGACAGTCTACAAAATTATTGCTTGGTAAATCCGTCGTCTTAAAGAGAATAAACGGTAAACTGCCTGCGTGTACCTATACTTGGAGGATGTGGTAATGGCAAGTTCATTGAATAGCTAGATAAGTTACTAAAACTACAAAATGCTAAAACCTAAAAAATATTGAGAATTACTGGTATTAAAACATATACTGTAGTTCTGGTTGATCCAGGGATAGTTTCCGATTGCCATTTGGAGTCGGGAAGGAATTTTTTCCGCCTTTTTTTTTTTTTTTTTTTTTTTTTTTTTAAGCTGGGTTTTTTGGCTTCCTCTGGATCAATTGTTAGGTAGGGTTAAAAAGGAAGGTTAAAAGGTTGTACTTGATGGACATATGTCTTTATTCAACCTCAATTACTATGTTTATTAATATGAGCCACTATATGCACCGATTTTTCCAGAAATATTTCTGTGCTTCAAAAGAACCCTTTGTGACAGTGCCTTAAAAAAAACCCATAGAGGTTAAACTTTTTTTCTTTCAGGCACTATGGGGTTAAGTTCCTACCCCAAGGAGCAGACACTTTAAGAAATGAGGCTCCTGTCCTGCCCTCTGGCTAGAAGTACCTGGGCGCTGGAAACCTCCTCCAGTTTAAGTGTCCGCTCAGGAGTAGTATCACTAGTGCACCTCCGTACGCACACAAAAAAATTTGGGAGAGGGTGCCTAACAGTGCTGCTTGCCAGCAAGGCATCAGGAATCTCTCCCCTCTCTTGCAAGGGTAACGTGCCACCATTCCCCTGTTAACCCACGCTGCTACACTGGCTGGCTTTAAAGGGGCGGAGTTTATACCTCCCAATTGCACATGGCAGCAACCATCTTGGATACAGCTACAACAGAAGGAAAACTGTTCCAGTCCACAAAGATCTGAGTCCCTGAAGTCTCCTCCAGATATGCAAAATCTTTATTTTTATTCCTCCTACCTATCCCTAAACCAAAAGGGCAGTGGCCTCGGGCAACTGCTATTCCCTTATCCGAGGCAACAACCTTTAGGGGCCCTCTGGATCGCTGCTCTGAGGTATTACTAAAAACCACCTTTACTTCGGCAGAAACAACATTAAGACCAGTGTTGGCCTCAGCATGGGTGGCGAAAGCCTCAGAGACCTGGATTCAGGATATTAACCTTGAATGGCAGCAAGATCCAGCAAAAATTTCTTTGCTTCCCAACTTTAGGCAGCTGGCGAATGCGGTATCATATATAAGCAATGCCACCCTAGAAGTGGTACGCCTAATAGCCCGCACCTCATCAACAGTCACTGCAGCTAGAAGGGTCTTATGGCTCAAAGCCTCAAAAAAGGCCCTCATTAGTTTACCATTTTCAGGATGCCTCCTATTTGGTCCCGAACTGGACAAAATTATTACCCAGACTATGGGGGGTAAGAGTACTATACTACCTCAGAGCAGGGTGAGGAGATACCCCTACTTTTCGCAGGTCTCGGTCCTTTCATCCCTTTGGGGCTCCCAGGCCACATCAGGACTCAGTCCTCAAGACCTAGGGGCTTATGGTCCTCTGGAAGAGGAACCTTCAGTGGTTCGGGAGCAAGACCCAAGCAATCCTGACTATCTCCCAATCCAGGTGGGAGGACGCCTGCACTTCTTCCATGCTCACTGGAGACACCCAACAACAGATTCTTGGATATTACGCATGTTAGAACTAGAATAGTTCTAACATGTTAGAATTTATCAGCAGGCAACCTCCACACTTTCTATCCTCCAGGCTTCCAAGGTGTCCCATAAAACTGAAAGCACTAGATCAGGTGATCCGCTGCCAGCAGGGAAAGGAAGTTATTTCCCCGGTCCCTCTCTCTGAGATACCACGGTTTCTATTCAAACCTGTCTCTGGTACCCAAGAAAGAGGGACTGTTCAGACTAGTGCTGGATTTAAAAGCTCTAAACTGCTATGTCCACAAATACCACTTCAAGATGGAGTACTTAAGGACAGTCATCCTAACTCTAGAAAAAGGAGACTTCCTAGCATCCTTGGATATCAAGGATGCATACCTCCACATTCCCTTCTGGCCATGCCACTACAAATTTCTCAGATTCACAGTGGGTCAAGCCCTCTTTCAATTTACTGCCCTTCCATTCGGGGCTAGCGACGGTACCTCGGGCGTTCACCAAGATCATTCATCTCCAGCAGCATTCATTCATCTCCGGAACATATTCTTCCTCCCTTACATGGACGACATTTTGGTCAAGGCACAGCTTCTGGCTCAATCCCAGGTAGCTAGATGCATCGACATCCTATCCCACTTGGGACAAGTCCTCCCTCTCTCTGGACCAGTCTCTGCCCATTCCTCTCCATATCAGACTATCCTTACACAAGACCACAGCATCTGCTGAAGGGCAAAGACCTGTGCCTCCCGACTTGGACGGTAGTCATGACAGACGCCAGCCTTCTGGGCTGGGGAGCTCTATCGGAGGTGGGCCAAGCTCAGTGGCAGTGGTCCCAACAGGAAACCACTCTGTCAACATTTTGGAGCTTCGTGCCATTCGCAATGCTCTAAAATTTTAGCCAACCTTCCTGACAGGGAAGTGTGTCAGGATAGAATCCGAAAATGACATGGCGGTGGCATATCTAAACCACCAAGGGGGAACGTGCAGCGACTATGCCATGGCCGAAACTCAGAGTATCTTTTTCTGGACAGAGGCTCACATTCCAGCCCTCTCAGTGGTCTATATACCGGGGATCCAGAATACTCAGGCTGATTTTCTCAGCCACCACGTCCTGGACCTGGCGAATGGACACTGCACCCAGAGCAATGTTCCCTCTAATTGGAAATTTTGTGTGTGCGCAGATATACATTTTCTGTGCACATACAAAAGGAAATTGTGTGCTCTACATACCACAGAACTTATTTTCCAACAGATTTCTGTGTGTGCACCACTTTAACCTGTGTGCGCAGGCCTGCAGAGTTGTGCGTACGAGTGCACACCTTAGAGGGAACACTGACCCAGAGGTCTTTGACCAACTGGTGCAACGATGGGGCGCCCAGAACAACTACAAAGTTCCAACCTTTTTTGCCAAGACCAGGGATCCCCTGTCATGCGGGGTGGATACCCTGGTGCTTCAGTGGTGTTTCTCCCTAGTCTAGGCTTTTCCACCAATTGCCATGGTTCCCAGGTTACTGAAGAAAGTCAAGATGGAAGGAGCCCCCACCATATTAATCGCTCCTTTTTTGGCCCAGCAGAGTGTGGTTCTTGGACCTCCTGGTCATGACATTAGACAGCCTACAACTTTCAGAGTGACCAGACCTTCTGTTACAGGGTCCTCTCCTCTATCCAGAATACCAATTCCTCCACCTGACGGTGTGGAAAATGAATCTGAGATCCTAAGATCATGAGGCATCCCATAGGCAGCAATTCCAACCATGCTTGCGGTCAGAAAACCCTTCTCAGCACAGATTTACTTTAGGGTCTTGCAACGCGGCCTTCTGAGGAGGTAGTTTGTGCTCTCCCCACTGCAATCAGGGGAAGACAAAGCTTTCAGATCTTCTCAAGCTCTTTGTTCTCTTGACAGGGCCACGTCGCGGGTCCAGAGCCTCACCACAGACTGGCAAGATTGATATGATCGGTTATCATAAGCTGTTAACGTCTTGGAGTTAATTAATATTATCTGTTTGCTCCCTCTTTGGGACAAACTGAAAGAGGCTTCCGGCGCCCAGAAACTCATATCCAGGGGGGGGGGACTGGAGCCTAATTTCTTAAGAATTTAAAGTGTCCGTTCCTTGGGGTATCAACTTAACCCAATTGTGCCTGGGTCCCAAGTAGAACTGTTGTATTTAGTTAGATAAACTGGACTTAAAGTTTAGTTGTTTAAGACTTTTTGCTAGTCATCTGACTGGCTTTCTCAATTCAGAATGACTTGTACGAGTTGCTCTTTGGTCTCCCCCACATCAAATATGTTCATTAAGAGAGTTAGGGGCTATAGCATTTAAATGGTTATTGGTATGTACTGGGGACTATATTCCATATTATTGTAATTGTAAGAAAAGACAAACTCATTTACAATGTACTGATTATGTCTCACCTAAATCTGCAGGCAATGGAGCAGACAATGGCTGCTGATGCTAAAAAGCATAAATTTCTTATTGATGGATTCCCAAGGAATGAAGACAACTTGCAGGGCTGGGAAAAATCCATGAATGGGAAAGCAAATGTGTCTTTTGTGCTGTTTTTTGATTGCGATAATGAGGTAATGTGTATACAATAATGATACTTATCTGACCATTTATTTAAGGCTCGGTACACACCATTGGATGTGACCGACCGACCAGCCAAGAGTGCCGTATATTGGTCGGTTGGCCATAAATATTTCATGGTGTTGGGCGACCGGCCGTGACAGAGTTCAATTGCCAGTTCATCCATATCTGACAAACTGATAACTACATTTTATTTCAGTATTATGGTAAATCCTTGTTATACCTGCCTGGCTTTACCACTAAGCAAAAGGCTAAGGACTTTCAAGCAAGCACCATCACCCCAACCATTAATAGTGGCTGCCAATTCAAATTGTTCTAGCCAATCAGTCCACTTCCTAGTAACCCCATCAAATGGATCAGGTTTAAAAATAGCAATTGGGCAATTGGGCCTGGTAGAGCTACTGAGTCTAATTGGGGCATTTCATCTGCAGGTACAAGTATTGATGGTCATTTAAATGAGAACAGTGAGATAGTAGTACACACATACATACAGTATACACCTTTCCTATATGTAATATCTTATACCCCCCCACCTCATTGGTAGCTCCTAAAAACTCAATGCAATCTCCTATGAAGATATAAATTTATTTATATAATATAAGGGATATTAGTGGTATTGGGCTACTGCTGTACTGAATTTATGAATAATTTTTTTATAGACTTGTATTGGAAGGTGTTTGGAGAGAGGCAAGAGCAGTGGTCGAAGTGACGATAACCGAGAAAGTTTAGAAAAAAGGTAATGTTTATTTGCTGTAGAAAGCAACATAAAATTCTCTAGAACCAAAGTGTTAATGCATAAATAGATGTTTAGATTCACAAAAGGCAAACTCCAGTCATTGGCCAGTTTCAAAAAAAAGCTGGATGAGTTTCTGCAAACAAGGAATGTTGCAAGTTACTGGTATTGATACATAAAGTAGAGTTGATCCAGGGAAATTTCCGATTGCCACTTGGAGTCAGGAAGGAATTTTTTACCCCTTCATAAATTTGGTGGGTTTTTTTTTGCCTTCCTCTGGATCAACAGTTAGACAGGAAATGAGGATATTGCTAGATGGGTTGAACTGGATGGATGTATGTCTTTATTCAACCTCATATACTATACTATACAGTCACAATGCATGGAGAGCGACAATCCGCTCCATCCTTTTTCTCCATGCTATAAAAATATGTGCAGTCTTGTCTGGTGCTTCTCTGTGATTTCTCCACAGTGCTGCTGATGTCAGATGGGGAAACTCTGATTTAGATTACATTGGTCAGTCAAATACAGTGGTTTGCTAAAGTATTCGGCCCGCTTGAAGTTTTCCACATTTTGTCACATTACTGCCACAAACATGAATCAATTTATTAGAAAATTGATTAGAAATGCCGTCAAGAGGCCCATGGTGACTGGACGAGCTGCAGAGATCTACAGCTCACGTGGGGGAATCTGTCCATAGGACTACTATTAGTCGTGCACTGCACAAAGTTGCCCTTTATGGAGTGGCAAGAAGAAAGCCATTGTTAACAGAAAAGCATAAGAAGTTCCATTTGCAATTTGTCACAAGCCATGTGGGGGGCACAGCAAACATGTGGAAGAAGGTGCTCTGGTCAGATGAGACCAAAATAGAACTTTTTGGCCAAAATATAAAATGCTATGTGTGGCGAAAAACTAACACTGCACATCACTCGGAACACACCATCCCCACTGTCAAATATGGTGGTGGCAGCATCATGCTCTGGGGGTGCTTCTCTTCAGCAGGGACAGGAAAGCTGGTCAGAGTTGATGGGAAATCAACTACAAATACAGGGCAATCTTGGAAGAAAACTTCTTGAAGGTCAGCAAAAGACTTGAGACTGGGGCAGAGGTTCACCTTCCAGCAGGGCAACGACCCTAAACCTAAAGCCAGGGCAACAATGGAATGGTTTAAAACAAAACATATCCATGTGTTAGAATGGCCCTGTCAAAGTCCAGATCTAAATCCAATCGAGAATCTGTGGCAAGATCTGAAAACTGCTGTTCACAAACGCTGTCCATCTAATCTGACTGAGCTGGAGCTTTTTTGCAAAGAAGAATGGGCAAGGATTTCAGTCTCTAGATGTGCAAAGCTGGTAGAGACATACCCTAAAAGACTGGCAGCTGTAATTGCAGCAAAAGGTGGTTCTACAAAGTATTGACTCAGGGCTGAATAATTGCACACACCCCACTTTGCAGTTTTTAATTTGTTAATGTTTCATCAGGCACTCTAGATCCCCAAATTTCAAGAAAAACTTGCTAATAAGGGATCATGCTTGTATATTATGTCAAGTTGTCCTATTCAAAAAGCATTGTCGGGTATAAACTAATTATTTTTCCACCTTTTTCATTTTAGAATTCAAACATACCTACAGTCAACCCGGCCAATTATTGAACTTTATGAAAAGTCAGGAAAAGTCAGAAAGGTGGATGCCTCCAAATCTGTAGATGAGGTAAACTGCTATGTTGCTGTGTGTGTGTGTATTGAATGCTTAGTTTAGGCATTGTTAAACGAAAACTGCTGAAAGGCAAGTTGCTTAAAGGGTATGTCCACCCCCAAAATGAAAATTTTAGTATTGGCTCAGAAAAGGCTGTAAAATCCAAAGCTACTTAGGTGCGATGCCTTAGCCAATCACAGGAGCAGACACCAGTCGAGCACCTCCTGCTTGACTTCCTTGCACAAAAAAGATTTTCAGAATATCATTCAAGTCTATACCCACCATAAGAAGTCTCTCATAATATCTTCTATGGCTAGAACCAAAGGAACTTCCTATTCAGGGTACATAGCAGTCTATTAAAGGAATAGTTCACTTAAAAAGTGAACTAATCCTTTAATGTATTGATTGGAGACCGGGTGGTTAAAGGGCAACTATAGTGAAAAAAAAACTTTGTCTCTATACAATGTATAGATCACTTAGTATAAGCTGCCTTACTTTCATGTTGCTGTGTGGCTTTGTTTCTTCACACTGGCAGAAGTTTGTAACAAGCTGTGTAGTCCCCCTCCCCTCTCTGTCTACTCCCCCTCAAGCAGTGAAGGGCTTTATACAGAGTCCGAGCATGGTCAGTTGAAAGGACTTTAAATGAAGTGCTGACATCCTGTTGACCCCTCTCTTCCGGAGCTAGACTGCAAGCAATCAAAGTGTGGGATAAAGTAGCAATATGCTGAAGGGAGGGGCAGAGGGGGAGAGAGGACAAGTGGTGCTGAGATTCTTTACAAGTAAGTTACTGAACTCTGCCTCTGCCTGTTCTCTAAGTTTGCTAATTGTTATTTATTTTTTACCTAAAGTTCATATCTCTCCCCTGCTTAGCTGAGATCATAATCACTGAAGACATGAGTCAGTGTAACAGCAGCTATAGTGAGAACTTTTACAAACACAGTGACACTGCTTGTTATCCTGATACATTTCATTTGCTTTAGTCTTTATATTCCATACATTGCACTGTATGTCTTGTTTGGTATATAGTCTATATTACTGTATTAGTGTTCCATTTGAGTCACTGGTTTTGTATGTATATAAGATTTTTTTTGGGGGGAGGGGCTGTTTTATAGTGTGTTATGCTCATATTGCTGGGTTGATGGTTTATTGATTGTGTTTAGCACTACAGCATTTGACTGTTGCACATGGTACTTACAGTGTGGGTGAAGTAGTATGTGACAGTACTGCAGGGGAGCTTTGGATTGTGTGGGTGTGTGCCTTTGAGTGATAGATGAGGTGTAGCAGCTCATACAAATCACGGCATATTCAAATGCTTATATCTCTGGGACTATGAAGAATTTAAAGAAACTAAAGGTACCCTGGTGGTTGGGATGACTTATAGGATAAATAAAAAAAAACAATTCTCACTATAATTGCCTTACCTTCTGTTCTTCAATCAACTGACCAATAGCCACGGGCGAAGATAGACATTTACCTTACACGCAATCCTCCGCAGCAGCATTGACAGGTGCTGACCGCTTCCTGATTCAGATTAACTATAGTGCGCGTTGTCAAACGTAGTTCCTTAACCCCCCTGGTCTTCAATCAATACATTAAAGGAATAGTTCACTTTTCAAGTAATCTATTCTTTTAACAAACTTTCCACAAAGCGAGACACTGTTGCACACCGCTTGCATGCCCCTTTCCAGTATGGTCTCAGCCTTAGGGGTTTTTCTTTATAATTTTATTAAGCAATTCCTAATTAAAGGGCATGTCCAGCCCCAAACCCTACTTTTGGTTACAAGGTAGGTGCCCCTTGCCCACCCCCAACCGCCGAAATATTTTTGCAAAATAATGCTCTCATCGTTACTTTCGGACCATTCTCTCCCATGCCGTCGCTAATCCAGCTCCCTGCTTGCGGAAGCTGTACTCTCAGCCGCCTCTGTGATTGGTTAAGACGCGGCCAACGGGTCCGTAAGTAACGATGGGAGCATTATTTTGCAAAAATGTTTTGGCGGTTGGGGGTGGGAAATGGGGCACCTACCTTGTAACCAAACCTTTTCACGCTAGGTGCAACAGCCAAAGAGAATGGATCATGCGGGAGGGCAGTAAAGGGCTCATGTCACATTCCTTGTCGAGGTTGAGGAATCCGCACTTCACTTTCCTGGACTTTGGACAAGCATTGCTATAGAACAATTTGGAGCAGAGATGTAAGGTAAGGATTTTTGTAAACTACTCAGTAGGGTTAAATTATAGTTTTGGGGGTGGACATGCCCTTTAAAGATACACTTTTGTGAAAAAAGAATAATGGTTCTTCTTTAGCATATTTTATTTGTGCTATTAAGTTGGGTTCTTTTTGTAGTCTTTTGTGCTAAAACAAAGGAGGGGAATACAATTGCAGAACTGTTGAAATTAATTTCACATGGGTATACCTTTTAGTTAGAACTAATGTGATAATGCAAATTGTATAAGTCTGCACTTACAGTTTTCAGACGATAGTTTTGTAATATTTAGGAAATGTGTTAAGTCATGTTTTAATGTTTACAGTTTCCATTGTCTACTTTAGTTTCACTGTGGAACAACATTACTTAAGTTTTTATATTTTTCAAACTATGAGCCTTGAATAAATCATGTTAAGAATCGGTATATGTGTATAAAATTTATAGTGGTTTCTCCCTCCCTTTTTTTTTTTTTTTTTTTTCAGGTGTTCAGAAAAGTCCAAGAAATTTTTGACAAAGAGGGATAATGACTGAGTTCCTCTGGGCCATCATTTGCTTAATCCTGAGATTCATTTAGATACTTCATTATAATTACTTTTTTTATTTGTATTCCTTATTTCTATTTTTAATGCTGGAATTTCATTATTGGGCATAATCTTAATGTGGTTTCGTTCCACTTTCATGTTTCCTTGCATATTGTTCTTTCAAATTTTCATTGCATATTGCTGACAGATTGTATGGGACAAATCGGAGAAAAATCTGGTAGTAATTTCTGTTTTTGGTGCACTTATGACTATATAGCAAAAAATACTACTTAAAATAAATAAATAAACTACAGAGACAACTGGATGATACTGGATAAGGAAAATTTTATTCTGTACTACTAATTGACACAATTGAAAGATCACCTAGACAAGCGGTGTGGGTAAACATGTACAAAATACATTTTTAGGCATTGCATATATTAATTCTTTAAATTTTAAGAATATGATAAATCTGGATAAATGAACTTGTACTGCAAGATGATGGATTTACTCACAGGGTCAATTTAATGTATAACAATCTACCTCTAATATATACAGATACTCTGTAGTTTTTTGATTGGTTCATTAATAGGATTTACCGTAGCGTAATTAGCTTATACACTAAATATATATATATATATATATATATATATATATATATATAGATGTCCTATTTGTTAACTGAAAACGGGAGCATTTCTGATACAAAGTTGTTGGACCATACCTTTAGGGCTAGGCCAAGCTGATACGCTTTTAAGGGCAATGCGATTGCAATCCGATCACACTTTTTAAAGCACACAGTAGTGGGGTCCAGTTGATGTGGCCACACTTAGGGCGCTGCGTGTACATTGCATTTTTTTCACAATCGCGAGCGCAGGGCAACCACACAGGAGCGTTCTGCAGAGTGGCCTCAGCTTAACCAAATATTTCCAAGTGATCATATTTTTCTTGCTTTTTTTGGGGGTGGCTTTAACAGTATTGTAAGTTCTTTGCCTAAGTTTAAAACATGTGAGATATATTTTTAACACATTTGTTTTGAGCAAATTTAATACTTTTGTCTCGCATTGCTTCCTATTTTAGCCTAATAAAAACATTGTTTTACTGTATCTGCAAAATGTAGTTCTCATCTCCATAAAATAGTTGCTCAAATGTGATATTTAAGGGATTTTGTGATCTGCAATTTCTGTTTGTGGAATTAGTCGAATACCCTTTCCCCTTCTTAAATAAATAATATAAACCATGGAATGGAGAGTTACAGGTACAGTACATTTGCAGTAATGACTTGTGGAATAGGAGGTTTTGGCAATGATCTAGAGACTCCCGGTACCCTACCAGTCCCCTGGAGAATTCTCTAAGGATGCACTGTTGTTGTCTTACTACAACAACCATGCTGATTTACACTATTAATTGTGAATAATTGTACATGCTAGTGGCACATACAGTGTAGTTCCCAACTTTATGGCAACATATCTATCTCTTGGGAGCTAATTATTTTAAAATAAAACCTGCCCAGAAGGGCTTTTTTTTTTTTTAGTCTTTTTTTATGTTTTTCTAAAGATTGTTTGTCTGTATGTATATTGCTTAATGTTCAAACATTATTCTTCCAGATAAAGTGAAAAAAAAAATTGCCACAACTAACCGATTATCCAACAGAAGCCAGGTTTGGGCCACAATTGGCACGTGTGTACTAGACCTAAATGAGACCTGAAAGATCTTTACAGATCTAAATGCTTTCTTTTTAATAGAAACCCTTGTACTTTATTTTTTTATTACTTCAGTTATCGCTATCCAGATAAAATATTTTAGACGTTCAAGTTATACTGCACTGAACAAAGCTAGTTTATGAATTTGGGAATATACTTGGACTTTTAACATAAGTTCTGTAATTTGCAGTGGTTTGCACAAAACTAATTGGTCTCCCACCCTGTATTTGTTTTAGGCATTTATTTAAAACTACCATGAACAATATCTGCTTTCTGTACATTAATGAGGAAGCCTGATAATAACCCACAGCAATTGTGAGAAATTACGTATTTAACAGCAGAAATCAATGGTTTGTTGGCAATTAAATTTTTGCCCAGTGGGTCTTTTTTAGAATCCATATAAATGCCCAAAAATCTGCAAATACTTTCTTATTGCCCCTTTAATAATGTGTATACCCATCATTGGTAGCTTTGGGTTTTCTAAACCTTTTATGTAGGCAAACTACTAGTGAATCTTAATATATGATTATTTTATATAAATGTGTTCGTTCCGAACTAATCAATCACAATAAGGCACACACTGATAAGCAATCCATTGCCTTAGTTTTAACAATTCATTCATTTTGACATGTTTTATTGTGTTATGTGTAATTTGTTTTTATAAGATCATTTTAACTTTCTATGATGTACCAGCATAACAATAAAGGGATGATTACTTAAAAAATGGCAAACATTTGAAAGAAAAGAATAGTGCAATATAATTTTTTTTTTTGCATGTTAAAAGACTTGTATAAAGAAAATAAAAACTTGAATGTATTTAATTCTTTACAAAATCCTAGCACAGTGTTCAGCACTAGAGATGGTCGAACTATTGAAAGTTCGGTCCCTTTTCGAACTTTCGAACTATTGTAAAAGTTCGAAAGTTCGAAAACGGACCCATTAAAGTCTATGGGAGGCAAATAGTTCGAAAAGTTCGAGTCAAATACAACTAAAATATTAATGGTAACTTAATGTAAATGGCTGTGGGACCTGGGAAATGGTCTGGGGAACATGTTCCAACATCCAGGACTTTCATAAAATCGATTTTACTCTCATGCACGCTACTTTCGAGCTTTCGCGTTCGAACGTTCGAGGTAACATGGACATTTTACTCGCAGATTCGATGCTCGTCTATAGGCTTTAATGGAGACTTTACTCGCAGATTCGATGTTCGCTCCTAGATACCATGTACATTTTACTCGCGGATTCGAACGTTCGAACATTCGATAAATCATCGAAAGTCCGCGTCCGAGATAGTTCGAGAAGTCCGGGTCCGTTCGAACTTGAACAGCTCGGCTCGAACTCGGGTTCGAGTTCTATGCCATCCCTATTCAGCACTGATTGAACTACAGCTTTCAAATGTAGAATTGTATATTTCCCAACCTATTTTCAGACACCGTAACTTGTAAAACTACCATGACTTGTGGAAGTTTGTAGATGGGCATCAGCAACATCTATAGGGCCTCCGGTTGTAAGTCCTGTATTTAGGTACTGTATGTACAATTTATTTTCATAGTGGTATTCTTTAGCAAGTAAGTTAGTTGCATATTGTTTCAGAGAAATGGTTATGCTTGGTTTTAAGTTTACAACGTTTTAATTACTATTTCAGCCTCAATAAATCTTTATTTGTTACAGTAAATTGGCTTTGGGTTTTTTCTTTCCCTGGAAACAGGCAGGGGTGTGACTGTTTGTTTGTCAATGGGGAGTGCTACCCTACGCTCAATGCAACACAAAGGCTAGGTACACAGTCGATATTTTGGCCAGACTGACTGCCTGGTGCAATATTTTTGATGGTCCAGCTGTAATAGTATCGCCGAAACTGATACTTTTTTCCCCCAGTCATTTTGTTGGGGTTTTTTTGAGGAGAAAGTGATTGGACAGTTCAGTCCAAGTGATTTGACCATGTTTATTCTAAAACAAATGATTGGGACAAAATATAGGTGGTGTGGCTTATTTTTTCTCATAACAAACTACAGAGTAATATATTTGAGAAAAATTGTGAGCCAGATGACCCACCCAGATAAAAGAACTGCAAAGGGTTTTTCTATTGTATAGGCATTCTTTTCAGTTATTGTGAACAATGCATATCAAAAGAACCCAAACGGTAGTTTTAAATTCCAATATATTTTTTTTTTTTACATGCGTAATTTTACACTTCTTGTGTAAGCAATAAAACAATGCACTATGTAAGTCAACGGGTGATTTGTTGCTAGCAGAGGGAAGCGCACTTCCCTCTGATAATACTAGGTACAACAAAATGTGTATCATTAGAATCTGTGCTAATACCTATTTTTTTGTTACAATATCCGTTTTATTAGGTTCATCAAAAGGTCATTTGATCAAGTGAAGTTGGCCCCAGTATGGAAAGTCCTAAATTATTAACTTGAGTTATTTCTGTGGATTGACATCCCCCTGCTTGGTTGCGTTTTCTTGGTAAAGGTGTTTACTTCATTTTGTATTGGAATGTGAATGCTACCCACAGCAAAATCTTTAATGCAGCTTGTTTGTGATGATCTTGCAATGAACAGACATGACTTGACCAATCATTTATGAGTTAATTTTAATCAAACATTCTCATTAAAACAATGCATTTGCAAATCCTGACCTATCGTTTAGTTTTCAATTAAGGACCAACTGAACACAGTAGTATGAACAGAAGATTGGGCTTAAGTTGTACCGTGTACTTAGGCTTTAGTGTAACAATCTTTTAGTTCTCCTCTACCCAATTGCATGTACAAATGGCTAGTGGTACTACTACCATATTGCAAGCTTGTAAAGGTAGGCATTAGAGATGGCCAAACTTCCGAAAATCTAGTCCAATTTTGAACTGAAATATATATAAATATATATATATATATATATATATATATATATATATATATATATATATATATATATTAGCAAAAGTGTGTCCGTTGGGTTGGTGCACAGTGGGAGTTGTGTGTATGTTTTATGTGTAGATACAGTGTATATAAAACTTTAATACAGGGATAATTGAAACTGTTATTCAAACAGTCATCAGCCTTCAGGGAAACCAAATAAGATAAACCTGCAGGTCTGAGTGATAGACCCTTATTTTTTTTAAGCTTGGGGTTGTGCTTTCTGTGATACCAACTCCAAGTGCACAAACCTGCAAGGGGTTTGAGATCCATCTGCCTCTCCCTTGTGCCCATAGCTGTTAAGCTAGAGAGGGGCTACTTAGGTCCGTTCAGCCGGTAGGCATCAAGAACCTTTCCAAATTTGTCCTCCCTTTCTGCTCCCAGATACCACTAGAAAGCATCCAGGGGAGGCCCAAATAATATAAGCCTTAAGGTCCCAAAAAGGACCCAGGCAATCTCGCCACAATACATGAGCAAACATACCCTCCCTTACCTATTCCACCTGCATGACAGCTAGAATCTAGAGGGTCTAAGTGGAATAAACCTGCAGGTCTGAGAACAGACCCAGGCAATCCTTCCACAACATGCTGTTCAAGCTAAACTGAACTATTGGGCAACCTGAGACCCTATACAGTATCCAGATTTACATGCTAGGTTCATACTTATTAGTTTTTACCACAGCAAGTTCCAGATTTATAGTCACTAAAGGGTTAGGACTTGGGAGTGCAATATACTGATTAGCTTTATAGGTTAGGGAGAGGTGTGGTTAAAGGAGCCAAAAGCTCCCCACAGAGTATAAAAAGAAATAGAGCCTTTTTATAACAGAAGGTACATCACAGCCTCATCTTATTATAATAGCATTGCCCTAATAATCTAACCTATAAACACATAATTTCTTAGCCCGAGAGAAATGGGCAGGGACATGCAAATTATCTCATTTATAGCCTGTAGCTAAACATGTGTCCAGATGCAATGCAGCCTTATAGTATAGAGCAGGGGTGTTAAACTTGTGACCTTTCACATGTTTAAAATCTACATCTCCCAGCATTCCCTGGCTGCACAGAATGCTGGAAAATGGTTTTCATACATCCCGAAATAAAGCCATTTTTCTGACAGACATTAAAAACTTATGGTCAGGCTTTAGTGATTCCTACCCTAGGACTCAAACATGCAAGTGATCCATCTGCCCTTCCATTGGTATGGGTGTAAAATACCTATTACACTATTGGAATAGAGAAGCATTATATAAGCCACTTTAGGCAGCAGGTTTCATGAACCTTACTAAACTTTCCCTCCCTTTCCTATTCCACTTGCCTGCCAGCTAGAATCTAAGTAGAATAAACATGCAAGTCTGAGAATAGACCCAGGCAATCCTGCAACAATGCAGTTTAAGATGAACAGCACCATTGGGCACCTAAGACCCTATGCAGGTTACAGATTAAAGGACATCTATAGTGAAAAACACAAATTGCCCCATTGCAAAGTTAAATTCCTATACTCTGTGCTGCCTTTCTCCTACCTCTGTAAGTTGTGTCTGATCTCTCTGCAGCACTCCCCCTTCCCCCTCCCCTCTGTTACCACCTACATGCTCGAAAAGCTTATCATGTGCAGCCGGAGTTAAAAGTTCAACATCCTGAAAAACACACCCATGCACAGTGGCCAATAGAAAGCAAACTGCTGGAGACACGGAAGGGAAGGGAGAACAGTTAACTGCTGCCATACGATTTCTCTCTTTGTGACCCATCATCAGTGTAAGTTATCAAGAAGGGAGTTCAAGTGCAGCTTTATCTCTGCAGTCAAAGCTACCTCTCCCATTGTTTATGTTCTGTTTGTAACGGAGGAGGGAGGGACTTGAGCAGGGAAGAGAGTCACGTCACAGGGATTTGGTTGACATTAAAAGTAGGAGTAGAGGAATGCAATCACGTCTTCTAATTTGTATATCTCAGGACAGAGAGGGAAATTGAAGAAAGTAAAAAAAAAAAGTTGGGGTAATTATAAAACACATGGAAAGCAAAAAAGTTTTTTTTTAATTTTCCCACTGTAGATGCCCTTTAACATGCTAGGTTCATACTTATTAATATTTACGACAGCAAGTTCCAGATTTACAGTCACTATGGGGTTAGGACAGCACAGGATACTGATTGGCTATATAGTTTAAGGAGAGGTGGGGGTTAAAGGAGCTAAAAGCTCCCCACAGAGTATAAAATGAAATAGTCTTATAACAGAAGGTACCTCACAGCCTCATGTTATTATAATAGCATTAATAAATAATAGCCCTAATAATCTAACATATATACACCTATTTCTCCCTCCCAGCTATATGCAAAATATCATCTTTTATATCTTCTTTCCTACATACACATCACTTCCTGTGTAGCATACACATTTTTTTATTGGCTAATACTAGCATGTTTTATGAACAGCACATTATTGGATGTTATACTGACATTACCACTTCCAGTATCCACGTGGAGACCCCTTAGCAGTCACAGGGATGTGGTTTAACCTCTCATTTTGACTATCCCATATTAAAATAGGAATCTCAGCTCTGTAAGTAAGTTTGTATATTTTGTATAAGTTGTATATTTTTTCTTGTACTTAATATAAGTCAGTGTTATAATTTATATACATTTATTGATGGTAATTTAAATGGTAATATTGAGATAGTATGCACATCCTTTTCTGCTTTATCCATTTGTTCTGATGAATTTATGCAGGAAGATATTTAAATCAAGGTTTAGAATTTTTTTGATCTATAAATTGTAACATTGCATAGAGTGTCCAAACACCAGAGTCAATTAGAACTGCTGTGCAGAGCTGGAATCTATGGGCCATATTCTTAACGCACAGTAACAAAATTTATCAATACCGCACATTTATCGTTAATGTACGGCAGCGGCCATAAATGTAGGGCCGCAGTCATACATTTACGCCGAACATCGTAGAATACTATGCAGTAGCAAAATACCACAATGGTATTCTATGGGCATTCCTTAATCTACAATCGCAGTTGTAGATCTACGATCATGATTGTTGATTTACGATAGCTATCATAGATTTACGGCCACGATTGTGTGTGTGTGTATATATATATATATATATATATATACAAAAGAAGGGTTGTTGAGGCACTCCAATTAGGCTAAATTAGAGCTACATTTTGCGCAAGTGCTACTGATCTAGTCAAACGTTTATACAAACATAGAAAAGATAATCAATGCATATTCCTAGGCCCCATACAATATCATATTATCTGCACACTAGCATACTTTATAAACAAAGGGGTTTTAGTATACATTACTGTGATCACATGAATGAAAAGCCTTCCAACCACATCAAGGTAACCCCAGTCTGGAAGGTCCTAACTTCAAGCCTTTTTAAATTTGTTTTACTTCAATTACTATTAGCAGATTTTTGGATTTCTCATAGTTGCACACTGGATCAATGTAGCAGGCTTTCTCACCCCCCCAGCCCTTTGGCTTTTTAAAATAAGGGAAGAGGCCATCCATCCAGTGCTATTTATTAAAGGCATAGGACCTCCCATTACATTAAAGGGGCATGTTGGGGGTGCTATTACCACATGGAAGCTTGACCATGCTTCCTAATAAATACATACTATAGAAGGATTGTGGAAGCGCTCCTTTAATGGGAGTTTGCTAATAGTAATTGAAGTAAAATAAATTGTAAAAGGTTAGAAATTAGGACCTTCCAGACTGGGGTTACCTTTATGTGGTTGGAAGGCTTTTTATTTATGTGATCACAGTAATGTAATGTAATGTATACTAAAAATATGCCAGTGTGCAGATAATATGATACTGTATGGGGCCTTGATACATCAGCAAACTTTATTGGATAAAACGTCTACACGTTTCAGCCCTTCATGAGCCATCCTGATGGTTCTCTGTGATTCACCTGTGATTCTCAGGTTTGGAGTGCAATCAGGTTGTATGGTTTATATATATATATATATATATATATATAAATAATGATAATAGATCAGGGCACTCCTTGGTCTTACACAAAAACAAGTGTGTTTATTCACATCACATCAAGTGGCAACGTTTCGGTCCCTGGTCTTGGACCTTTATCAAGCCTACACACTGTTACAGTGACAAAACCTCTTATAGAGGAAAAGTGATACGCCCCCCATACTTCACTTCCTGTGGGCAGAGTCAAACAAAGCAACAGTGAAACATAATATATAATATTCTACCCATAGAGAGATACCTGCATGTCAATATCACAGTACTCAAGATAAAGTGCATTAAAGATAAAGTGCTCTAGTGACTGTAATAAAGTGACAAGTGACTGTATTATTAAAGTGACTATACTGTTAAAGTGACTATAGTCTTAAAAAGCCATATGTGTGGACAATATAAAAAGTATATAACAAAGATAAAATAAGAGGGTCCTAGAATAATCGCAACAAACACTCTAAAGTGCACCAATCGTTAATAGAGTCAATCAGAAAGTAACATGTATCGCATAGATACGGATAATCCCACGGGGCTTCATAAAAGGCTCTAGACGTGAGCCGAAACGTTGCTGTTATGCTATTTGCACAATAAATAATCTTTGAAAATTACCCTGAGTGCACTAAACTTGATATGGACTGTATAATCCCACGGGGTACGTAAATGTCAAATTATCTCTCCTGGAGGAAACATCTGAATGAACAATTTTCATTTAATCCTTTAGGGGCTACATTTAATCCTAAAGGATTAAATGAAAATTGTGTTGACGCGTTTCAGCCCCCACACGGGGTGTCCTCAGAACAAACCCGTGTGGGGCTGAAACGCGTCAACACAATATGGTGTAATAAATAACTCGATGTTTAAGTCCTGTGAGTGTAGTCATTTGGAGGAAGATTATACATATAGCTTACAGAAAAACGGAGGCACTCGCAGGACTTTTCGAATAGCGTGAATGTTATTCAAACATAGCGGTTAACATGTTTCCGCCCCGTAATTGGGGCCGTCTTCAGATGTTCTGAAGATTGCCCCAATTACGGGGCGGAAACATGTCAACCGCTATATTGAATAACATTCACGCTATTCGAAAAGTCCTACGAGTGCCTCCATTTTTCTGTAAGCTGTATCTATTTGGATTGTGCACCCAGGCTGCTAAATTTGTGGAGTGCCTGCTGCCGCCAATATAAATATATATATATATACTGTATATCCTTTATATTGCATGAATATATTTATATTTTTACGGAGATTGCATTGAGTTTTTAGGAGCAACTAATTTGGTAGTCATGGACGAAATTGTGTCCAATAAATCAAGTCTTTCTCACAGAAAAGTATTGCAGTAATACATGTTTTTCTATACACGTGTTTAATTGTGTGTATTGGAACAAAACAAAAATGGTAGAAAAAAGAAAATTAGAAATAATGTCACACAAAACTCCAAAAATGGGCTGGACAAAATTATTGGCACATAATATTTGGTTGAACACCCTTTGGGGGGAAAAAATTTAAATCAGTTGCTTCCTATAACAATCAATAAGCTTCTTACACCTACCACCTGGCATTTTGGACCACTCTTCCTTTGCAAACTGCTCCAGACTTCTCTTATTGGAAGGGTGCCTTTTCTCAACATTCATTTTAAGATTTCTCCACAGGTGTTCAATGGGATTTAGATCTGGACTTATTGCTAGCCACTTCATAACTCTCCAGCGCTTTGTTGCCATCCTTTTCTGGGAGCTTTTTGACGTATGTTTAGGGTCATTGTCCCAAGATCTCAGACACAAAACCCAGCTTTCTTTCACTGGGCACTACAGTGCGACCTAAAATCCTTTGGTAATCCTAATATTTCATGATGCCTTGCACACATTCAAGGCACCCAGTGCCAGAGGCAGCAAAGCAACCCCAAACCATCATTGAACATCCACCATATTTCACTATAGGTACTGTGTTCTTTTCTTTGTAGGTCTCATTTTGTTTTCAGTAAACAGTAGAATGATGTGCCTTACCAAAAAACTCTAACTTGGTCTCTCATCTGTCAACAAGATGTTTTTCCTGAACAATTTTGGCTTACTCAAGTACATTTTTGCAAACTGTAGTCTTGCATTTTTATGTCTCTGTCAGCAGTGGGGTCCTGCTGGGTCTCCTGCCATAGCGTTTAATTTCACTTAAATGATGACGGATAGTTTGCGCTGACACTGATGCTCCCTGAGCCTGCAAGGCAGCTTGAATTTCTTTGGCTTTTTTGGGGGGCTGCTTATCCACCATCCGGACTGTCCCGTGTTGCAACCTTTCATCAATTTTTCTCTTCCGTCCAAGCCCAGGGAGATTAGATACAGTGTCTTGGGTTGCAAACATCTTGATAATGTAGCACACTGTGGAAAATGGCAAATCTAGATCTCTGGAGGTGGAATTGTAACCTTGAGATTGTTAATATTTTTCCACAATTTTGTTTCTCAAGTCCTCAGACAGTTCTCTTTTCCTCTTTCTATTGTCCATGCTTAGTGTGGCACACAGAGACCCACAATGCAAAGACTAACAGGAAGATTCAATAAAAGTTCTAAAATGGTGCTAATTTTGTCCCAACCAATCCAATATTAAGTAAGTGGGTTTTCTCTCCTTTTTATCTGCTTTTAGATGTGATTTTTCTATTGTGAACATCAATACAGCAGGTGCAAATGCCTCAACTCCTCTACCATAACCACGATGGGAGGGTCAGTCCACGGAGAGTCCCAAAGAACATCAAAGTATGCAGAGAACAAATGGACCAATTGACTCCAGTCAACCATTGGTTAAAAAGTAACTTTTATTCCAGTGATAAAACAAAGGCACGCAAGAGAAAAAAGCAGACCCTGACGTTACTACATCACTTCATCAGAGGGGGTGATTTTTATATTGCCCACACCTGTTACTTGCCCGAGGTTTAAAGGAGCATCACATGATTGAAACAATCTTATTTATCCACAATTTTGAAAGGGTGCCAATAATTTTGTCCAGCCCATTTTTGGAGTTTTGTGTGACATTATTTCCAATTTGCTTTTTTTCCTCCCTTTTTTCGTTTCATTCCAATACACACAAAGGGAGTATAGCAAAACATGTGTTACTGCAATACTTTTCTGTGAGAAATTTTCTGGGGTGCCAAAAATTTCATTCATGACTATATTTTAATTACAAAACAATTGATATACAATTAGAAAATTATACTTACTTTATTTGACACCCCTAAGTTTAAATGGAAAACTCAAAATGGTAGGTTTAGCCAGTTAGCCAGTGTGCTAAAGGGTTTTCATATGGACACTAATAGGAAGTAGAATTTTCCTATCATCCAATGAGGTTCTGATCTTACAACATGTGCCACTGTTAGCAAATCAAAAACTTCTCTCAGGCATTGTACACAACAAGACAGGAATTGTATGGAAGTTCCCGTATTACACCCAAATATGTGCTGTTTGCAAAACGTGACAATTTTAGCCAATCAAAAATTCTTCAGACTCTCACACTCTCCCTCCCTTCTCTATAGATAGAAATAAGACTTCCTTTTACGAGGGACAATCCAGTTTCTGTTTGCTAGACAGGAAGTCATGTCTGTTTATGATAAAATTACTTTGCATGTCTCTGAAACTTCCCAGCATTCTTAGAAAAATGACCAGCTCTCAAAAATGTATATACAGGCAAATCACCCCCCAAAACCTTTACTTGTAATAGTTTTAAATCTGAAATACATAAGTCTAACCTGAAATCCTGCACAATGTCCTGTTGCCCCTGTTTCTGCTTCCTGATTCTTCCAGTTAGCAACTGTCAATTATGGATTTGACAGTTGACATCACAGCCAATGACTGAATGCTTATCCCCTAGCTGCCTCTTCTGAGGCTCAGTACCAGGTAATTAAAGGGCAAGTCCAATATAAACTTACATACAGGTAAATCACCCCCAAAAACCATAAACAGTAATAGTTTAAAATCTGAAATATATAAGTCTAACCTGAAATCCGGCACAATGTCCTGTTGCCCCAGTTTCTGCTTCCTGGTTCTTCCAGTTAACAACTATCAGTTGTCGATTTGACAGTTGACATCACAGCCAATGTCTGAATGTTAATCCCCTATCTGCCTCTTCTGAGCATGCCCAGGCTTAGTACAGGTTTCTAAATTGCTCAGTTTCCGTGAGGCATCCAAAAGCATAGCAGGCATACTGTAATGAATTCATAGGACAAAGTATGATATATCAACATATTTTAAAGAGGCCATTCTTTCTAAAAGATGTTCTTATGAGGGTGGAGTTGTCCTTTAAATTGCTCAGTTTCCATAAGGCATCGAGATGCATAGCAGGCATATAGCATGAATTCAGAGGACAGTAGGAAAGTAGGAAATATCAATATATTTTAAATAGGCCATTCTTTATAAAACATGTTATTATGATAGTGGAGTTGTCCTTTAATATATTAATAGGATGAGGCTGGGAAGTACCTTCTGTTGTGAGAAGGATCTATTTCATTGTATTCTCTGTGGAGGGCTTTTCCCCCCTTTAAGCCCACCTTACCTTAACCTATAAAGCTAATCAGTATCCTGTGCTTCCAAGTCCTACCCCATAGAAACCATGAAACTGTCCTGCACTGAGGAATCTAATAAGATTGAAACATATGCCCCTGTTCTAGCATGCCAAATAAATTATTTTGTGGTGTACATCAAATTAGTCTCTCCAATTGGCCAATAAACATACACACCATTGAGTCATGATCAGCACTCCATTGCCAATATGCAACTGCCCGGGAGAGAGAGTGTTTTTATAGAGTATACAAATGTTCATGCACACAGTGTCTTCTTCAAACTGTTTTATTCATAAAGTGCAAAATAGCTGCAAGTAGAGCACCCATAGTAAAGTTTATCTGTGTAACCTGGGCATCCCTGTGAATAATAGATATTTTGGTTACAATATACATCGGATTATTTTTATTCTTTGTGTCCTTTCTCTTGTTTTGTCTATTTGGAGTTTCCATGGTGCTTAGTTGCTTAGGGACTGAGGAGAATACTTTAACCACATACACAGTACAGATTTCTGAAAGATGACACACAGGATCTGCAAGACTGTGTGTTTCCATTGGCCACGCTTGACTCCTCTATAGGGAGTCTAGCGCGGCCAATGGAAATTTTCGGTCATTCCTAACACAATCGTTCGGCAGCGCGCGCTCGTTGGGTAACAAAGGTATTGGGGTTTTATCATTACTGCGTGTACCCAGCTTTAGAATGGAAAAAGTGGTTAAATCTACTATTTACAAATGGCAGGGGGGAAACTAACAATACACAAGAACTCTCTAAAGGTTTATACACAAATGCGATCGTGGGTGCCGACCCGCAATGCACGATGTGTACGAATGGCCGTTTCGCCCGATAATCAGCCCGCGTATGGGCACTTTATAGGCCGAAATGGTCAGTCATTTGGGGATCGTTGCCCAATCCACCGGGCGGATCTCCGAACAAGCGCCCATTTTGGATGAGTGGGGGGAAAAGGCTGTGCATGCCATTTAAAGGTAATTGTTGGATGGTATGTTTGATGGATGGTATGGCACAAATGTACTTTAGACCTAAATATATACGTTTCCCAGAATAGTGTTGATTTGTTTAAATTACATAGCAGAAAAAAACAAGCGTCCATAACTATATTTTATAAATATGCAGTTTAAACATTATTTATGTTACGAGATCTTCAGGAAAAGACCCCCGTGAGACCCCCTCTTGCGCGTAATATAAGTACCAGCCGGTTTTCACCAGAGCCATCTAATGGTGAGGATGTTTTGCGGCGACGATACCAGGTCGCGCTCCAAAAGAGAACCACAAAGGCCAATCCCACAATGTGGAGAGGCAGCAGAACAGATACAGGAGAAACAGGAAGTAGGACCTGGGGATGATATCGGATCGGAAGTAGAGCTGTGGAGGATATGCAGACCGGAGATACCTGGAGGTAGGACTGTGGTAGATATTCGGACCGGAGGTAGGAGGCTGTGGAGGATATGCAGACCGGAGATAACTGGAGGTAGGAGCTGTGGTAGATATTCGGACCGGAGTAGGAGCTTGTGAGAAATGCAGACCGGAGATAACTGGAGGTAGGAGCTGTGGTAGATATTCGGACCGAAGTAGGAGCTTGGAGGATATGCAGACCGGAGATAACTGGAGGTAGGAGCTGTAGTAGATATTCGGACCGGAGGTAGGAGCTGTGGAGGATATGCAGACCGGAGATAACTGGAGTAGGAGCTGTGGTAGATATTCGGACCGGAGGTAGAGCTGTGGAGGATATGCAGACCGGAGATAACGGGAGGTAGGAGCTGTGGGTAGATATTCGGACCGAAGGTAGGAGCTGTGGAGGATATGCAGACCGGAGATAACGGGAGGTAGGAGCTGTGGTAGATATTCGGACCGGAGGTAGGAGCTGTGAGGATATGCAGACCGGAGATAACTGGAGTAGGAGCTGTGTAGATATTCGGACCGAGTAGGAACAGGACAACAGGAAACAAACACTAAGGTACACAGGGAGCTAGGAGTCCAGAGCAAGCAACTCTGAACTGGCAGCAAGAGCCAGCTGCCAGGAGGAGCCTAAAAGGCCCCTGTGAACTCCTCCCTGCTGGCCGTGCCCCGGAAGGGAACAGCTGCAAGCAGGGAAAAAGCCTGCCCCGCCCACGTCCTCGCGTCACTGAGGACGCGCGGGCACGTGAGCGGGCGTGCGAGCGGGCGGCGCGCGTCATCGGCGCCTCCCGCTCGCGACCCCCGGGAGGACCCCGGACCCGCGGAAAGGTAAGTACCTGACATTGCCCCCCCCCCACGGGCAACCTCCGGGTGCCCTTGGGTTTAGGTTTGTCAGGGTGTTTGGAATGAAAATTCTTGACCAACGAGGAGCGTGAATCTGTTCTGCCGGTTCCCAAGAATTTTCTTCGGACCAAATCCCTTCCATTTATCAGATATCTTAACTTCCCACAGAAATCTTGGCATCTAAATATTTTCTACCTCGTATTCTGCAGTCCCATCAATCAAAACAGGCAGCGGAGGAGGCTTCAGCGCAGAGTCGAAACATATCTTTTGAAACAGGATACATGAAAACTGGATGTATCTTTAATGAATTGGGGAGCTCCAGTTCAAAGGCACCGTGTTGATAGCTTTCCTAATACGAAATGGCCCGATGAACCGGGGACCCCACTTAGCAGAAGGAATCCTCATTTCAAATTACGAGTAGACAACCAGACCAAGTCTCCAACCTAAAAACCGAAGAATCCTTCTTAAAAGATTAGCTGACTTACGGCTTGTTCTTGAGCTTCAGCGATGAAGGTCTTTAGCTCTACAGTCTTCTCCTTCTATACGATGTATTCTGGTGATAAGGTCAGGAATAGTGTCTCTTGGAAGGAAACCGGTAAGGAAAGTTGGATTAAATCCATAGTTAGCATAAAGGGGAACACTTGATGAGGATATGGACAGCGTTTTTTAGGCAAACTCCGCAAGCGGTAACAGAGAAGACCAATCTCCTTGTGTTGCAAGGAGTAACAACCGGAGATATTGTTCAAGTGTTTGGTTTGTTCTTTCTGTTTGTCCATTAGATTGTGGATGGTATCCGGAGGAAAAAGATTGTGGATATGCAAACACTTGCAACCCTTCCAAAATTTCGAAGTGAATTGTACCCCTCTATCTGATACGATATCATCGGGAACCCCATGAAGACGCACAATCTCTCTAATGAACACTCTGCAGTAATGGAAGCTGAGGGAATTCCTTTTAACGGAATAAATGAGCCATCTTCGTTAACCGATCAACAACCACAAAATGTGTGTGAAACACTTGGAGCGAGGTAACTCAACAAGAAGTCCTGGTAATCATGCCCCAAGGCGGTCAGGAACCGCAAGGAGACAGTAACCCGTATGGTCTCTGTCTAGTAGTCTTGAATCTAGCACAAGTAGACAGAAGCCACAACTGTTTACAATCTTTAGACATACTTGGCCAAAAAAATTTTCTGTTACCAAATCCAACGTCTTGTGAACACCAAAATGACCAGCCAAAGCATGAGAATGACATACTGAAGTACTGCAGACCTGGCCCGGTCCGGAACAAATATTTTTGTTATTTTGGTATATAAACCCATTTGGGAACGAGAGGTAGACTGGAAGATGCTTCTTTGATGTTTTTGGCTATATTAGTATGCAACAGCAGAAAATTTGATTTGGAAAGACCCTATTAGGTTTGTCAGACTTATTGACCTCACAAATTGTCTAGAAAGGGCGTCGGCCTTGCCATTCTTTGAACCTGGGCGAAAGGTTATATGAAGTTAAATCGTGTAAAGAAAAGGCCCATCTAGCTTGACGGGGTTTTAATCTTTTGGCAGTTTGCAATATCCAGATTCTTATGACAGTGAAGATGGTAATAGGATGATTGGCGCCCTCAAGTAAATATCGCCACTCTTCCAGGGCCGATTTTATGGCCAACAACTCACGGTCTCCTACATCATAATTCTTCTCAGAGTCAGAAAGTTTTCTTGAAAAAAGCAACTGGATGTAGTAAAGCCTTAGGTCCGTTACGTTGCGAGAGTATAGCTCCTGAGCAACTTCGGAAGCATCCACCTCTAATGTAAAAGGAACAGTTGGATCTGGATGGATAAGGATGGGTGCTGAAGTAAAGCAGATTTCAGACGCTCAAAAGCTGTTTGAGCGGGCTTCGTCCAACAGAATGGGACATGGTTCTGGTCAGAGCGGTCAACGGCAGTATGAAGTAGAAAAATTCTTAATGAATCTACGGTAGAAGTTAGCAAAACCAATGAATTTTTGAACCTGCTTTCGGGTATTGGAGTAGGCCAATCCTGAATAGCGAAACCTTTTGAGGATCCATAATTAACCCTTGGGATGAGATGATGAACCCAGAACGGTATTGAAGGTTTTTCGAACTCCATTTCCCAGTTTGGCGTATAACCCATAATTCTAAGACGAGAAAGAACTTTCTTAACCTGGGTACTGATCCTCCAGGTTAGAAGAAAAAATCAATTATCATCTAGATACACGGCCAAGAAATCATCAACAAAGTCACGGAAAATGTCATTGACAAAATGTTGGAATGTGGCGGTGCGTTGCACAGACCGAAAGGCATGACCAAATATTCGAAGTGACCATATCTGGAGCGGAACGCCATTTTCCATTCATCCCCTTCCTTTATTCGAATTAAGTTATAGGCTCCCCGAAGATCCAACTGGGTAAAAATTTTGGCGGTCCTCAACCGTTGAAATAATTCAGGGAATAATGGAAGAGGGTACCTATTCTTAATTGTGACATTATTGAGATCTCGTAGTCAATACAGGGTCTAAGCGAACCGTCTTTTTTCTCCACGAAAAATATACCAGCCCTGCTGGAGACGTGGAATGGCGAATGAAGCCCTTCTGAAGATCTCTTCTATATATTCCTTAAGAACCCTTTGCTCATGTTCTGACAACGGATATACCCCCCCCAAAAGGAATCTCCGCACCATTAACAGTTCAACTGGGCATCGTAAATCGGTGTGGTGGAAGATTGTTAGCAGCCTTCTTATCAAAAACATCTGCGAAGTTCTGATAGACACTGGGTACAAAGCTTCAGAATGGACTTGATTAATACTTAACAATGAGAGGAAAATACATGACACCGACAATGCGTGAGGGAAAAGAAACCTCTCCAAGTCCAATTTATTGAAGGGTTGTGTGTTTTCAACCATGCATACCTAGAATAAGGGGAAGAGAAAAAGGCAGTACATCAAAACATATAACTTCTGAATGATGATTGATATTGATCAATACTGGGAAAGTCTCTCGTAGTACAGGACCAGATGAAATTTTAGACCCGTCTGCAGATGAATGAAAAGAGGTGAAGATTTGGGACGAGTGGGAATCTTCCATTCCTGGGTTAGGGATTCCAAAATAAAACAGCTACAGGCCCCGGAATCAATAACGCTTGGACGGTGAACCTCGGACCGGTTCCCTGTAATGAGACGTCAACAGATAGGTAGGTGCTGAGCCGAAGAGACGGGCTAGAATGCATAGTAGGAACCTTACTAGTGGGCCTGATTGGGCATCCCTGAAGCAGATACCAGACTCTCCGCAGTGAGGACACAGTTTTAACGGCGTCTCGGATCCTTTCTTCAGGAGAGAAGAAGGACGAGTAACCCTAATTGCATAGGGACGGTTCCAGAAATCCTGAAGCAGGTGCAGCAGTAAAAGTATCACAGGACAGACGGGAACACCAACCTTTCATCTCCTTCTCTTAGTCGGCGATCGATTTGGACCGCTAGATCAATAAGATCTTTCAGCTTCCCGGGGACTCCAGTGCGTGCTAACTCATCTTTAAGAGTTTCTGACAGTCCGATTCGAAACTGATGTATAAGAGCCGCTTCGTTCCATTGAGTCTCAACACTGATTCTGCGGAAATCGGCCACATATCTTCCACCTGTCTTTTCCCTTGAGACAGGTTACGAAGGGCCGCCTCAGCTGAGACAGCTCTACGAGGATCATCGTAAATTTCTCCTAGGGCAGAGAAAAAGGTACCTACCAGAGGCTACTGCAGGCTGTTCTGATCCACACAAGGGCCCAAGCTTGGGGCTCATCCTGAAGCAATGAAATAATGAACCCTACTTTCACCCTTTCTCAGTGAATTTAGGGCGAAGGGAAAAGTACAAATTGCAGGACTTTTGAATTGGCCAAATTTGGAACGATCACCGGAAAACCGGTCAGGGACCGGGATCTTAGGCTCCACAATAGCGGGTAATGAGGAGTGCCAGGGACATGGCATTCAGTTTAGCGTCTAGTTGACAGAATCCCTGCCTAGCTTCTTGCAAAGCTCCACGAAGTTCAGCGACTTGACGGAACGGTCTTCTGCTGGACGGACATCTCCAGTGGGATTCATCTGGCTGCCAGTTACTGTTACGAGATTTCAGGAAAAGCCCCCCGTGAGACCCCCTCTGGACGCGGAATCTAAGTACCAGCCGGTTTTCACCAGAGCCTCTAATGGGTGAGGATGTTTTGCGGCGGACAGATACCAGGTCGCGGCTCCAGAGAAGAGAACCACAAAGGCCAATCCCACAATGTGGAGAGGCAGCAGAACAGATACAGAGAAAACAGGAAGTAGGACCTGGGTGATATTCGGATCGGAAGTAGGAGCTGTGGAGGATATGCAGACCGGAGATAACTGAGGTAGGAGCTGTGGTAGATATTCGGACCGGAGGTAGGAGCTGTGGAGGATATGCAGACCGGAGATAACTGGAGGTAGGAGCTTGTGGTAGATATTCGGACCGGAGTAGGAGCTGTGGAGAATAGCAAACCGGAGATACTGGAGGTAGGAGCTGTGGTATATTCGGACCGAAGGTAGGAGCTGTGGAGGATATGCAGACCGGATACTGGGGTAGGAGCTGTAGTAGATATTCGGACCGGAGTAGGAGCGTGGAGGATATGCAGACCGGAGATAACTGGAGGTAGGAGCTGTGGTAGATATTCGGACCGGAGGTAGGAGCTGTGGAGGATATGCAACCGGAGATAACTGAGGTAGGAGCTGTGGTAGATATTCGGACCGAAGGTAGGAGCTGTGGAGGATATGCAGACCGGAGATAACTGGAGAGGAGCTGTGGTAGATTATTCGGACCGGAGGTAGGAGCTGTGGAGGATATGCAGACCGGAGATAACTGGAGGTAGAGCTGTGGTAGATATTCGGACCGGAGGTAGGAGACAGGACCAACAGGAAACAAACACTAGAGGTACACAGGGAGCTAGGAGTCCAGAGCAAGCAACTCTGAACTGGCAGCAAGAGGCCAGCTGCCAGGAGGAGCCTAAATAGGCCCCTGTACTCCTCCCTGCTGGCCGTGCCCCGGAAGGAACACTGCAAGCAGGGAAAAAGCCTGCCCCGCCCACGTCCTCGCGTCACTGAGCCGCGCGGGCACGTAGCGGGCGTGCGAGCGGGCGGCGCGCGTCATCGGCGCGCCCCCGCTCCGACCGCCGGAGGAGGACCCCGGACCCGCGAAAGGTAAGTACCTGACAATTTACAAGCTTGTTCTTTTAAAATCCATATGCAAAAAGAGTACTACCTATTCTTCGCTATACTTCTTTATTATTTTTACCAAATCTTGAACAAGTAACAATACCAAAGAAATTAAAGGAGCATACATATATATTGATATATATATTGATATACAATGTCTGATAGTAAATGCTAGTAAAGGTTCTCATATATCTAGGTCATGGCTAGTGATGGATCCGAAACCGAATTCAGGTCGATCTTTATTATTGAATTTTTGAATCTGTAACCCTCGATTGTTGCCTTCGATTTCGGTAATCCTCGTATGTAGCCTTCAATTTTGGTAACCTTCGAATGTATCATTTGGTATCCCTCGAATGTAGTGTTCGAATTTGGTAACCCACAAATGTAGCCTTCCAATTTGGTAATCCATGAATGTAGCCTTCGATTTCAATAACCCTTGAATGTAGTGTTTGATTTCAGTAACCCTCAAATGTAGCCTTCAATATCGGTAGCCCTCGAATGTAGCCTTCAATATCGGTAGCCCTCGAATGTAGCCTTCAATATTGGTAGCCCTCGAATGTAGCCTTCAGTAACCCTCGAATTGGCCATAACCCTAGAATGCGTTTAAAAGAATGGGTCTCTTAAACGCAAAAGGTGGTTCCTCTTTGTGTTGTTGGGTTTAAAGGGCATGTTCCCTTAAAGAGTAACTGTGGTCTCTATACAGGTGCCCTTTATAATTATTCCAGGATCATGCTTCTTGCTGCAATCTATGCAAACTTTTAGCTGTATAAAGGGTGGTGTTTCAGGCTAGCACTGTGAGCACCATTGCTCTGTCCCCCATGCCTTTGGCACAACCATGCACAGTTGTATGCTATTGCTGTAACTGTCTTTAAATAGCTTCAGAAAAGATTTTGTTTTTTTGGGGGTTAGTGGGGATTCTTACACAGCACATCATGTTTTACACACACTAACACGCTTGTTGCAGAGCGTGACTTCCTATTGGCCTCGTCGTCGACGGGGAGGAGGGGGTGGAGCCTACCAGAGCAGCGTTGCTCTAAGACAGTGCTTTAAGTTAGGCGAACTCAGGGGTGAGGACCTAGCGGTTCAAGTCCTCACCCTAGGTAAAAGGTAATGAACAAAGAAGAGGAGCGGAGGGAAGGTGAGTATAATTGTCCTTTAACTTCTCAGTGGGAACAGTAGTGAGTAGCCATCGTTGCTGATGCACACAATTCCAAAAATGCTTGTATGCCCTAGTCAGTGCAGTTATAGTGAGTGGATTGCACTGCACATAAGTAGGTAATAGTCCCATTAGGCTATTACCTACCCATGTGCAGTGCAATCTACTCACTATAACAGGGCAGTCAGTGGCAGCATTTGTTAATGTGAACTTACTAGGGAAGATAAGCACTACTACAGTATGTAAATTGCACATTGTCTTTTTTTATACTAATTCCAAATATCCAAATAAGTAGTGCCTGTCTGCCCTAGTTAGTTCACATTACCAAAAGCTGCCACTGACTTTGCTATATGTGCTGAAATTGCCAGTTTGCTACCAGTATGTGTTGAAATTGCAAGTTTGCTACCAGTATGTGCTGAAATTGTCATTTTGCTACCAGTATGTAAATAAATTGCACGTTTACCACCAGTATATGATGAATTTAACAGTTTGCTACCAGTATGTGCTGAAATTGCCAGTTTGCTACCTGTATGTGTTGAAATTGCAAGTCTGCTACCAGTATGTACTGAAATTGCCAGTTTACCACCAGTATGTGATGAAATTGTCAGTTTGCTACCAGTAGGTAATGAAATTGCACATTTAACACCGGTATATGATGAAATTGACAGTTTGCTACCAGTATGTGATTAAATTGACTGTTTGCCACCAGTATATGATGAAATTCACAGTTTTCTACTAGTATGTGATGATATTGCCAGTTTTTTACCAGTATATAATGAAATTGCCAGTTTGCTACCAGTATGTGATGACATTTTCATTTCCCTTCACTGAAGAGCCATTACCTCTGGTCAGGAATCTTAGAAAAAAGGACATATGTTTGAAGATTGCAATGTCTACATCTTGGCCAAGGAACATACTTGGTTCAAAAAAGGTGTCAAGAAGGCCATTTATGTCAAACTAAATTAATCAACCCAGAATAGAGATGTGGGAGTTCGACACTAATTGTCTGCCATGTACAATGCTGTTTTGACTCCTTACTCTGGGCAGTTTTGATAACACCTCTTAGCCACAATGCAATCAATACCTTGCATTCAGGAGGTCTTTAACACCTTAATGTTATATGTTGATTGGTATACTTTCCAGGGTACATAATTGCCACAGATTCTTGTACAAGTCATTCTGAATTGAGAAAGCCAGTCGGATGACTAGCGAAACGTCTTCAAGAACTAAACTTCAAGTCCAGTTGATCCAACTGTATATCACAGATATCTGATGGAAAGGCTGTATAATGTTGTATAGTGTTGTATAATGTTTGTCTATTATATCCTTCTGCAAGTCCATATTCAAATACCTATCACTATATAATTATGCATTAATGAATAAGGTAACCAGATATGGAAATTTAAGGGGTTAATTTCATCATACAAAATACACATACCTTTTTTCATAATATCCTAGTCGTCCATCCCGCTCCACTTTGGCCCTTCTCATGCTCCAAACTGCTGGAATCTGTTAAGGGTACAATATGGCACCTGGGGCCATAATACCAAACGCGCAATATCTCACATTAGCGATTGGGTACGACATTGGCCGTAAATGTATGGCCGTGGTTGTACATTTGCGCCGAATGTTTGTTAATTAACAAATGTTCATCGTAGAATACAATGCGGTAGTAATTAGTAGTATGGGGGGTAGTATGGGGGGGGGTCATAAATCTTATCGTAGATTTAAGATTGATATTGGTAATTTACAATTATGATCGTTAAACCGATCTGAAAGGGCAGTATGGCTAAAAAGCGAAACCATGCCTTTATGCATATGGCCCCTGGTCTTATGCCCCCTCCCCTGTTCTCGGGCACCAGATATCCCTTATTTTATTAAAATTTTCTATTGTTCACTTGACACTATGTAATAGTTGTTCTGTATGGCACATCCATCTAATCTTACCAAGTTTTTAATGGTATGAAGGAAGGGGCTGAAGATTTTCCCAAAGTAGCTATGGGGCAACATGTGGAGGCACAGATTTAGTGAAACAGTTTATTTTCCTGTTTGTTAAGGGTTGCTACCTTTTTTTATTGAACAATGCAATGTGCCTTTAAAGGGCATGTCCACCCATAAAACAATATTTCATACACAGGTTAAGCCGCCCCAAACCTCTCAGCAAAGTCACCCAAGTCTTAAAAGTTGAAAGAAGAGTTTATTTATTGCATGTAAACACATGTTGGATACTCCACAAGCTAGTGTTGAGTACATCTTATTTCTCATTCTAAAATATAAACCGAACAATTATAAACATAAGAATATTCCCTATCACTATTTAGCCACTATAGGGCATGTGCAACCCTCATTTTGATTGCAGTTCCTGTGGGACAACTTTCAAATCATGTACCTTCACTGTCATTGGGTTTATGTCACCCTAAACAGGTGCATTATGTGCCACGCACTATGTACTTCTAGCCCAAGTTGTTTTTTTAAAAATGTATTTCCCCTTTAACGGACTGTATCTCCTCCCATAATTTCCTAGTTAGAGGCAAGATATTATGTACAGACGTGCAGGACACATAGGATAAGTGCTATTACCTAGCTAAGGAATCTGTGGAAAAATTCCCACGTTAAACAAAAATTTCCGGATATTTTTTTAATTGTCTATAATATAGGAACTGGCAGTATATTAAAATATGTAAAGTAATAATGACCTAAAACCTGAGGTTGTGTTGTATAAGTACTAGTACACAGTTACTTACTGATTTCTTGGTTTCATCATGGCAAGTCGTGTGTTTATGGCTGAACTGTTGCCATCTAGACTAATCCTAGGGGATCATCTTGTCTATATAGGCTAATACAAATCTTTCCCTACACTACAGCAAATCCCCACAACAGTCCAGAAAACTACAGAGGAGGTGGATCCGGATGGAGGGAGGGCTCCCCTGCACATGTCAGAGTCCACCAAGAGGACAAGGAAGCAGCAGGGACCAGATGACTCACAGACAGCTTCTACTATTCACTTTTCTGAGCTTTGGAAAAGCACTGCAGGAGAACCATAAGGAGCTGAGATGCAAGGTAAGAATTTTTCAACACTACACAGTGGAGCCAGTAGTGAGTTAAGTTTTGGGGAAGACATGCCTTTAAGACACAAATAGCTTAATAACTGCTCTCGGTATATTTATGAGTGCTGGGTGATTTATGAAATTAACCTATGGATACTTGGGATCAGCTCCCATTATACTCCGTAGCTGGGTAAACTCAGCTAAATGTATGTGATATATGCACATGCTCTGTATTGCTTAACAGATCAAAACAAGAAAGTTGTAACCTTGCTTAAATGGTTCGTCCACCCTTAATAATGTATATTATATGTTATTCAGGGACCACCAAAAGCTAGTTTACATTTAGCTTAAAACTTTAAATAATATTCCCAGAGCGAGTAATCATACCCACAAGTCCACGATCCACCGCTGCCTGCTCCCTCTCCACTGCTGCTGCTACGTGCATTTTCTGTTCACGAGCAGCAGCAGTGGAAGCTCATCTAGCAATGGCAGTCAACTATTGGCCGTGACATCACTGTCATAGCCGTGACTACCCGGAAGTAGCAGTGGATTGTGGAGCTTCTAAGTAGGGTTACTAACTCTGGGAACATTATTTAAAATTTGAAACATAACTTAACCTTTATCTGTTGTATTCAATTAGATCAACTGGACTTGAAGTTTAGTTCTTGAAGCCATTTCGCTAGTCATCCGACTGGCTTTCTCAATTCAGAATGACTTGTACAAGAATCTGTGGCAATTATGTACCCTGGAAAATCCCAATTAGCATATCACAGCCAAGTGTTAAGGGCGTGATTGGATAGTGGCTAAGAGGTGTTATAGGAACGTCCAGGGTAAGGTGTCAAAACAGCATTGTACATGGCAGACAGTTGGTGTCGAACCCCCCCCCCCACCTCTATTTAGGCTTTATTTTCACATAAATGGCCTCCTTGACACCTCTCTTAAACCAGTTACGTTCCTTTGCCATATTTTAACATTACAATCTTCAAAGGTATGTCCTTTATCCTTAAGATCAGGTAGTCGAATTTGGCTCTTCTGTGCTGGGCCATATGTTGATGCAGTTGCTGTTTGCCCTCCCCCACATAAATTCAAAGCTCTCTTAGTCACTATGCAATCATGCCCTTCACACCAGGCTGTTATATGCTAATTGAGATTTTCCAGGGTACATAATTGCCACAGATTCTTGTACAAGTCTTTCTGAAATGAGAAAGCCAGTCGAATGACTAGCGAAACATCTTCAAGAACTAAACTTCAGGTCCAGTTGATCTAATTGAATACAACAGATATACCATAACCTGGGTGAATGAGAACCTTCACAAGCAGAACTTAACCTAGCTTTTGGGGGTCCCTGAATAACATATTAAAAGTTTTTATATGGGGTGGACCTAACCATTGAAGCGGACAGCCAATCATATTACAGCACAGAGATCCTTCCTCTCAATGACACAGAAGAGGAATTTCAGTTTTTTTTTAAACACATTCAATGCTTCTTACATAACAATGATATATTTTTTCTCGCACAAAAAAAAAAAAATCTTTGCAGTGTATTTTCTATCATGGATGTAAAGTAAGAAACAGAAAAAAGAAACAGGGTATTGAATCTGTAAACTTTTCTGACTGTTTATAAAACTTTGCCAGGTGAGCCACCACTGCAGATGCATGAAACCCAGGTACATTTAGAAGCTTTATCTTTTGCTAGGAACAGAGTATAATTATAAAAAAAAATGTTCGTAAAATGAGATTACTATATTGTATTGCCCCAGGAAAACTGCATGTAATTCACACTGGCTGAGAAATAAACTGCAGGGTAATAAGCAGCTTTCAGTCTTATCAGGGACTTCCATATTGGTATGGAGACATCTGTATATGGGCAGTGGCCCTTTGAAAACTACATGGACTGTAGGTTGTACTGGCAACAACATGGAAGCCTTCATAGTTACATAATCTATTATTTACATGTAATAAATGCAACATACAAGAGTATAATATTACAATTTATTGATGTTCCGGGAAGAAAAGCTTTCACATTAGGATTAAAAAAAAAGTTCTCCTTTGAATAGTGTTTCTTTCTCTGTTCTGATTGACAAGAGCTGTTACATTTTAAATACTACAGAGTAGACACAAACACACCTAAAGGCAGCATACAACAAAGTTCTTCAAATACAATATAGGTGTGGCTTGATAAAGCCTGAACAGGAAACAGGCAATACTTGTGTAGCACAACCTGAAACAAAAACAATGACCATGTACATTACCATAATTATTTTTGCATTAAATAAATTACATAAATTGTATTCTGCATAACTAAAGAAGATCAAATAGCACTACTATACTGAGCAGCATATACTATGGTGTGTCAACCCATATGAACCTGATATAAAAGGGTTAATGCATATGGAAAGGAAGTCCTCCTCCTCTCTGCTGTGTGAAGGAGCTGCAGCTGCAGAGAAGTAAGGGAATCTACAGCCCTACTCTCTCACTATGTGAAAACAGCCTTTTCAGGCAGAGTTCTCTCTCACTCTGCCTGAACTCTCCTGAAAAGGGTGTTTCCACAGAGTTTTCGGGGGGTGGGGGGGGTTTCCAGAGCGCCCACAGCACCTGTGAGTGGGTGGGGCTTAATGCACCCACGAGTGGGTTGGGTGGGCTTAGGCACCCGTGGGTGGGCTGGGCTTAGGCACCCATGAGTGGCAGGGCTTAGGCACCTGGAGTGGGTGGGGCCAGGGCACCACGAGTGGGCAGGGCACATGTGGCTGTAATTGAATGGGCCAAGGGGGGCCTGCAACCTGAGGGACCATGGGGTCCATGAGTGGGAGGGACCAGGGGGCTGCAAAGGGAGAGACACAGGGCAGATTGACTGACAGGTTTCAGAGCAGGAAGCAGGAAGTGCAGGGGACCTGGTGATGCTGCTGCCATCACACACACACAAAATGTAAATATATTCAAAACTGTAAAATAAAAAATGGAAATAAATTGCAAAAACTCTCAGGAGGCAATTCCTATCATTTTTTGGACCACAGTTCCTCTTTAGTTAATGCATTTTCCTGATTTATAGGTTAGAAACACCCCGATCTTTTGCATGGTGGATACCAACTTTTTTCCTTGATAAACATGAGACTCGTAAAAGCATGTATGTTTTTTGGAAAAAGAGGATGGGACAGAACACAGGACCTTCACGTCTTTAAAGCTACACCAGCCTATGGCATATATGGGTCCATTTATATATTCTGGGTTTGATTCCACCAGAAAAAAAATTGACACGTATGGCATCTGTTCAAAAGACCCAATAATTTTCTTCTCGATCATCAAATCAACAAAATACACACAGGGTTATTCAATAAAAGTTCTTATCGTTTAAAATGGTGCTAATTTTGCCCCAACCAATCAGATGTTATTACATTTGAAAGCAAGAATCTGTTGGTTGGGGCAAAATTAGCACCATTTTAAACGATAAGAACTTTATTGAATAACCCTGATAATTCATACAAATAAAATAATAGATCTATAAATATATCTCTATCTAATAAATGCACTCCCACATCCCCACAGGGATGGGTCTGTAACAGTGTTTCTCAACTTTTTTATCCTTATGGAACCCTTGACAAATGTTAATATCTCAGGGAACCCTTATAAAAAAAACATTTTACTTATTTGTCTCTCAGACATCAATACACCAAACACATAATTTATAAAAATATAGAACAGATATATATCTGTATTCATCAAAAGGTGGTCCTTACAGTTTCTGTCAATCTCGTGCCGACCCCTGGGATGAAAAATGCTGTTCTAAAACTTGGAAGTACTTTATGGCAGAATTTCATGTCTCTGAGTTGTTGATTACCTTTAACACTGTGACATATACAGTTATATATTAAATTCCCATTGCCTGCTGCATTTTAAAAACAGATATTTTAAATTGACAGTAAATTTAATAGACTTTTTGTATTTATAAATTAGCAGATCTTCAATGGTTTATGCTGCATCTTCCATGGATTATATCCCTCACATGAAAACATGCATTTCCCCACTAGGTGGGGTTAGACTACATAAGATTGTTGGGTGGGGGCGAATTTCTTGTAAATACCAGAAATGCATTTAAATTTGCTCCCTTTCCTATCTCTTGGCTGTATCGGTATAGTATATTGTGTGACCCACACCTCTATTTATGGTCTGCCATTGTATGTAGGATTATGGTGAAATAATTTATATTTCAGGGTAGGTGAACATCAGCTCAGCTTCACATCTGTCTGTATATATAGTATAACCACAAGCAGCGTGCCACCTGATGTAGTCTCCTCCCCTTTGCAGCCCCCCTGGTCCCTCCCACTCATGGACCCCATGGTCCCTCAGGTTGCAGGCCCCCCTTGGCCCATTCACTTACAGCCCCATGTGGCCCTGCCCACTCGTGGGTGCCCCTGGCCCCACCCACTCACAGGTGCCTAAGCCCTGCCCACTCATGGGTGCCTAAGCCCAGCCCACCCACGGGTGCCTAAGCCCAACCCACTCGTGGGTGCATAAGCCCCACCCACTCACAGGTGCTGTGGGCCGCTCTGACACCCCCCCCCCCCCCCGAAACCTCTGTGGAAACACCCTTTTCAGGCAGAGTTCAGGCAGAGTGAGAACTCTGCCTGAAAAGGCTGTTTTCACATAGTGAGAGAGTAGGGCTGTAGATTCCCTTACCTTCAGATCAAATAGCACTACTATACTGAGCAGCATATACTATGGTGTGTCAACCCATATGAACCTGATAAAGAAGGGTTAATGCATATGGAAAGGAAGTCCCTCCTCTCTCTGCGGTGGAAGGAGCTGCAGCTGCAGAGAAGGTAAGGTGATCTACAGCCCTACTCTCTCACTATGTGAAAACAGCCTTTTCAGGCAGAGTTCTCACTCTGCCTGAACTCTGCCTGAAAAGGGTGTTTCCACAGAGTTTTCGGGGGGTGGGGGGGTGTCAGAGGGCCCACAGCACCTGTGAGTGGGTGGGGCTTATGCACCCACGAGTGGGTTGGGCTTAGGCACCGTGGGTGGGCTGGGCTTAGGCACCCATGAGTGGGCAGGGCTTAGGCACCTGTGAGTGGGTGGGGCGGGGCACCCACGGTGGGCAGGGCCCCATGGGGCTGTAGTGAATGGGCCAAGGGGGGCCTGCACCTGAGGGACCATGGGGTCCATGAGTGGGAGGGACCAGGGGGGCTGCAAAGGGGAGGAGACACAGGGCAGATTGACTGACAGGTTTCAGAGCAGGAAGCAGGAAGTGCAGGGGACCTGGTGATGCTGCTGCCATCAACACACACAAAATGTAAATATATTCAAAACTGTAAAATAAAAAATGGAAATAAATTGCAAAAACTCTCAGGAGGCAATTCCTATCATTTTTTGGACCACAGTTCCTCTTTAGTTAATGCATTTTCCTGATTTATAGGTTAGAAACACCCCGATCTTTTGCATGGTGGATACCAACTTTTTTCCTTGATAAACATGAGACTCGTAAAAGCATGTATGTTTTTTGGAAAAAGAGGATGGGACAGAACACAGGACCTTCACGTCTTTAAAGCTACACCAGCCTATGGCATATATGGGTCCATTTATATATTCTGGGTTTGATTCCACCAGAAAAAAAATTGACACGTATGGCATCTGTTCAAAAGACCCAATAATTTTCTTCTCGATCATCAAATCAACAAAATACACACAGGGTTATTCAATAAAAGTTCTTATCGTTTAAAATGGTGCTAATTTTGCCCCAACCAATCAGATGTTATTACATTTGAAAGCAAGAATCTGTTGGTTGGGGCAAAATTAGCACCATTTTAAACGATAAGAACTTTATTGAATAACCCTGATAATTCATACAAATAAAATAATAGATCTATAAATATATCTCTATCTAATAAATGCACTCCCACATCCCCACAGGGATGGGTCTGTAACAGTGTTTCTCAACTTTTTTATCCTTATGGAACCCTTGACAAATGTTAATATCTCAGGGAACCCTTATAAAAAAAACATTTTACTTATTTGTCTCTCAGACATCAATACACCAAACACATAATTTATAAAAATATAGAACAGATATATACTGTATTCATCAAAAGGTGGTCCTTACAGTTTCTGTCAATCTCGTGCCGACCCCTGGGATGAAAAATGCTGTTCTAAAACTTGGAAGTACTTTATGGCAGAATTTCATGTCTCTGAGTTGTTGATTACCTTTAACACTGTGACATATACAGTTATATATTAAATTCCCATTGCCTGCTGCATTTTAAAAACAGATATTTTAAATTGACAGTAAATTTAATAGATTTTTGTATTTATAAATTAGCAGATCTTCAATGGTTTATGCTGCATCTTCCATGGATTATATCCCTCACATGAAAACATGCATTTCCCCACTAGGTGGGGTTAGACTACATAAGATTGTTGGGTGGGGGCGAATTCTTGTAAATACCAGAAATGCATTTAAATTTGCTCCCTTTCCTATCTCTTGGCTGTATCGGTATAGTATATTGTGTGACCCACACTCTATTTATGGTCTGCCATTGTATGTAGGATTATGGTGAAATAATTTATATTTCAGGGTAGGTGAACATCAGCTCAGCTTCACATCTGTCTGTATATATAGTATAACCACAAGCAGCAGTGCCACCTGATGTACCCAGCAGTAATCACTCTCCACCTGGAACGAACCCTGACCAACGCTCTAACCCCTAACCCCCGGCTCTGTGCCTGCCCCGGCTACCTCCCGCCCCGGTCTATGATCCCTCCCCCCCTGGCTCCTGCTTTAGCCCTAGTTCCTCTTTAAGTTAATGCATTTTCCTGATTTATAGGTTAGAAACACCCCGATCTTTTGCATGGATGGATACCAACTTTTTTCCTTGATAAAACATGAGACTCGTAAAAGCATGTATGTTTTTTGGAAAAAGAGGATGGGACAGAACACAGGACCTTCACGTCTTTAAAGCTACACCAGCCTATGGCATATATGGGTCCATTTATATATTCTGGGTTTGATTCCACCAGAAAAAAAATTGACACGTATGGCATCTGTTCAAAAGACCCAATAATTTTCTTCTCGATCATCAAATCAACAAAATACACACAGGGTTATTCAATAAAAGTTCTTATCGTTTAAAATGGTGCTAATTTTGCCCCAACCAATCAGATGTTATTTAACATTTGAAAGCTAAGATCTGATTGGTTGGGGCAAAATTAGCACCATTTTAAACGATAAGAACTTTTATTGAATAACCCTGATAATTCATACAAATAAAAATAATAGATCTATAAATATATCTCTATCTAATAAAATGCACTCCCACATCCCCACAGGGGATGGGTCTGTAACAGTGTTTCTCAACTTTTTTATCCTTATGGAACCCTTGAACAAATGTTAATATCTCAGGGAACCCTTATAAAAAAAACATTTTTACTTATTTGTCTCTCAGACATCAATACACCAAACACATAATTTATACAAATATAGAACAGATATATATCTGTATTCATCAAAATGGTGGATCCTTACAGTTTCTGTCAATCTCGTGCAGACCCCTGGATGAAAAATGCTGTTCTAAAACTTTGGAAGTACTTTATGGCAGAATTTCATGTCTCTGAGTTGTTGATTACCTTTAACACTGTGACATATACAGTTATATATTAAATTCCCATTTGCCTGCTGCATTTTAAAAACAGATATTTTAAATTGACAGTAAATTATAATAGACTTTTTGTATTTATAAATTAGCAGATCTTCAAATGGTTTATGCTGCATCTTCCATGGATTATATCCCTCACATGAAAACATGCATTTCCCCACTAGGTGGGGTTATGACTACATAAAGCATTGTTGGGTGGGGGCGAATTTCTTGTAAATACCAGAAATGCATTTTAAATTTGCTCCCTTTCCTATCTCTTGGCCTGTATCGGTATAGTATATTTTGTGACCCACACCTCTATTTATGGTCTGCCATTGTTATGTAGGATTTATGGTGAATATAATTTATATTTCAGGGTAGGTGAACATCAGCTCAGCTTCACATCTGTCCTGTATTATATATATAGTATACCCACAGCAGAGTGCCACCTGATGTACCAGGTATCTTTTAGGGGTCCTCACCTTCTGTCTACTCCGCCCCCAGCAGTGACCGAGAAAATTTTCATAAGAATATTGAAAAGAAGGGGACGCCACACTGTATATTTACTGCAACACAAGTGCCATTTATTGTAAAATGTTGCAATAAATGGCACCTGTGTTGCAGTAAGAATACAGTTTGGCGATCAGGGCACATGCGATCCTCAAAAAATTGTAATTGCCTCTGCTCCGAAAATCAGATTGAACTAGAAAGGGAAAGTTTAGGTATAAACTTTGAATTTGGCTTGAAAGACCGCATTTTGGAAGGGAATTTGTGTGTTTGTGCTGCAGATTTTAAAACTCAATAATGCAAATGATGAGGGCATTGTTGTTTTTTACTTACCCTTTCAATATCAATATGGCTGTCACATTAATTAAAGGCAGGTCAGTTGGTGTGTGTACTCGTGTCAGTTTGGGGGATAAAAGACTAACAGGGAGATTCAATAAATGTTCTTATCGTTTAAAATGGTGCTAATTTTGCCCCAACCAATCAGATGTTAGCTTTCAAATGTTAAATAAGATCTGATTGGTTGGGGCAAAATTAGCACCATTTTAAACGATAAGAAGAACTTTTATTGAATAACCCTGTAACTTTTTTGTTGATTGGTCAAAATGTGTTTTTTATTATACTTATCCTTTAAATATGGTTGCCACATGAATGAATGGGTAGCTCAGTTGGTGTATGTACCTGTGTCAGGTTGAAAGTTAAAAAAACAAACTTTTTTGATAATTGATCAAAATTTATTTTTGACTATAGTTAACCTTTAAGTATGGCTGCCACACAAATGGAAAGGAAGGTCAGTAAGTATGTGTAACTGTGTCCGTTTGGAGGTTAAAAAAAACAAACTTTTTTTGATGATTGGTCACATTTTTTACTTTAGTTACCCTTTAAGTATGGCTGCCAGAGTAATGTAAGGGTAGGTCAGTAGACGTTTGTACCTGGATCAGGTTGGAAGTTAAAACTTTTTTGAGTATTAATTAAAGTTTGCTTTATTTACTTTAGTTACCCTTTAAATATGTCTGCCATGAAATTTTTTTTTTTTAATTATTGATCATTTTTTTTGTTTTTTACTTTAGTTACCCTTTAAGTATGTCTGCCATAGTAATGGGTAAGTAGATCAGTAGGTGTGTGTACCTGTGTCGGGTTGGGGGTTAAAAAAAAAAAAACTAACTTTGTTGATGATTAGTCAAAATTGTTTTTTTTACTATAGTTACCCTTTAAATATGACTGTCATAAAATGGAAGGGTAGGTCAGTAGGTGTGTGTACCGTGATCAGGTTGAAAGTTAAAAAACAAACTTTTTTGATTATTGATCAATTTTTTACTTTAGTTACCCTTTAAAGGTTCATACACACGCTCAATTTGCGAGCGAGCAATGACTCTTAATGGCCACGAGCTACATGCATTCGGTCGGGGGGCATTCTTTAATCCGCCTGGCGGATGGCGGGGGGGGTATGTCTATTTTTTGTGTGTTTACAACCATAAAACTATCTTTTATTGAGGATATATATTTTTTAAACTTTATTTACTTTATTTACTTTATTTAATTTATTTACTTTATTTAAGTATGGCTGGCATGGAAATGGAAGGGTAGGTCAGAATGATGTGTGTACTTGTGTGAGGTTGGGGGAATGTGTTTTTGCATGTATGACCATAAAACTAACTTTTAGTGATGATTGATCAAAATTTGTTTTTTTACTTCATTTACCCTTTAAGTATGGCTGCAACAGGAATGAAAGTGTAGGTCAGTAGGTGTGTGTACCTGTGTGAGGTTGGAGGTAGAGATGGCCAACCTATACAAAGTTCGGTCTGCTTTCGAACTTTCGAACTTCAGGGAAAGTTCGAAAGTTCGAAATCAGACCCATTCAAGTCTATGGGAAAGTGATAGTTCGAAAGGTCAGAGTGATTTACAGCTAAATTAACAGTGGCAACTTAATGTAAGTAAGCTGTGGCACCTGGGAAATGGTCTGGGGAAAATGTCACTGTCACCAAAACTTCTTAAAACACTTCCTGAAGTCAGGCGGGCAATTGTCAGGGTTTTGCCCGCAAGCATCATTCGACAATACATTCGAGGATTATTATCCTTCCTCTTAGCGAACGGTCCTTCCTAGGCTTAGCGAATGGTACATTTGAGGGTCGGATAGTGTACTGGTTAAAGGCACCACCTTTGACATGGGAGACCAGGGTTCGAATCCTGGCTGGGGGCAGCTATACAAATGTTTGGATTATTATAATACCCTAGTAATATAATAACCATATGATAACCTAGTAATATAATAATGTTATAATGTAGTGGCTGGATAGTGTACTGGTTAAAGGCACTGCCTTTGACATGGGAGAACAGGGTTTGAATCCTGGCTAGGGGCAGCTATACAAATGTTTGGATTATTATAATACCCTAGTAATATAATATTATATGGTTATTATACTACTAGGTTATCATATGGTTATTAAATGGTTTTTATATTACTAGGTTATTATATGGTTATTATATTACTAGGTTATTACATAACTAGGGTATTATAATAATCCAAACATTTGTATAGCTGCCCCTAGCCAGGATTCGAACCCTGGTCTCCCATGTCAAAGGCAGTGCCTTTAACCAGTACACTATCCAGTACATTCGATAATTATCGAATTTACGATCGAAAGTCCAGAAACATCGAAAGTCTGAGATATCGGGGTCTGGGATAGTTCGAAAAGTCCGAGTCCATTCGAACTCATAAAGTTCGGCTCGAACTCGGGCTCCAGTTAGAGTTCTAGTCCATCCCTAGTTGGCGGTATGTGTTTTTAAATGTATGACCATAACACTAACTTTTATTGATGATTGATCAAAATTAGTTTTTTGACTTTATTTACCCTTTAAAAGTATGGCTGGCACGAAAATGGAAGGATAGGTCAGAATGGTGTGTGTGTACTTGTGTGAGGTTGGGGTTATGTGTTTTTGCATGTATGACCATAAAACTAACTTTTATTGATGATTGATCAAAATTTGTTTTTTGACTTTATTTACCCTTTAAGTATGGCTTCCAGGGGAAAATATCTGCTAATTCGCCGATAATGCCGTAAGGCTTCAACGGATTCCTTAGCTAAGTAATAGCACACTTCTCCCTGCACGTCTGTACTGAATTTCATGTCTCTAGCTCAAAAACTGTGGGAGGAAATACAGTCCAAAAAAGCGGAAGAATAAAACGGAAGAAGAAAAAGAAGAAGAAATAGAAAGAACAGTAATTTGGCTCTTCAAGCCAAATAAATTACAACGCAGCACACCTGCAGGGCGGTTCAGGGAAGTTCCTTTTGTTAAAAATGGTGCTAATTTTGCCCCAACCAATCAGATCTTATTTAACATTTGAAAGCTAACATCTGATTGGTTGGGGTAAAATTAGCACCATTTTAAGGATAAAACCTTTTATTCTCTCTGATAGTGTCGCCAGTGCTCAACACTTTTCACGTGATCGTAACTCATGTTAAAATGTGCTAGTGTGGCCTAGCCCTAAAAGGATAACTATACTGTTATCTGATTTTGTTGTGAGAGGCTGCAAGTCTTGCTTCACCACCAGGAAGCACACTAAGTATAACTTCATATTACAACTCGCTCGGGTGTTGATGGAAGGAAACTTTATGTATGCTTAACTGACTACAAAGAGAGGGGGACTCAACATAAAGAGAGAGGGTGGAGAAAAATAGATGTTATACAAAAAAGAAATGGTAATGCTTGCATAGCATGGTACTGTCACTACCAAGGCCGGGTATACACTAAAAATTTTCCAGTGATTGCTCGCTAATGGCGGATGGTCAGTTGGGATGAATCACTGTCGGTTGCGGCAAATGTTGAGACAGTTCACCGCAAGCGACCAAGCGGTCTATAAGAGACCGGATGATTGGCCATGATTTGCTGACATGTCCAGTTCGTTCAATCTGGGCAAACGGGCGCGACAGACATGGGTCGAAGGCGACAACAAAACCGCCACGGATTTGCCCAAAAAATCTGCTTGTATGTACCCAGCTTAAGGAGCCTGTGCTTATCTTTGCCCAGGACCCAGTTTTATCTAAAACCAGCTCTGAAAGATGCATTAAAGGTTTCCTTTTGGGGCTTTTTGCTAGTGAGCCCTGTCTGTGAATGGACCTGTAAAGTCCTGGAAGGAGTTTTGAGACCAGGGGGAAGTTGCTAGCCTTCTGATAAGGTCCTCGTGGGTCCTCACATGATATAAACCATGATGTTGGTGTGCTACCTACCTTAATAATGGCTGATTGTAAACCCCTTATACAGTTCATGGGAGGTGCCTCAAGGGCAGGGTTTCTCAAAGGGTGTGTCGGGGCACACATTTACCACCCCTTTCACCCCTTGTCTCACTCTTTCAAGGCCAACAAATGGCAAAACTGCATAATTACTCTTATTACTCTAATACCACATGTTTTGCTATTGAAATTATCGGTACATTCTTCTTTTTGCAAGCCCCAGATTCTCTCTGTCAAAGAGCTTTCTTGACATTTTATCCACGTATTGTTTACTACAGTGGCAGAAGGCCATATGAATGACTGCCAGCCACTTATCCAGGTTAGGGGTCCTTACAAAATGGTTTGGGCAAAGCATATTTTTAAAATTATTTGCTCTCTGTCACACGGGGTACCAACCCAACTTTTAGTGCATAGTATTATCCCCCTTAAAGGGCATGTCCACCCCCACTACTGGCCCCAATGTGTAGTGTAGTTTAATCCTTACCTTACATCCCAGCTCCATATGGTTCTCCTGTAATCCCCCCAAAGTCCAAAAAAAAGCCACCAGGAGGATAGCATAGTCCATATAGTACATGCGCACTGCAGCCATTCTCCCCCTCCCTCTCCCCCCCTCTCCCACCCTCTCCCTCCCTATTTGGTCTCCCTCCCCCTAGCTCAAAAAACTTTTGACATAATATTCTCCTCGCTCCCCCAGCCCAAACCGCTATATTTGTATAGACAGAAAGTGCCCCGATAGTAACTTACCTCCCCTCTTTCCTCCACAGCCTCTCAGCCAATCACAGACGCGACTGCCAGTCCGGTCCCCTGCTTGCATTTTCACGCAAGCAGAGGGCCTGGCAGTGCGTGGAGGAAAGAGGGAAGGTAAGTAACTATCGTGGCACTTTCTGTCTATACAAATATAGCGGTTGAGGCTGGGGGAGCAAGGAGAACATTATGTCAAAAGTTATTAGGAAGGGTGGACATGCCCTTTAAGCCAATACCAGTGCTCATTAAAGAGCAACTGTGGTCTCAAAACAAGTTAGGGTTAAATGAAAGCCTGCAGTATTTCCTTTACACTGAGCCAACAAACACATCTCTGGCTGGAGCCTGTGAGAAATTACATTGGGGTGAATGTTCAAACTTCCTGCTTCCAGTAGGTTGAGTGACATCACCTGACCTCTGCCAGCCCTTTTCCCCCAGGGGGAGAAGCATGCTCAGTTAAAACTTATTGCTGGGGAAATCAGGAACTACCTGAGGAAATAAATTGACAGTTGAGAAGGGGAGCCTATTAATGCAGACAACGGCTGGTCACATGGTTAAAAACAGGAAGTGTTCAACCAGGAAGTTACATTTCTGAACTTTTGCACTAATAACTTATCGCAAATTTTTTCTAGAGATGTGATTTAGGTTTTATTTTGAACCGTGAAACTCCACTCTCCAACTGTAGGTATCAGCGCACACTGGTGTTCACAAATCACACTGGTAACGATGGTGTCTTATTAAGAATACATTACTTTTTTTACTATTGAACAGGGGAGTTCCGTTTTTATCCTGTTATGGCTTCAATAAAGTAATGTATTCTTAATAAGACACCATTGTTACCAGTGTGATTTGTGAACACCAGTGTGCGCTGATACCTACAGTTGGAGAGTGGAGTTTCACGGTTGATAAACGGACAAGCGAAGGGTCCGGGGCAGGCCGCACCTGGACCACCCAGATGGACGGGTGAGTCATTTTTGGTTCACATTCTGACAAGCTAAGGCCTACTAAATTGCATAGCTTTTCATCCCTAAACAAGTGGAGTGCGTAGCGAAGGGTCCGGGGCAGAAGCACCCGGACCACCTGTTTGTAAAAGTAAGCCAGTCTCAAGTGTTTATATGGATTATAAATAAGAATTTTGGATATTCATGTTGTATATAGGAAAAGGAAAATAATCCCTCTTTCTTTACCATATCAATTGGCTTATAATTCGCTAACTCTAAATCAATTTTGTGTCACCTGAGTGTTATCAGTTATTTGTATGGATAAAGGTTGTTTATTTTGAAGGTGTGATGGAAAGCTTTTTTATATAATCCTTTAAGTACACTTTTGATATTTCCTCACTGTTGATTTTTCGCTCACCCCTCAGTTTTGGTTTGGTACCAAAGGAATTGCTCTGTAGGTATTGCTTTTATCTGGCTTTTTAAGTGGTGGCTATCTGCCCTCAATAAGGAATTAACTGATGTTGTTTTTTATATGTTTTACCTCTTTTTTTTAATCAATAAATCCAAAAAGTTAATGGATTGCCTACTCCACCCCAATGCTAACTTTATATTGGGGGTGTTTTTATTGAGGCTGTGGATGAAGGTCTCAATTTCCTTAATAGAGATGGGATCCGGGTCCGACTCAGAACCCCTCTGTTCCGAAATCCGAGTGATCCGTCTGGACAATCTGTAAGGATTCGGACGGATCTTTCGGATTTCGGAACCTATTTTCTATAATTATCAAACATTCAAGGTTTATCGAAAATAGCCTCGAACGTTCGATAATCCTTAAAAATACGACCAGAAACTCAAAAGTAGTCTCCGATCGTATTTTTGAGGATTATCGAATGTTCAAGGCTATTTTCGATAATCCTCGAAAAATAGCTTCAAACATTTGATAATAATCGGAAATTAATCAACATATTGACTTATTCGCTCTGTTGGTCCATCTCTCCCAGACACGATGGACACTATGGGCCTTCCCATTTTTTTGACACCGCTGAGATACATACTTTTAACACATTCTCAATGGATAGAAGGAGGGATGTAAAACTTACTGCCTTCCAGATGTTTGAAAAACTACAATTCCCAGTATTCCCTGTCTGATGTATGAGAATGCTGGGAGTTGTAGTTTTCAAACATTTGGAGGACCAAAGTTTGACATCCCTGACATGGGTCGTGTTTAGGGGGGATTCCTGGTGCCTGGAATCCCCCCTCTCTGCCCAGTGCAGTCTGCTGTTCCACTTCTACTGATTCCCATAGGTTGTTACATAGACTGTTACATAGATTGTTACCTTAATAGATAAGCTATGAGTGAGAAGCAGCATTTTTGTTCCAAAAATGTATCCAGTCTGCCCTGTGATTGACAGCAGCATAGAAAATGTATCAACATTAACCTTGCAGCTGCCTGAGATGATTACTGAGACTGGGTTTATATACATTACTTACTGTACCTACACTGTGATGGAGTTCATGGTGGCCATACAAATACGATTTCCATCGCAATATGCCAACAGATCACATTGGTATCTGTTGACACATTGCGAAGGGAACTGCACACGTGGAACTGACCCATCGCCCTTACGCAGTATGGGGATCGGTCGGCCATGCGGCCATACACGGATTGGCTCTCTTTACTTTAAAGTAGATGGACATTTTTTGTCTTTTCCGACCGGCCGTAATGCCGACCACAGATGTTCAGGATTTACCTAATATCGGTAATGTGTATGGCCACCTTTAGTGGGCAGGAATAGGCGACATTAAGGAATCCTGGAGGTGGTTGTATAGCTGACTATCAACATGTGTGTATATATATATATATATATACATGTATGTATCTATAGACACAGGAATGATTGTTTCATATTTTCTTTATAAAGAATGATCATTCAATGGCCCTGGAGGTAGATATATTTATAGCACTGAATTGGTTTTCCTGCAGGGCCGGTTTTAGGCAAAATGGGGCCCTGGGCAAAAATACGTATGGGGCCCCTTACATTTTAATACACTTAACATACTTTCTCAATCAGCCATGTAAAGTCTCAGTCATTATTTGAAAAACTGGCATTGGTAAATTTTCTTGGCTTGGTACACAGAGATGGGCAATATGCTTGGCATGTAGTCAGACACTGGTGAAAAAAATACTGCTCATTGGCAAGTGGTTGCCATAGACACAATATTGTGGGTCATATAGTATAGCAATATTCCAATATCTTCTGAATGTCAGATGATGTATGAACGATTGACCGACAATCGCCAAATAATTTTTCCAATCGAGCTAGTTGAAATATTTTTGCCTCATGGCCAATCTGATCGTACATTTGGATTGTATCGTCTATGGCCACCAAATGTTATTGGTTGCATAGGCACTAACACATCACACACCATGACACACCAGACGTCACAAACACACTTAAATACCCATACATACAAACCAATGCCAGCTGGCAAAACCAGCAATTAAAAAAAATAACAAACTGTGCCTGCTAACAGGCCAATTCCAGCAGACAACCCTACAGCAGGCAAACCTTTGCAGCAAACCAGTTTCTGTGGGTAAATGACTCATTACCCATCTTGCTCTGCTCCAGGCTGTGTTGTGTCCTGCTTCCCATTACCCCCCCACCTATGTTTCTGACCCTCAGCCCATAACTCCATCCCCCAAATGTCTCCCTGTACCTAAGGTTTCCAATCCCAAGTTGTGTCCCTGTCGCTCAGTAAGCCAACCCCATTTCTCCCCCCCCAAATTAATTCATTGGTGACCCATGCAAATTACATCATTGGTGCCCAGTGCAGTGCCTAAACTTGAACAGTAATTCTGCTGAAGACTAACCTCAAACCTGGCTATACTGGTTAGTTAGCTAGACTGACTGCACAAGATGATCCCCTCTCCATGTTGACATATAATTGGTAACGGTTGTTTTACCTATCACCCCTTTTAGCAGGCCACTGCCATACCATTTCTTAATAAAGAGACAGACTCCCATGTTGGGTGAATAAACGGCCACAGCTTATTTATTTATTATTTACATAATCTGCATATATTTGCAAATTCCTTACTCCCAATGGTCCTTGCAAACTTGTATAACCGTGGTTGCTATGGCAACCCCCATAAACCAGCTGACACCAATCAATTCCTTCCTTGTTTGTATGCCAACCTCCTGTTAGGGAGGGCATGTAAACCGCCACCATGTCCGTCTGCAAGGACCCCACCGCCACTAGGGGTCGAGTATAATCCTATACTCTGCCCCGGCCGCCACCCAACAATTGAATTGCCCTTTCTATGCCTTCCTGCAGGCCCAATAGGAAAATATCCAAGCCAATCTCGTTCAGATGGATACCATCTTCTCTAAGTAGCGATTTGTTATCGCCTTCCAGCTGACGGTGCCGAATGGCTATACCTCCTATTGATCTCACGAAACGAGATATCCTTGTATTTAGCACCTGCCTGCTGCGCTCTATTGCAGATGGATTTCTGGCGCCCAACCATGATACCCTCGGTATGATTTCTGACCATACTATAACCACTGGCGAGAACATCTCGACCATCCGTGATAAATCTGCTTTGATCATGGTAATCAATTTCACCAAACCAACCGTACACAGGTCGTTTCCCCCAGCATGTATCACCAGTACCACTGGACCCCTCTCTCTTTGACTAACAGCATAGATTTCAGATAGTAAACGGAGCCATTTTAGCCCCCGAATTCCTCTCCAATGCATCTCGATGCCTTGAAATCCTAGATGGGAACCACCCGGTCGAATCGCAGCTCGCTCTTTTGCCCAGTGGATAAAGGAATGACCCATTATCCATACAATGGGTTTATCTGCTCCTATAACGAAAAATCAATTAGTAACTAGGTTTGGGCGAATATAACGCGCAACACAGTCTGATCGCCATCTACCTATTTGTTTGACTTGCGCGTTAGAAAACCCCAAACTACTAGCCTCAGTAGCTGCTCCTATTCTAAATGAATGGGTACCGAATTCCTTCGGGTTCAAACCCAAACGTTGTAGGGCCGACTTGAGAACTGCCTCAAATTGAAATCTCGTTAATGGGGTTCCATCCGCATGAGTGAAAAATTGGGAACCCTCGCTTCTTATTTGCAGAAATTTCTTAAGATTTGCTACTGGGCAGCACTGGGAATCAAGCGGGAATAGCGAGAAACATGCACCTGAACCAAATACGTCTGTTTTTGATCTCTGCACATGAACCTGTACTAATAGTTCGCTAATTGCTACATCTTCCTTGGTAAGACCTCCTGGTTTTGAATGGCTCATCGGTATTAACTCGCTAATACGGAGTGCTCCGAAGAATGCTAAAACGAAGCTGGCTCTAAACAATGCACATTCGTAGCTGTCTTTACATACCTGTTCTAATGTTAGCCATAAACGGGACAGCAGAGCGAAAGAGATCGGTCTCCTGGAATCCCTTGACCTGTGCTCCTTTTTCCAACCTCTGAGGATTGAAGAAATAGCAAATTCTTTAGTAGAATCCTTCCATCCCCAAAGTTTAAAGAAAAAGGACACACCAGCCATTCTACGCTGAGCCACTGCTGCTGAACATCCTCTACTACGGAGCAGAGAAAGGTATGTTAATGTGCATTCTAGTCGAGTTTGGTCATCCCTCCATTGTTTTCCCTTTGACACGTCCATCCATTCCCCCCAAGCCTTACCGTGGTTCGTCCATGTCGATTGGGCCACCGAGTTTTTTATTAGGCTAGGTAGATCTCCTCCGAGATTTTCCAGAGGACTTCGGGGCACCGGACTCCATTCTCCTCTGCCTGTGGAGCTAGCTGCCGGAACACCTGCCAATTAGATCGAGATAAGGCATCAGCTATTTTGTTTTGGATGCCTGGGATATGCCTTGCTTTGAACCAGATGTTCAACTCGAGGCATCTTAGCACTAGGTGGCGAAGTAGGGCCAGGACATTAGGGGAAGAAGTGGAGAAGTTATTGATGGCCTGAACTACGCTCATATTGTCTGACCAAAAACTTATCCTTTTATTCCTCATCTCCCCACCCCATATTTCCACCGCTACTACTATGGGGAACAGTTCTAGCAAGGTTAAGTTTTTGCACCATCCTCTTATCATCCAACTATCTGGCCATAAACCTGCACTCCATCTCTTCCCAAAAATTGCGCCATAGCCGATAGCCCCTGCTGCGTCAGTATACAGTTCTAAGTCCTTATTAGTCACTTCTTTCTCAATCCAACATGTGTGGCCATTGTATGTGTTTAGAAATGTTTTCCACACTTGTAAATCTGATTTTTGCGCCCTGTTCAGCCTGATGTGGTGTGAAGGGCTTGATAAGCCCCTAGTCGCCCAAGCTAGTCTGCGACTGAAGATCCTGCCCATTGGCATTATTCTGCACGCAAAAACCAGAGACCCCAGTAATGACTGCACCTGTTTTAGTGTTACCTTCCTGGCTTCTATGAAATATTCGATCCGTTGTCGGATTTCCTCCACTTTCGTGGGTGGGAGTCAGAACACCATATTCATGGAATCTATTTCAATGCCTAGGAAGGACAGCACTCTTACAGGGCCAGTCGTTTTCTCTGCCGACAATGGTACACCTATTTTTTTCATGAGAAAGCTAAAGGTGGAGATCAAGTACTCGCAATGGGAAGAATCGCTAGGGCCTACGAAGAGAAAATCATCTAGGTAATGTATTATTGCCCTGGATCCTGTTTCATATCGAACCATCCATTCCAAAAAGGAGCTGAATAGCTCGAAGTATGCACAAGATATGGAACATCCCATTGGTAAGCACATATCATAATAATACTGACTTTCCAGCTGACAGCCTAGCAGGTGGAAGCAGCTATGGTGTACTGGTAGTAGCCTAAAAGCTGATTCAATGTCAGATTTTGCTAACCATGCCCCTTGCCCCGCCTCCCTTACTAGATCTAATGCCCTGTCAAAGGATACGTATGAGACCGATGCCATATCTTTTGATATCCCGTCGTTAACACTCGCCCCTTTGGGATAAGACAGGTGGTGTATTAACCTGAATTTTCCGGGCTCCTTCTTTGGGATCACACCTAATGGAGAGATCCTCAAATTTGGAATTGGCAGCTCCGAAAATGGTCCGGCCATACGCCCCAGGCTCACCTCCGTAACTATCTTCTTCCGTGCAATCAATGGTAACTCTGAAACGGACTTTAAATTTTTTTGAAAACTGTGGAACTGGGGAATAAACAAAGGGTATTATAAATCTAGTGGAGAAACCAGACCTAAGTAGGTCTGCTTCCTCCTTCTTGGGGTAGACGTCTAGCCATGCGCCCATCTCGGCCACGTTCACCGGGGTTCTCTTGGACACCGGCGGTGGATTGTTTAAATTGAGGCCGTTGGCGTCGAAAACACCGGCTAGCCGAATGCCCCGGGCCTCCGCATGTGGCGCATTCGTGCCTGAATCTGCAAGCACTACCAAAGTGACACTGGCCTTCGTTAAAAAGCCAGCATGGGCCTGGTTTTCTTCCATGGCCGTGCTCATTCCCTGGGCCGGATGGAATGCCGAAGCGCCCGAAGCCGCCTGATAGGCTGACCTTGGTGCCATCATAAGCCTCAACCATGAGTCTGTGGCTTTTGAATTCCATCCCACCCTGGGATGCAGGGCCAGCCTTTGACGAAATTCCTCGTCATATCTCCACCAGGCTGCTCCTCCGTGTATCTTATACGCCCCAAATATTTGATCCAGATACACGAATAGGTTAGCACACTGTTCCGGGTGATTCTTACTTATCAGGCTGGCCAAAACACAAAACGCCTGCAACCAATTGCCAAAAGTTTTTGCCACTTTTGGTTCTTTCTCTTTACCTTTTTCAAACCTCCTCTCCTTGTCCACCGATAGGCTATCGACAGATATTAGTGACCATATGTCAACATACTCCCCTTTATTTATTTTGTCTTTTTGTTCTTCTGATAAGTGGGCACCTAATGGTGCCAACCCACAGAAGAACGCCTCCTTGAATGCCTCTGCATTCGTTACCGTGTGCACAGGCGGGATTGGAGTTGCCCCCCCTGGAGTTAAACTAGGGGTGTCCGCCCTTGATGCGGGTACCCCGGCTTTTGCCATCATGGCCCTCAACATAGCCAGCCATTCTCCTTCATTCTGAGGGCCCCCAGTTGCTCCCCCCCATGCCCCAGCACAAGACAACTCACGGTTTGCGGTGTCACTTGATGGCGCCCCTGATGCTGATGGGGGTGCTGGCTGTTGTTGGCTTGACCTCCCAGTCGGCTCGAGGGGTGGCTGGCTCCCATACCTTCCGTCCCTGCTTGCCGATGTGTGACCGTGCCTTGATGAGACCCTGTGATGGGACCTCTTAGGTGGAGGCGACCCGGATGTATCTGAACTGGTGTATCGCCTTCGCACAGGCGCGCCCCTCCTTGGCGCCCTGGAGTGGTGGCAGGAGCACTCTCCTTCGCTCCTATCCTGGCTTCCGGCTGTTCGCCTGTCACGGCTTACCCATTGCCTGCCTCGCCTTCTGCCATGGCTCGCCGTTCGTCTTGACGACTCTGAGGACGGGCTTCTCCTACTTCTCCTAAGCACTCTCCCCCGATCCTCCCTCCTTGCTCCTTGCTGCTCTTCCCTGATGTCACCCCTAATTACCTCTATTTCCCTTATCACTGATGGGGTGCGTCTTGCTGTAGACCGAGCATCAACAAAGTCCAGCTCACCCTCTTCGGCTGAGCCGTGTTGTTCTGCTCGGTCACTGTTGGCCCTCATTTCGGCTGCCGCTACAAACTCATCCAGTGAAGGGAATAACCTTGATGGTCCTGGCTCGGCTTCCCTCCTCATACCCCCGGCTTGCGTTGGTGCCTCATGGCCACATGCCCTAACTGCCATCCTCCATGGTTGGCTAGTGCTCGCTACTGCCTGGCTTCCTGCTGCCTGGTTCGCTGTTACCTGTCTCCCTGCGCTAGTTGCGGTTGTCGCCTGCTTCTGGCCTGTAGCTCGCTTTTTTGTTTGAGGGCGCTGTGCCTTAGGGGCAGCCGCCCCTCTGCGCCTAGGTGTGGGAGAAGGATCAGGGTTAAACCTTGAGGGGGGGTGGGATCTCCTAGGCGGCCTACTGGTCTGACGTGTTGCTGGCCTGCCTGTCCTTTCCCCTACTGCTGGGGCCCCTTGTGCTATTGCTGTTGGGGGTTGATTGCTCCCCAGCAGCTGCCTTATCCACTCTGCTCCCTCCCTCCCCATCCTCTCTAGTACCTGTTTTTGAAGGTCATCTAGCTCTGACATATTTCTTATTTTGCGATTCCTTATTCCTGGCTGGTAAATCGCGCTTGAAGCACGTTCTGTCAGCCTGCAGAAACTTAAAATGGCGCCGGGCGACCGCGCGCTCCTTTATACATGCGCGCCCGTCGCCGGCGTACGACGTCATACGCGCGCGCCCGTTCCCGCCGCAATGCCTTACTGGGAACGGGCGCGCGAGAACGGAGGAGTCGCCGCCGGGAAGGTACTTTGCCTTCAGTCAGGGGCAGCGTTGCCTATTCGGCACGCTACCCCACAAATTGTTGTTTCCCCTCTGACACACAGTCTGTCACTGTCCAATCCGCCAGAGCCTCCTCCTCGCTCCACAGCAGTCCGTCAGTGCTGTTCTGCCTCTTGCGCTGTCTACAAGTAAGTCTGGCCCCTAAGTAATTGGTGTGATCCGATTGGCTGCTCTGATAAATAAGCAGACAATCAGGGTCCATGCCATGTGCAGTCTATTATTCCCGAGCAGCCAATCAGATATGATAAAATATTAACTTTTATACAGCAAATGGGAATTGGGATGGCAGCGGGATTTTTCACATTACATGGGACAGCTGAGCTTCGGAATATTGGTATGGCAGGACAACTACTGTCATCAGTCTATTTACTGGGGGCCCTCTGAAGTCTATAGTGGCCCTAGGCAATTGCCCAGTTTGCCCTGCCCAAACGCCGGCCCTGGTATTCTGTGTGCTTCGACAGAGTATGTGATGTAACCAGGATTTGATAGGATTTCTTTTTTAACTGTTTCTCATTAAAGTGATAAAAAAAAAGTCACAAAAGGGAAAAAAACAAAGTACATAGTGCATTGTACACAATGATTCTACTCAGCGTGACATCAGCCCAATGTCAGTAAAGGTACATGGTTTTAAAGTTGTCCCATGATGGCTGTCATCTTGGCTCCTTAGTGTGATACTAAATTATTCATCATTATAAGACAGTAACAGAATTAATGACAGGATAATTATTCACCATTATATATTGCCATTTTATGTAAGGTGCATGTACCCGGAACAAAACACTTTTATTGACAGGCACAGTTTGAAATTTCCACAGCCTCTAGTGTTGAGAGAAATATAACACTAACATTTAATATGAAAAAGTCAAACACAACCTTACAGACCACCAACATAAAAGTAAAAGATCCAATCTCAGACCACCCTCCGAATGAAAAATCTGCTTTACAATAAATTAGATTTTACACGTTTCTTGCTTCTTTTCATTTCCCATTTCACACTTTTTACTGGCAAGGCCTGGAAATCTAAAGGGTAGTCTATGCTACCTGTACACACTAGATCTATTCTTCAAACTTAAACCCTGGTAAGTTTCATATACTGCAAGTAATTGTGTTCTGTGTGATGCAGGGTGTTTGTTTGGGTTTATGTGCTTCACTTTTTTGTATAAAGTTCAACCATTGTAAGGAACAAACTTACATGTAGTAGGTCGATATTTAAGGCCATGATTAGGCTAATAATTATCTACTATATTAAGCAGAAATCTTGTAAGTATGTATGTATGTATGTATGCGCTCACCTCACAGTCACATCCCTGAATGTATCCACATAATGGCGACGCCGTGAAGTCCAGTTTGACCAATAAAAAGCCTGCATGTCATTTGCAGAATGTGATCCCCAATTCAGTAACTCAGATAAAGGGCCCGGGCTCTGTGTTCTGCCCGACTTCAACAACACAGACACAGAGTTCACTTCAGTGACACAATAACAGTATAATGTACGGCTACACAACTCAGAGAGCTGCACACACAGAACAACAGCTTCTACAACAGAGGGAACCAGACATTTTTCTTATGGTCTGTAACACATTACAATTTGCTCTAGGAAGGTTTCAAATATAAAACCTGGAAAGACGATGTTACTATTGGTGATATGAATCACATTTATATACAAATATAAACCATGGAAAGACTATGTTACTATTGGTGATATGAACCACATTTATATACAAATATAAACCCTGGAAAGTATGTTACTATTGGTGATATGAACATTTATATACAAATATAAACCATGGAAAGACTATGTTACTATTGGTGATATCATTTATATTACAAATAAAACCATGGAAAGACTATGTTATATTGGTGAATGAATGACATTTATATACAAATATAATTACTATTGGTGATATGAATGACATTTATATACAAATATAAACCCTGGAAAGACTATGTTACTATTGGTGATATGAATGACATTTATATACAAATATAAACCCTGGAAAAACTATGTTGCTATTGGTGATATGAATCACATTTGTAGTTCTTTGCAGTTATTGTCAAATTTAGAAATTTAAAGCAGAGACTCCTTGAATGTGACCATGCCCCAAGATATTGCTTTCACTATAATACCCCAAACATCACTGCCACGCCCCTAAATGTGAGCAGGCCACTAGATATTGTGGTCACACACACACCACCCCCAACCCATCCCTACCCCACCCCCAACAAAATTACGGTCCGCTCCCATACATCATAGCCATGCCCTCAAACATCACAGGTACATTCCAGAATCACGTACAGACTGGGGTTACCTTGACGTGGTTGGAAGGCTTTTCATTCATGTGATCACAGTAATGTATACTAAAACCCCTTTGTTTATAAAGTATGCCAGTGTGCAGATATGATATTGTATGGGGCCTAGGAATGTGCATTGATTATCTTTTCTATGTTTGTATAAATGTTTGACCAGATCAGTAGCACTTCCGCTAAATGTAGTTGTAAATTAGCCTAATTGGAGTGCTTCCGCAATCCTTGTATTGTATGTATCTATAAATGTTATATTGTTATATACATAAATTATACTGGTTTTGGTGAAATAACACAGTGAAATATTTAATTCAGGATTTAAATACCACAGTGTGCCACAAACGCAATCGCACGCAATTGCGTGTGCGCATGCAATTTTTCCTTTTGAGATACGAAATCGTATGCGATTGCGCTTTAAAATGGTGATCGCATGCGATTGCATACCACAAACGGAAACGCAATCGCATGCGGTGCCGCAATTGCAATGTTGGCAAAAATTGCATGCACAAGCGCAAACGCAAAAAGAACACGCTAGTGTGGCCTAGCCCTTAGGGCTCATTCACTCTAGGTCCATTTTTGGTTCTTTTTGTGAAAGAACTGTTTTTAAGAATGCACATATAATTTAATAGTACTGTTCACAGTATTGCAATCCGATTTTGTCCGTTTCATTTAGTCATTCACTTTGTAATCAAAAGTCCTCGCAAAAAATAAAGGGTCAGACAGTTCCTTCAGAATGGGCAGGAATGTCGCAAGGCGAATAAGGTGATACAGATCATAATTTAGCGATACCGCATGTTACGGCAATGTATGACCGCACCTGTAAATATACGTCCGCAGTCATACATTTACGACCAAGCGCTGTTAATTAACGAATGTTCAGAGTTAGAATACCATGCGGTAGTAACTACCGTAATGGTATTCTACGGAGATCATATATCTACGATTGCGTTATCATAGATTTACGGTTGTTATCTGTAATTTATGATTGTTTTCGTTAATTTACAATAAAGATTAACATTAAAATGATCAAAATTAACAATCATTTTAATGATCAGCAAAGGCGCAGTATGGCTAAAAAGCGATACCATGCCTTTATGAATTTGGCTTATTTATTTTTTAACTTTTAGAAGAAGGGAAACAAATTGTCACAACCTTTTTTTCTAGAAATCCAACACAAGTTGTAAAGTGTTTTACTCATTTCCAAATGGAAGCAGTAGTGTGATGTGAAGAAATGGGAACCATAAAAATGACTTTATAGGACTGCGTTTTTTTAACACAGCGGAACATCGCAATTCAGAGCGGGCATTATTTTCAATGGCAACGATGTGCGTTAAATCACCAAACTGATTCAGTGCATAATTTACAACACACTACATCCCAACGGTACAATGAACACGGAGCCATTCACTTCCATTGCACATGCTTTTTGGTGGGATGACTGTACCAAAGTGCAGCAAAGTGTGAATGAAGCCTTACCTTAGCTTTGAAAAATTATTTTTTGTGCACTGTATTTAGTGAAAAGCTCCACTGTGCAACCTGGCTACCAGAAAGTTTCAGTGCTGTAACAGACTGGTACCTGTATGTTATCATAAAACATGATGACATACAGAAACTGTATCATAAAGAAAAGCACTGAAAGCATCATTTGGTACAAAATTTAGTTAAATATTAATACATTTTAACAAGTACTAATAAATATTTATGGTTGTATGAAAATCCGAGAAAGCACATGGTATTTTACTACTTGCTTGAACAGTCAGTACTGGTTTATTTTACTTACTGAATCAAGTGGTTAAAAGAGAATCCATTCTCATAGTCTGTTTGGATAGTGTGGGCTAAGAGTTTTTCCTGAGAGCTGTGGCTACTTTAACGGTAAGTTATTTAAAGCAACTTAACTTTTCTCAACAAGACATAATGAAGATAAAAGTTAAATCTCTTTGGCAAACAGTGAAAAAGCAAAGGACATGCTTTTTAGAAAATCTTTCTTAGAGATTCTCTTGCACACTTAAAACTGCACTTACCACGTGTCAATCAAATCCACTGAATACAGTAACTGAGTAATCAGCCCAGTAGAGAGATCCTTTGGTGACTGGACAAATATGCATTAAGCTGGTATATATAAACTTTGAACCTCTTGTAAGTCCTGTGCGGGTCTTGTTTATTCTGTGATCATTTGTGTACAGAGGCATTTGTGTGGACTGCACACAAATGCATTGCTAATTTTCTACAAGTTATATATTAAAGGGGAAGTTCAGTTCAAATTCATATACATTTTTAGAAAAAAAACACAGTATTTTTCCATCCCAATGATCATAATCTGCCAATTCAGCATTTTATCTGTGTATAAATAAATGTATCCAAAATACTGACTTCCTGTTTGCAGGACCCCTAGTAGAGACCGTTATGGTCTTGCCCTTGACCCAGCCCCTGGGTTGATTCAGTTACCCAGTAGAGATCTGAGCATCTTTGACCGATCCAACAGCCAATCAGTAGAAATTACTGTTAGGAAGATTCCAAGGAAGTGGTGCATCCTGGGAAGAAGAAGGACCGTTAGAACCTAAAATGTCAGCTCACTAATGTCAACAGCAGGGAACAGCAAAGGGTATGAAATCAACTGATTTTTCAAAATGGTAGAGAATATGTAGAATAACTAAGAAGGCATTACACAAACAATTTAACAAATATTGATAATTATCACTGAACTGTCCCTTTAATATACAATATACGTCTGACTGTGATAAGCAGAAAGTGCACAAAGCCACCCCATCATTTATTTTACTGATACCAAAATCTATTTTTGATGCCATTAAGGTGCTATTGTATCAGGCTGGGTACACACGGGCATTTTTAGGCCCAATCGACTGATACTGTGTATTGGTCAGTTGGGCCGAAAAAAATCTGTGCTGCTTTTGTCTGCAGCCGCGACCATTTAAGTAAATGATTGAGGAGCAATAAAATCAGTTACATTCAATCAGTTGTTGATTTTTCTTTAGGCTGGGTTCACACCAGCAGATATTTTCGCCTGACCGACCGATCCATAGCACTATTGGTCGGTTGGCTGAAAATATCTGCTGGTGTGTGGCGGGCCGGCCGTGACCAACCTCAGTCGTCCGAATCGGATGAACGGACAATCAGACATGTTGGTAAATCACGATCGATCGTGCGGTTCCCTATAGGACCACACGATCAATCGCATGAATTATCGGTGAAAAGTGCTTGTGTGCAGTGGTGTAACTACCAGGGGAGCAGCTCCTGAGATATCTTTCTACTTTTCCTATGACAGATAATGCCCCCCCCAGAAAACCACCGTAGATGAAGCAGGGAGGGGGACCTAATTATAGTTTTGCTGTGGGACCAAGTGATTCCTACCTATGCCACAGTTTCAGTATACCTAGCCTTAAGCTGGGTACACACTTGCCATATTTTCTGTCTGTCATTTTTGAAAAATCACGATAAACTGTGGGGTACCCACGGCCAACTCCCCTATATATGCAAATATAAACCCTGGAAAGACTATCAGGGTTATTCAATAAAAGTTCTTATGGTTAAAAATGGTGCTAATTTTGCCCCAACCAATCAGATGTTAGCTTTCAAATGTTAAATAACATGTTAATTGGTTGGGGAAAATTAGCACCATTTTTAATGATAAGAACTTTTATTGAATCTCCCTGTATGTTACTATTGGTGATATGAATCACATTTATATACAAATATAACCCTAACCCAACCTGATATGAATACACACACACCAACTGACCTACCTTTAATGCATGTGACATATTTAAAGGGTAAGTGAAAAACAACAATGTCCTCTTCATTGGCATTATTGAGTTTTAAAATCTGCAGCACAAACACACAAGTTTTAAAATCTGCAGCACAAACACACAAATTGCTGTCATGGCCACACCCCAAACATCATAATCATGCTCATACCCCAACCATCAAGGCCACACCCCCAAAGATAAATGCCATGCCCCCAAACATCACAACCATGCCCATGTTGTGACCACACCACCAGATATTGTGGTCACTCTCCCCCCCAAAAATTACAGTCTGCTCCATATATCATGGCCACAACCCCAAACATCACAGGTACGTCCCAGAATCACAACCACATCCACAAACATCCTGTCTATGCCCCCTAACATCACAGGCACCCCCCCAAACACCACACCCCCAAATTTGACACCCATACCCATGCTATGAAACAGCGTGGTCATGTCCCCAAATTTTGTGAACACCAAGTGTCACGTCCAAGCCTCCTGGACACCACAACATCACAGACACGCCCCCAGACCATCCACACCTTAGAATGCCATGCCCCCGCCCAAAGCAACACCACAGACATGCCCCCATCCACCCACTCAAAATGGGACAGTTGGGGGGTATGCAATACATGGAAATTACCTGCATTACCTGGACTTAAGCACCAGACACACACTGCCCACATGTCACACACTTCACAGATAGTTACAACTAAAAGAACAAAGACATCACGGCACTTTCAATTTAGACTAGAAAGTAACTTTATTGATGTGCAAAAAATAGGACACACTTAACAAAAACAGAGCTCACAGACAGCGCAACAGAATGAAGCCTGACTTTAACAACACAGACAATGAGCCCGCATGTCACATGCTTCAGAGACACTGACGCCCTTCAGTTACTCAAGTGTTGCAGTATTCAGTTGCAATCAACATGGTTTCCCCATGGCAAATTCCATGTAGCATGTTCACCACACCATTTGTATATTTACGCTCAAAGTGGAAAAACTGATAATGTTGTATATAAAGTTGCTATAAACATATGTGCTATAAGTCCCTCAATGTCACCTCCTCAACTCATAACTATTAAATACATGACGTACATTACTAACTGTGCACTTCTTTTTCCGCCTTTCTCTCCCATCTAATCCTAACACACTCCTGCACGTAACAAATACTATACTCACATGTGTACACAAGGGCAATGCCAGGGACGTTTATAATAATATCATGGGACATGCAACTTTGTCAGGAATGCGGATTTTCTAGGCTGAAATACCAAATCAATAATTAAAAAGTACAAACACATTATGTATAAATATATTTAAACAGTCAGTTCTTTTTTTCTTCCCCCCCCCCCAAAAAAAACCTTTTTGATTGTACTCAAGCCAATAAAATTAAATCACAGAAAAAACTTTCAGTGTTATTCAATAAAAGTTCTTATCATTTAAAATGGTGCTAATTTTGCCCCAACCAATCAGATGTTAGCTTTCAAATGTTAAATAAGATCTGATTGGTTGGGGCAAAATTACCACCATTTTAAACCATAAGAACATTTATTGAATAACCCTGTTTGTGTCTTTATCAGTAAAATTACCTCATTGAAGTACGCAATACAGGCCCCAATTAAATGCAGGGAACATTAAGAGGGGTAATACAAAGAAAATGGCACCCTTTGGGTGAATCTCACACACGCGTAAGTATTTAACACCAGCTACCAGCTTTTGGGAACTTGAGCATGTGCAGAGGAGGTAGCAGGGGAAACCAGAGTCAATTACTGGCTGGAAAATCAGCAATTACAGCATTGATTGACTACATTGAGGTCACTCTGGCAGAATGGAGGCAATAATTATCCTTAAATATGTCCTTAAAAGAACAATATATATATATATGGTTTTAAAACCTGCCTATTCACTAAACCTACTGATAGGAATACGCTACTGCATGCCCGGAGTTATCATCCCCCACATCAGAAACGAGGGGTCATGTTTTCCCAATTCCTTAGGGTTTTGACTAATAATTCTGATAAACCTATGGCCAATGAGCAATTGCAGCATATGGCCAATAAGTTCAGGGATCGTGGATATCACCCTAAGGAAATTGAAGCTCAGAAAAAGAGGGCATTAGAACACGTAGCAGGTGTGGTTAAGAATAAAAGTACTAGGGTGGAGAAGGCAGGACAGAATAATATCCCTTATTCTATGCAATATTCCCCCTATACCAGTGGAATTAAACGGAGTGTCAGGAAACATTGGGAACTATTAAAGAGGGATAGTTCCCTTCCATTTAAAGATGTATAATGTCCCATGTTTGCACATAGACGGGGTAGGAATTTGAGAAGTTTATTAGTTAGGACTGACATGGCCCCTCCAAAATGTAAGTCAGTTGGAACATGGCTTCCACAAAAGAAGGAAGGTTGCTTTAAATGTGTTGGCTGCCAAGCCTGCAGCCATATGATCTCGGGGGGGGATTTTCCCCACCCACATACTGGCCGCAGATTTAAAATCAAATTTAATTTAACATGCCTTAGCACTAATGCCATCTATATCATCGTATGCCCATGTGGGATGTACTACGTGGGTAAAACCACCACGTCACTTAGGGAAAGGATGGCTAACCACCGCTCCTCTATCCGGGCAGCCCTTACAAGTGGTCATACTAGCAATATTACTGACCCCATTAAGGAAAAGAAATATGGGGAACAATCGGTTGCACGCCACTTTAGGGAAAGGGGCCACTCTCTTGCTACCCTAAGGTGGATGGCGATTGATCAGGTGACAGGTATAAATAACCCTATGGAAAGAGGTAAAAGGTTATTACAAAGGGAAGCCTTTTGGATTAAAAAATTGGGCACCTTGTCGCCTAGGGGTCTAAATGAACAATATGGGCTCGCATGTTTCCTGTAAGGGAGGATACTGAAGCTCTAGGGTAAATGAGTTAGATTGTGATTTTTTAATGACATATGAACTGACAAATAATAATAGGGACCTGTATTCTCGCAATGGCACAGTGATTGGCTCTATAATTGATAAGTAAATGTTGAACACTACATATGTTTAATTAATTAGCCACCATGGCAGGCAATTAGTTGTTCTTTAAAAATATGAGCATTGAAAGATAAATAGGAGGGTTTCCCTGTATGAATATATTTAGCAAATTGGGTGGGAGTAGGTCACTGTTATACATTAGTCTATCTTGAATTAGAAGGGTCTGCTAGAATAATTGCTACAAGGTTTGCTGCTACTATGTTTCAGTATACTATGTTTTTTTATTATGTGTATTGTTACCTTTTAACTTTTTAACTTCATACATCTATGGAGCACACAGATTTTATAGAACCAAAGGGGTTTGTCTATGTATGTATTTAAGCTTATTCCTGAGCAACACAGGGGGTTTGGTTGGTTTTATGAATTTTATCACTCTTAAATATGTATGAGCCCTGAGCTATCAGGGGCATTTGATTATGGTGTTAAGTTATATGGTCACTGTTGGCACACATAGGGTTAACTAATGGTGGGAGGAGCACAAAGGGCGGGTTGGGTTGAAACCTAGGTTTTATATTTTCACTTACTTGAATTGTATTCACATCCTGAGGACGGCTGCGGTGACAGCTGAAACGCGTTGATGTATTAATAAAAGACTTTAGCAAAGAGAAGACCTGCGAGTGCTCTGTCCATTGGTAGCAGTATATATATATATATATATATATATATATATATATATATATATATATAAAACAGACAGATTCTCCGCTGCACTCCGATCCCCAACAAACAGCCTGGGGTGCTGACAGTAGGAAAAGATACATTAAAACGTAAGGACTGGGCACTCCAAGGTCTTAACGATCCATTTATTAGATAAAGCAAAGTCGGTATCAAACAGGGTTTGATACCAACTTTGCTTTAAATATATATATATATATATATATATATATATATATATATATATATATATATATATATATTTATATATATATGGAGAAAGTTGCGAAGGCACTCACAGGTCTTGGTAAAAAAATAACTTTTATTTCAGTTTTTTTTTTTTTTACCAAGACCTGTGAGTGCCTTCGCCACATTTCTCCATCTTCTCTACTTTGAAATGCACCCGGGCGAATGACATAATATATATATATTTTTTGAATTTATGCCTAAATCCTATTGTGTCTCTTTCCAGAGACCCAGTTTAGGAGAATTCTGCATGTTTATGGCAATAAATGGTTCCTGTAATTCTTGCTACTCCCCTACTGATACTGCTCTCACAAGCTTAAACTATTCTATTGTCTGGGGATTAAATAAATGGACAATGTAACACTGATAGGTTGCCTCTGGGAGAGGCCAGTCATTTTGAGTATGGGCACACATTTTAAGAATTTACAAGTTGTTAAATTAGATGTTTTTACTTGATCTTTTACTAGATTTTTTAAAATATGAAGAAAATGTAAATCAATTTTCTTACTGAATCTATTACCAACTTTCTTTTAATATGAAGAAAATAAACAAAAACAAAGTTAGATTTCTAACCCTGAATCAGAAATTGAACAGACTTTTACTCTTGGGACTTCCCTTTTGTAATCTTCCTAGTATGCTAAAGGGACACTTAACCCTAAAAAAACAAGTTTAGAAAATAGAAATCTATAATTTACCAGGTGGTAAGAGTGTCTGAAAGCTCTACACCCACCGTCCCTTCCCCTAACACTCATCCCATCTATACAGTGGTGTACACATGCTCTAAAGGTCTAGTCTTGAACTATGGATATTGGTGAGTGTAAGTAAAAATAGGAGGTAGAAGTAGTATCTACTACCTTCCAGTAAATTATAGATTCTTTTCTAAACTTGTTTATTGGGGTAATGCTTCCCTTTAAGCTAGCTTGTGTGTCAATGGAGCACTTTCCCACTTAATTTACCATTGTTCTTGATCTGGAAGCCACACTGCATTTTCCCTTTTTTTGCTGTACTGTGATTTTAATCTTTTTGTTTTTTTATTCCTCCTGTATGTCAAAATAAAGACAACAGTTAATAAAAATGAGCGATTAAAAATTAAAATCAAAAGTATTGACCACAGAAAAGTTATATTTACTGAAATATCCCCTACTTTCCTAAGAACCAAGATAAGACCCTCTACTGAACATCTGAGCAGTTTGATACCCCATATCTACAGTTTTATGTAAGTGGGAGGTTACCTAGTACATGTAAATAAATTATAGATTCGACTAAACTCTTATTTTCTAAAGATTCCTCTTAGATTTCTAAACTGGTAGAAGCAAAGCTAGTTTTACTGGGAGAAGTGGACTGGTTGCCAATTACACAAGTGGAATATTCAACATTTTCTGATTACTGTTTCTTAGCTGAATTTCTGAATGTTGTTATTTGTGCAAAGGTCTGAGGGCCTTTTCTCCAGTTTAAATGGTATTTTCTTTCTATAGGGGAACAGCAACCAAGTGTGTGTTTAAGGGAAAGTCCTGTAAACAGATTCCTTTGCCTTCCCCTCTGTGAATCTTAATATTCATGTCTTCTTAAAAAAAACGTACAATTCTATCAGATGGTAAGCAATATTAAACCCTATTGAGATGGCCTTACCAAAAATTAAAAAGTGTTTATGACCAGAAAATAGATATTACTGACAAAACTGTGCTAAATTCCTTTCTGTGAACTTCATGGAGGTCTGTGAACTGTATTTACCAGAGGGGAGTGCAGCACTTCTATGATTCTAAATTGCTGCAAAAAAACATTACTGTATCTGCCAATTATTTTGGCAGAACTGTATTTCTATGAAAGCAGAAGACTTGCCCCAGGACTGTGCTTAGTTCTGGCAGCAGGTTGTATTTTGACCTCTTGAGAATGTTGCTCATGGAAAAAATATTTATGTACAGTATATATAACCACAATAAAGTACACCTCTTATAATTAGGGTTTAGTCTAAAACATCTGCAGGAGGAAGGGAAGCTAGTTCTACAGCACCTGGAACAACTTCACACACATCCAAATGGCTTTCTGTGTTTAGTTTAAAAGAGGAAGTTTTAGCAATGCACAGCAATTCACCTGCAGCCTAACAGCATCCCTACAGTTACAAACATTTTTTTCTTATTATCTAATCAAAATGTCCTGCACTGTGAGAGGGGGCTTAGATGGACTGAACCAAAGAGGGAAAGTGTTACAGCTAAACTAAGGGAAACCCTAGTTTGCCCTAGAGGGTCTAGTGGTTTAAGGCATCGCCCTGGGTTGTGTTAATAGAAAGAAAAGGGAAGGTTTAGTGAGGGGTCTATAATTCTCCTTTTACAAAAAAAAGAAGATTCCTGACATATTGTGCATCTATGAAGAGTATATAGAAATGTCAGTATATGCAGAAAAAACATGTTTTAACCGTGATAACAGGTTTTCAAGGCTCACTTCATTAATACAGTGTAGAAACTCATTTAACTGCTACCATATTTATCCTTTAAGTGCATTTTCATTTTGAAGACTGGTTGCCACAGTGGTAAGTAAGATGAGTGATGCGTAAGAGTATGTGTTTCAATCCAAAATGCGCCATCTTATAACTTTTGAGCACACAAAGTATCTATCATCACATTTCAGATCTTTTACTACTATGAATTAGAATTAAATTTGCTGAAGAAAATATTAAAAAGATCTGTATGTAGAGTCATTAGTTTATTAGGAGCTTTACCTGGAGTTATAACATTGCTCAAAGGAAAGTCTTTGATGAAATGTTATTGAATGAATGAAGCTGTTGTTAGCCCACAATTATTTCAGACCCAAATATGGGGCCCTGACAGTCTTGTGCGTAAAACTGCAGAAGAATTGCACATTGTCTGGTTTTGGAGACACTGTGATGGTATTTAGGATTAACAGACTGGTGCATCACTGTCTTGTGTCTATGTATGTGAGATTTTGCGAACACTGTAAGGCTCCAAAACCTTGCAAAACTGCCAGTATCATTTTGACTGAAAACAGTCTAACTTTATTCTGAACAGGAAGGTTTTCTGAAAATCAACTGAAATCAACATTCTTAAGAGCATTACAAAAGCATCCCACCAAATGATGGAATTAAATGTAATCAAATATATATATAAAGCAAAATTAGTTGATGCACTCAGCTAAACACTGTCTAAATAAAAGTGCATCAACTTATTTTGCTTTATTATTTATCGGAATTGGATTTCACCTGGGCAAGTATACCTGCTAGTGTGAGTGCCTACACTGAGCTATATATATAGATAATTCCATCAAACGTATAACAGTGCACACAGGCTCTTGTGAATCCGTGTTTATTGTCACATCAAACTTGTGAAGGAAGGAACCAAAATGTTTCCTTCACGTGTTTGATGTGACAATAAATACGGATTCACAAGACCCAGTATGCACCGTTATACTTTTGATGGAATTATAAATATGGATTAAATGGTAGCACCTGGGCACGTAAGTGTATGAGAATGGAGTGCCTGTATTACTGCTTGGTTTTATATATATATAGTAATATAGAGTAAGTTACAGAGCACTCTTCTGGAAATTTTAAACATATTTATTACACAAGTACAAGTTACTAATCTACGCGTTTCAATCATCTCAGGAACATCATGGATGATATAAATCCTGATGACGGTCCTAAGAGGACTGAAACGCGTAGATTAGAAACTTGTACTTGTGTAATAATATGTTTAAAATTTCCAGAAGAGTGCTCTGTAACTTACTATATATTACTACTTATCCGGTATAGCACCCTGGGGGACATTCTTGAAACGAGAGTGCAGCCAGCCTAGAGACTTGTATATATATATATATATATATATGTAGGTGTATACAAGAAGCTGTTTCACATGTCTTTATGCTTGTGGGGCAAATCAGTGTACTCACACAAGCACAGGGAGATCATACAAACTCCTTATAGCTGAGAGCGGATTTAAAGGGTATCTCCACTCGTTTTTTTAAGTTTGTGAATCCAGTTCTATTGAAGAACGGGAGGTAAAGGAGCTGTGCCTTACCTTCCGTTCTTCAATAGAACACACAGGAGCCAGGAGACAAGGTAAGAAACTTACCCGCTCGCTCGCTCCCCCGGCGCTTGGTCTGGACAGGTCCGGGCGAGCGGGTAAGTTTCTTACCTTGTCTCCTGGCTCCTGTTTGTTCTATTGAAGAACGGAAGGTAAGGCACAGCTCCTTTACCTCCCGTTCTTCAATAGAACTGGATTCACAAAACTTAAAAAACGAGTGGAGATACCCTTTAACCCAAGGCACAGAATTTTGCTGAACATGAAATGTCTGTGCTATTGCCACTAGCTCATGATCAATCCATGAACATCTTTTAAATCTGGTAAACACAAGCTGATTTTGTTTAGATTTTTCTGTTGATTAAGCTATTTATCGTAAATCTAATCTGGAGATTTTTTAGACAACCAGCCAAGTTTGTTTATTAAACCATGTATGTTGATTTGGCTTCTGATTTAGATTGGATCCTTGGAAGATTGATCAAAAGAACAGATAAGGGATCGCCCGCAAAACAAAAATCTGCACATTTATTCAAGCCTTAAAGAAGAACTAAACCCAAAATACAAAGGCAGCTCCACAGACTCACTTAGTAAAACCATTTGACTCTCACCTCTGAATTCAGCCTCTTAGTGTAGAAATAATTTATAGAACATTTCTGAGTACTGGCAATCTATGATGTCACGGCTGGCTTCTAGTGTTGCCTCTTCCTGGAGGTCCTGGACACAAAACTCCTACTGCACATGCTAACTAGCTACCTTGTGTTTGTTTCCCACTCCCCTTATGCTAAGCTGCATGTAACAGTTGAACTCAGAGTCCCCACCTGCCAGTGTCTCCCAGCCAATCATCAGAGATAGCAGTGAATATTATTAGCAGATTTTCCTGCTCCAATAGAGTGGGGGAAGGTGTTAACCCTTTTCATATGTATTTAGGAAACAACTTGTTAACCCTTTATATTTGTGAGCTTTTCTGCAAGACTGCGTCTTTGAATGTGTTTATTTCTGTACTCTACCATTTATAATAGTTTGTGTATTACTGCAATGTACATTTAGGGCAAATCACACAAGATTAATATGCGTTTGCATTTGCGATTTGTCCTTTTTCCTTATGAAAATGCATGCAATTGCACAAAAAACGTCTGCGTTAACAAATTGCTGACACATGCACGAATCGCAACATACCCGAAATCGCAAGATTTTGGTGCGTTGCTGCATTTTTAATACAATTGGAAAATCACAATTGCCTGAAAAACACAATTGTGTGGCCTAGCCCTTAGAAGTGTAATGCAAGATGCAATGATTTCAGTTTAGCCATACAGCATGCATTAAATGCAACAGAAAGGATAACGCACGTTCCCAATAATGCGGGATTGTGTTTATTTCGGTGCATAGGTGTTGCGCTTCCACAATTGGACCCTAGTAGAGCGCATGCAATACAGACCAAAAATGGTGATCGAATGCACAACAATAGCACACAGAAACGCATCGCATGTAGTGGGGCTGGTCCCATAGGCTATTACATGCCTGCACTCCCACTAGCACAATCGGATCGCAATCCAAAATCCAAATGTGCTAGTGGAAGTTAGCCCTGTGTTTGAGTCTTAAAGGGAAAGGTGGCAACCCCAGTAGAATTGAACTGACCACTTTACAAGGTACACTTATAAAAACAAAACAGCTCAGAACTGCAGGTGCAGCATATTGACTTGAACATGGTCTTAGCACAGCTCTGCGCAATGCATTTTAAAGTGGAATGTTGGAGTCTGGAAGAAGTGTAAAGGCAAAGGCCACCTTTACCTTTAAGACCAAAACACATACAAAATCTTTGTGTTGCAGTGCTAAGTATCATTACATTAAATACAAACTGTATCAGCCTGCATCATGCTTCTGAAGAAAATGCTAACAACCTTTTGTTGTGTAGATATTATCAGGCCTATGTAATAAAAGTTCTTATGCTAACATCTGGTTGGTTGGGGCAAAATTTGCACCATTTTTAACAAGTACTTTTAATACATAGGCCTGTATATGTGTTCGGATCTTAAAGGCAATGGTGGGAACCCTAGTTGATTTTGTTTGTGCAAAACTTCCCACAGACAGCCCTCCTGCTGCTTTAATTTTATATACATGTTTGCATTCCCTCTAACAGTACCCCTTTAATTGGCATTCCCTCCAATAATTCCTATTAATATGTACATTTATAGAAAGAACATGGTGCAGAGCTGCAAGTGGCATACCCTCCAACATTCCCCTTTAATACGTACACTTATAGAACATGGTGCAGTGCTGCAGGTGGGGGATAATATAATGGACCCTGATCTTAGCACAGCTCTGTGCAATGCATTTCTTAGCTTTGTACTACAGTTTGTTGTTTTATACAGACAGCTGAATTGAAAACACACTCTCCCTCCAACATTCCTTTAAAGGGGAAGTTCAGTGCAAATACATGTACTTTTCAGAAAAAAGAGCAGTATTTTTTCATCCCAATGACCTTAAAGGGCATGTCCACCCCGAAATTTAACTTTTGATATGTGGTAGGGCATGCTCCCCCAGCCCCAACCGCATTAATATAATTGTTAGAAAGTCCCCCGATTCTTGCTTACATGCCTCTTCCCTCAGCTGCAGTGTTCAGGCCCTCTGCTTGCATGGAATTAAAAGCAGGGGGCGGGACCGGAGCGCGTCCGTGATTGGCTGAGAGGCAGGGAGGGCTGCACTGAGCATGCCTCAACCTGATGAGGTTGAGGAAGTCTCGGCACAGCATGAGTCACACACTGCTCCTACACAGCAGTTTCCTGGACTTTGGAGGGGCACAGCAGGGGAACTATTTTGAGCAGGAATGTAAGGTAAGGATTGTTTTAAACTATTTGATGTGGCCAGTAAGGGGTTAAATTTTAGTTTTGGGGGTGGACATGCCCTTTAATCTGCCCATTCAGCATTTTGTCTGTGTATAAATAAATGCAAACGAAATACTGACTTCTGTTTGCAGGACCCCTTATAAGAGACCGTTATGGTCTTGCCCTTGACCCAGCGCCCTGTGTTGATTCAGTTGCTCAGTAGAGATCTAAGCATGTTTGACCCATCCGACAGCCAATCAGTAGTAATAACTGTTAGGAACATTCCAAGGTTGTAGTGCATCCTGGGAAGAAGAAGGACCGTTAGAATCTAAAATGGCAGCTTACTAATGTGAAGAGCAGGTAATAGCAAAGTGTATGAAATCAACTGGTTTTTCAAAATGGAAGAGAATATGTAGAATACCTAAGTATGCATTACAAAAACTAACAATTTAACAAATATTGATAATTTCCACTGAACTGTCCCTTTAATAAGGTACACTGATGAGAAAGAATTGCACACACTCTTCCTACCCTCCAACATTCCCCTTTAAGAAGCTACACTTTCCACTAATATTGCTACAGCTGACAGGGAGAGCTAGAGACCTTCACACTACGGGCCATATTTATAAAGGTGTAGTATTGCCTTCTTTAGCGATCGCTATAGCGATCGTTAATTTATGATAGCTATCGGAAATCTTGTAAATGTATGGTTCCGAGCGTAAATCTACGACCGCCCGTAGAATATCATTACGGTAGTTTACAGCTTGGTATACTACTGCTACGGTCGTACAGTAACGAAAACCTGCGGTATCGCAAGTTTTTAAATATGGCCATCCAACACTTAAACAATAGATTGCAGTTGAAACATACAAAGACACAGGTCTGTAACTGGGAATAGAAATACACAAAGAGCACAGTAGTGGATATAAATGGGCACACCACCTAAGTATATATTAAAATAAAACTCCTTTATTATCGTACACATATGGGAGCAATTTTAGTACATAAGAGACATAAAATTTAAAAACACATCCAGCATGCACGTAAGTAATGCATCAATATTAGCAAAATAAGTTGATATACCGGTATATCAGAAAATACAAAGTATAATTGGTTAAGTCGCACACATAGTCATGGTAGTAAAATACATACATATCCCTATGAATCATAAATATCCCATAAATATGGGAAAGCAGAGTAGTAAAAAACCCCTCGCTGTCTTAAGGTCAAAATAAATCTACATAACAATATAACCACCAGTAGAGGAGTACGCAGATACGTGGCAGATCCTAACCCCAACAAGATAACACCAATGAAAGAATACGATACGATGAAAAATGCTGGCTCTATGCAGCTGGAGCTAGTTAAAAACGAGCTAGACGCGTATGTCTGTACAGCAGACTCGCCAGTGTTCTATAACACCTCTTAGCCACTATCCAATCACGCCCTTAACACTTGGCTGGGATATGCTAATTAGGATTTTCCAGGGTACATAATTGCCACAGATTCTTGTACAAGTCATTCTGAATTGAGAGAAGCCAGTCGGGATGACTAGCGAAACGTCCAAGAACAAACTTCAAGTCCAGTTGATCTAATTGAATATAACAGATTATACCATGACTGGATGAATGAGAACCTTCACAAGCCTATCAATGGAAATTATTTTTACATGTTAATGGGTGTGTTTTGGAATTCTATTGGTTACAGAGTTGCTCATACACTTATTCATGTCTAGCCAGTTGGGTTAAAAATGGGCAAACAAGTCTACAATTAGTTTGTTCCAACGGGACTGAGCTCCCTCCTCTCAAACGTGTAACCTAAAATTAAGAGATAAATATGTAGTTTTAGCCATATATTAAAAAGATAAAAAGACAATTACGTTTTCCTTTACATTTTATGTGTCCTTTTATTTTGGATGCAAATAGTGCAAAAACAGTGCAAAAATAAAAGCAGAGTGAAAGCAAAATAAGAGCAACCAATGTGAGCAATTGGTCTCTAGCAGCATCCAGAGGCTTCTCCTATGCAATCAATATTGTTGTCAATGTTCCTTTAAAAAGTGCTTTTGGAATCAGTCAGTATTCCTTAAAAATGCTTTAAAATTCAAACTTGGGTGTGTTCTTTTAGAAGTCCCAACGCGTTTTGCAGCTTTTTTGTGGCTTTTTCAAGGTTGTATAGTCCATACTGTTCGTTTCCTCTCTTTTATCTTAATCTGCCGGTTACTTCCTGGTTTTGTGTCATGACGCAGCTGTGTGATGACTTCATGCATTCCACCCGGCTCCTTTTGAGTTCCAGTGGCCATCTTTGAGGACCTTTTTCATTATTCGTCTATCTCTGCTCCCATAGTCTAGAAACATGTGTTTTTTTGCTCCTTAACTATAGGAAGGGTTTTTATATCTATCCATATGTCTTAATTTATGTAAGGGAATAATGAATATAGTGATTAACAAATTACTTCCTTTGGATTTTATTACTATTTTCACTTTATAATCCAGACTGCAATCTCATATCTATGATTACATTTCAAACAGGTGCTACTATAGGGGTTAATAGAGGATAATATATATATATAGAACAATGCCGCACTCCTTCTAGATGGTAGGGGGGGGGGGCCGGGGGCGTGTGGATATATAGTAGATATAGGGTATATAGAGATATATATATATATATATATATATCCCATTCTATAAAAAAAAAAAAAAACTCCACAAACCTCTTTCTTTATTCAGGCCCTTCGGTGCTAGGTGCCATCTTGTAGATCTGGATGCTGCCAGAGACTAATTGCTCCAGTCAGGCTCCCATTGTTTGCTCTTACTTTGCTTTCAGTTTTTAATTTGTACTGTTTGCCACTTTTTGCACTATTTGCACCCAAAATAAAAGGACACATAAGAAAAATGTGTCTTTTTATCGTTTTTATACATGGTCTCAATAGATTCTTTATTTATGTATAGGGTTTGATGTATAAGATTTTAAATTGATAAATTACTAAAACTACATATTTATCTCTAATTTATCTCTAATTTATCTCTAATTTTGGCTAACACGTTTGAGAGGAGTGAGCTCAGTCCTGTTGGAACTTAACTTTAGAAGTAGCATTCTCCAAAGAATTTTAATGATACACCCATCCCATAGCGCAAGGGAGGATCCAGAACTTTGTTCAATTCAATTTGCCACTTCTGATCAATTTCAGGCAGTTTATTAAATCCAAAGAAGAGTAAGGAGCATCTCTTTCTGATGGGGGGAAGGGGGAGAGGTGAAGGATTGTTAGCCACATAGCACATACTGCATGGATCATTACAAATTATTCCTTGATCAATTCTTAATGTGATTCTGATGCGATTTCTGCTTTAAAATATAATGGCACAAAAACAGGGCACAGATCAATACTCCAATTGATTTTTGATTGGCGGTTATTTATGCCATCTTCCATGGCTAGTGTAAGAAAGCCCATACATATTTTTTGACTGTTAGAATAGATTTGATCGGATCAGAGAAAAGAATCTGCCCATGTGTTTCGTCTGTTCCATAGACTGCCCAGCAATATCAGGTAGTTAAAACAGAAGAGACATAATCTTGAGCAAAGTCCAAGTGGAAATCTGCTTGAGATTAATGGTGCCAGGTAGTGTACCTCCATACTGATTGGCTACACCATCATGCAGCTTTTAGGCTGGGTACACACAAGCAAATTTTCGTAACCAACTGACGTTGCTGCATCGTGCGTAAAAAAACATGTTTGTGTAAACCTACCGATCGTAAACAACCAATATAAGTATAGAATCTGTCGTTTAGATGGATCGGGCGTGTTGGTAAATATCGGTTGGTTTCATAGTGTGTACTGAGATGCAACCAACAGATTGGTTTGTTAGACCGATCATACGTACACCAGCAACTAACGTCAGAAGAAGTTGGTTGCTATAGTTCGTTTATAATGACACATTCGCGCCAACTCCAGGTCCGCAAAAGTTAGTATACAAGTAAGCTCCACTTATTCTGTCCCTGTCACCTAAGTAGCCAGACCTACCCCCCAATTTCAATTTCTTCTTACACATGTTGTTATTTTGTTTTTTTAATTAAAAAAATATATAATATATATTATATATATATTATATATATGTGCAACAAAACAGATAGCTACGTTTCGGTCTGGGTCTTAGACCTTCTCAGCTATATAGCTAAAAGACACAGACCAAAACGTCGCTACGGTGGTGAACATGTAATGGGTAAAAAGGTTGTAATATAGGAGAATAATAGAGAGAGAACTATATCTATAGCTAGAGTAGCTAGCTATCAGCGAGAGAGCGAGCGATCGAGCGAGCGAGAGAGTAGCGAGCGATGATCGATCTATCTATAATATAATTATATATTATATATATATATATTATTATATTTTTATATATATATATATATATATATAATATATATATAATATGAAGCCATATAGTCAAGGTGCACAACTAGGCCTTCATTCAACCTTTTATTGAGGGTGCAAAAAACAGCGACGTTTTGGTCTTTTCTCTCAGACCTTTTCTCTCAGACCTTTCTCTCTATATATTTGTTACCTATAAGTTACCCTCCAACTGCCAGCCCACATGCGCGCATCCAGGCAATGAGAACGTGCAGTGCGTGATAGGTGAAACTTTTTTTTAAAATCTAATTGCCAATTTCTACTCTATGACAGGGGTGCCACCTAAGATAAAAGTCTCACCCTGCCTTATAGATGCAGCACCCCTAATGATATTATTCCCTACGTGGCAATGGAACAGGGGACAAACATAATAAAACAAACAAAAAAGTATAAACTTTGAATTTGGCTTGAAAGGCTGCACAAAGACCTATTTGTGCGAGTGTCTGTGCTGTGAGTTTTAAAACCTTCGTCTGACACAACTGAATGCAGTCAACTTAAATCAGAGATGATTAGGTCTGACACAACTGAACACAATCAAGAGAGAGGCAACCAGCACTGATAAGGTCTGTGACACAGCTAAATGCAATCAAGAGTCAGGTAATCAGAGCTGATTAGGATTTTATTGCCCATTATTAAAAACTATTGTTTTTCCCAATCACCATTTGTTGATCTGCCCACTATTTCTTTAGACATTCAATCTAAACGATCTTACTGGAAATTGGTGGTAGAAGGGGACAACGATTACAGACTGTGCTGTGAAGGCTTTTTTATTAGTGATCTTTGCACCATATTTCTAATTATGCTAATAGAGCATTAACAGTTGAAATGCAAGATGGAGGAGCTCCTTCCCCCTGGATTGCTGCAACATCCAGAGACAATATTTCAGGAAATTTGGGACTGATTAACAAAACAAAGATTCAGTGGAGGTGGTGAAGAGTTTTAGTTTTCAGAAATAGGCAAATTAAAAAATAGTTATTCCTTCTTTTCAGTATTTTCTTTATATTTCTTAATCAGACTAAATTCAGGTTTAATAAATTCAGTTGTAATTGTATGCCTATCATGACATCATTTTCTGCTCCTGGTAAGTGCTCTGTGTACGTTTTAAGCAGAATAAAGATGTTTCTTGTTCTGTCACAGAAACACTGACTTTTGTACAGGGATAGAGAAAATCTCGACAGCACTTAGCAGAAGCATGTCAAACAAGGATTTAAGATCTCCCACGTTAGTGTGACCTTGTATGACAAAACTCATGAAGTGATTGAAAGGCTTTTAATAGAGCACTGCAGGATTAAAAATCCATTGTTTACTTTAGGTTTTTACCTGCCAGACACAACGATCTGCAAGATGCATGCTAAATCTCAGTACACAACTTTTTGTTGAGTGCATTGGGGTACCTGCTGTTTATCTACTAAGTACAATTAGTGAATAATCTTAGATCTAGAAAACAATCAAAATAGAATATAGCAACCACCTGCAGGGGACACTAGCTAAACTATGTTGTTCAATCATATGATGTAGTGACTGGGGGATCCCAATTTAAAAACAACCTGACATTGTTCATCTTGAGTGTAATTTTAAAAGTATATAACTAAAGGACCAGAGAAGCTAGGTATAAAGGTATAAGAGAGCTATTGGCCTTCTTATTGGCCTCGTTGCGCAAGGAGAGGAGGGGGCGGAGCCTACTGGAGCAGCGTGTCAGTAAGGCTATGCTGCAAGTTACACTAACCCAGGGGTGAGGACCTAGCGGTTCAGATCCTCACCCTGGGTAAAAGGTACTGACCAAAGGAGAGGAGCGGAGGGAAGGTGAGTATAATTGTCCTTTAATTTCTCTGATACTCCCACTACGTATGGGATGATGTTCTCTGTTCTGTATTGCTATTGGTGTCCTTTTCTTTCCTTCTTTCAGTTCTGATAAATGCCCAGTCCATATATCCACTGAGATGTTTTATTTCCTTAGCCTTTGTGCTGGGGAAGTTCTCTGCTTGTGTTCTAGGGTTCTAAATACCCCCGGCTTGTGAAGTCAAAGGGGCATATTTATACAGGTTTGTTAACTTTTCGCGGCCGTTTTCGCGGACATTAACGCTATAATCGCTTTAATGGATTTATAAAAGTCCGAAAACGGCCGCGAAAAGATAATGAAGCGTTAACCCTTCGGCGGCGATACTTACCTGTTAACCGCCGCTTCTATTTATAAAGCGGCGTACTGGTTCGCTCGGCTGTATCGGCTGTTTTACTTCGCCACCTTGAAGGTGGCGAAGTCAGCCGATACTAGCCTTCCGCGGGCGGGATGGGCAGGCAACCCGCGGCGGGTGGTCGCAACCGCCCCGGAGACAGCCCACCCCGCCCACACCCCCCGCGCCGGCGACCACCCGCCGCCGCTTTTCCCAGCAGCCCCCTCCCACCCCGTTCCCCGCTCGCGGCAATCTCGGAACGGGAGGCTAGGAGGGGCTGCCGGGAAGGGGCCACAGCAGGTGGACGCGACCACCCCGCCGCGCACCCTCTCCCCAGCAACCCCTCCAAGCCCCCCGCCCCGGCCGCTCCCGGGGAGGGGAAGGGAGGGAGCCGCTGGGAGGGTGGGAGCTCCTCCAGCGGGGCCCTGAGAAGGGCCTTTTGGGGCTTAGGGGGTCCCGCAGCTCGAACCGGGGCCTTTGCGGCACTTACAATTGCCCTTGCGGCTCTGACAAGAGCCCTTTGGGGCTTAGGGTCCCGCAGCTCGAACCGGGACCCCCCTCCCCGGCACTATCAGGGCCTTTGCGCACTTACAAGTGCCCTTGCGGCTCTAACAAGAGCCCTTTGGGGCTTAGGGGTCCCGCCAGCTCGAACCGGGACCCCTCCCCGGCCCTTGTAAGGGCCCTTTGGCCCTTACAAGTGCCCTTGCGGCACTGACAAGTGCCTTTGGCGGGGGTCCGCAGCTCGAACCGGGACCCCCAGTGTGCGGCTCTTAAAAGAGCCCTTGGGCGACGTCTTCGGGCTGGCGACACCAACCCCACTCAGGTCGCCGATGCCAGGCAACGGAGCCGATGTTGCCAGCCGCTTCTTTCTTCTTTCTTCAGCCATCTACTGCGATGGCATCTGAGTTCCGCGGCGGAAAGCTCCTCTTTATATAGGTTTGCAGAAATCCATAATCCGTTTCTGATTGGTCAATTTTTTAATACTTGCTTTACATTAACCAATCAGATTTCTGGAAAGTTCTGAAATCTGATTGGTTAATCAGACTTAGCTGTAGCAAACAATGCCAGGTAGCAACAGCTAGAGCTAGCAAGATATTGTCTTGTATAAAGAGGGGAATGGAATCAAGAGAGAAAATATTATTCTCCCTCTTTACAAGGCACTGGTAAGGCCACTTTGAATATGCGGTGCAGTTTTGGAATCCCATATCCAAAGGGACATCTTGGAAATTGAGGCAGTTCAGAGAAGGGCAACTAAATTAATAAGGGGAATGGAGGGGCTTGAATATTGCAGACGATTACAATTAGGGCTGTTTACCCTGGAGAAGCGGCGGTTGCGTGGGGACATGATACCTTATCAAATATTATAATGGCCCATACAGTGAACTCTCTGGTGCATTGTTCACTAATAGGTCATAGAGGACTCGTGGACATCCTTTAAGGTTGGAAGAAAAGAAGTTTCATCTTCATGTTAGGAGAGGTTTTCTTTACAGTGAGAACGGTGAAACTGTGGAACTGTCTTCCAGCAAGGTGGTAATGGCAAGTTCATTGAATAACTTTAAAAAAGGCCTGGATAAGTTTCTAAAACTAAAAATATTGAGAATTACTGGTATTAATGCATATAGATCTGGTTGATCCAGGGATACTTTCCGATTGCCGTTTGGAGTCAGGAAGGATTTTTTTTCCCCCCTTTTTTAGCTGGGGTTTTTGGCCTTCCTCTGGATCAACTGTTAGGTAGGGTTAAAAAAAAAAAAAGGGAATAGGTTGGACTTGATGGACGAATGTCTTATTCAACCTTAATTACTATGTCCTAGTGTACTATGTTAATGTAAGCAAGTATTAAAAATTGACCAATCAGAAACGGATTATGGATTTCTGCAAACCTATATAAAGAGGAGCTTTCGCCGCGGAACTCAGATGCCATCACAGTGAATGGTGAAGAAAGAAGAAAGAAGCGGCTGGCAACATCGGCTCTGCTGAGGCCGGCGGTGCCAGCGGGCTCACTGGCGGCCGCATTGAGCCTGCCTGGCATCGGTGACCTGAGTGGGGCTGGTGTCCCACCAAAGACGTCGCGTCGGATCAAGACCCGGCAACATCAGCCTCGTTGAGGTCGCCGGCGCCCGCCGGGGTACCTCTCGGGGGTCGCGGCCTCGCGGAGCTGGTGTCGCCGGGACTGGAGAAAGAAGACGCTGCCCAGGGCTCTTTTAAGACCGCCACTGGGGGTCCCGGTTCGAGCTGCGGGACCCCCGCCAAAGGCACTTGTTAGTGCCGCAAGGGCCCTTATAAGGGCCGGGGAGGGGGGGTCCCGGTTCGAGCTGCGGGACCCCTAAGCCCCAAAGGGCTCTTGTTAGAGCCGCAAGGGCCCCAGCGGCTCCCTCCCTTCCCCTCCCCAGGAGCGGCCGGGGCGAGGGGCTTGGAGGGGTTGCCGGGGAGGGGATGCGCGGCGGGTGGTCGCGACCACCTGCTGCGGCCCCTTCCCGGCAGCCCCTCCTAGCCTCCCGTTCCGAATTTGCCGCGAGCGGGGAACGGGTTGGGAGGGGCTGCTGGGAAGTGGCGGCGGGTGGTCTCCGCCGCCGCCGTGGGGGGTGTGGGCGGGGTTGGCGTATGCCCCGCCCCCTTAGGAGAGGCGTCTGGAAGGGATTTTAAGTCCCTTCGCGGCGATACTATACAGTATCGCCGCGAAGGGGCTTAAAATTACCGCGGCGGTAATTTTTTGTCGCTATTTTCGTTGCTTTATAAATATGCCCCAAAGTAATAGTCTGCGTGGGTAGGTTTTTAGTAAACCTCTACTTCCAGTTTATATCTGTATTCAATTAGATCAACTGGACTTGAAGTTTAGTTCTTGAAGACATTTCGCTAGTCATCCGACTGGCTTTCTCAATCAGAATGACTTGTACAATAATCTGTGGCAATTATGTACCCGGAAAATCCCAATTAGCATATCACAGCCAGGTGTTAAGGTGTGTGATTGGATAGTGGCTAAAAGCTGTTATAGGAACGCCCAGATATACCATGACGTGGATGAATGAAAACCTTCACAAGCATTCTTCAGTTTATAATTCTCCCTGATTCTACCAAGCAGTCCAAGAATACCAGTGTGTTATTTACACACTCGTCCCGTGTATGTATGTATATGTTAATTTATATAGCGCCACATATCTGATGTTTGGTCCCCATCATTGATGTATTCTGTGAAGGACTTTCCTTGTCCCCTCTTGTTCATTTTTTGTTCAATGAAAAATTAAAAAAACGAAATAGATCATTACTTTCGTTACGCAGTTTTGATTTTCAATTTCGATAATCATCTATTTTCGATTTCGATGACTATCGAAATTTTTATAAAAATCAAAAATCCGGGTTCCGTGAAATCCGGGAGTTCCGAAGGTTTCGTTGGGACTTCGAAACCCTCAGATTAGATTCGAACACACTTTACATCTCTACTCCACACATGAAAACTACAATGTCTATTTGTGTTTGTCTAATGACTTTGATACTAAAGTACAGAAATTAATTACCTGCTATAAACTAATTTGCAAGGAATCATATTTTTACTTTCCAATGCTAATTTTGCTGTTAGTTCAAACCAAATAATGATTATGATCATCCAGTGTATAAATGATTAGAAGATTATCTACACAACTACAAATTTTTTGCCGTAAGGAACAGAACACACATAACATCACAGCTGATTATCAGTTGAATTTAATTGAAAAAATAATCAACTGTTAAAGAAACTGTAAACACACACACTTTGCATTAGGCTGCAATGGGATCGGTCCTGCTTACAACCATCAGATGAGATGTTCAATAGGGATAAAATAACCTTTTGCATGAAGCTTTTTGAAACAATGGAAAAGGGCCAAATGGCAGATACAAATGTTTTCCCACTAGAGAAAGGTCATGTGTAAAATTTCATTAACAATTGCCATGTTCTCTAAATGTTCCCCTTTTTGTAATTGCGTGTCAGACCAAGTGCACTCAGATTGGAAGCAGTTGTTTGATACAAGGAGAGTGAAATGAGATAATCCATGTTTTCATCGTCTGTAGGCCCCTCTTTTCACAAGCCATGGGCCGTACTTTATTAGGCTGAGCAGTTCTGGGCCTGTAAGAAAGACTCGGGCCTTTCTCATCCATATGAGAATGACCCAGTGAATGGTTTCCAAGTGTTTACTCAGCATTTGTCTCCTGCTTCATCAGAGAAATAGGGAGTGGTGCCGACAGATCTTTTGTCCTACCCAACAGCCTGATGTGTTATGACAATGTTCCATGAATATGCAGAATGGCAGAAAGGATTAGACCAGTACATTTTCCCTCAGGGTTTTTTTTTTGCCTGGGATAGTGAGAGCATTAAGGGTGACCTGTTCATAGCCGGGGCATCCAACATCAGATTATTCTACAGATAAAATGCAGAAATCCCACACATGTCCAAATGTGTTAACATCTGAGTGAAGACCAGTCAGTTAGTCATTGTCCATTGCTGATGTCCTGCAATGTAGGTATATGAATCACCAAACTGTCAGTAACTAAATGCTGATATATCTGTGTTAAATTATTTCACAGGACAGTCCAAAAAGAAATTAATATATATCACTAGCAAATGCCAGGCTAGGTAGTAACTGTAGTGGGTTTCAAAAAATATATTTAAAACCAAAACAATTATTCCTGTATTTTGTTTATGGCTCTGGTTAGTAAATTCCTAACCTAAAAAAAAAAGTTGTAATAATTAAGTATTTGTTTAATGGTGTTTTCAATTATAATAAGCATAAACTCTGTAGTGGAACTACATTACTTCTATGCCTGTAACCCTAGCGGTGAGCTGTTAAATCTAGCTTTTTGAGCTGTCTCCCATCCTTCTTTATCCTTTTATGCATTTGTTAAGCTAGGTACAGATGTTTTATTGCGCACACAATGTCCGCTTTCTGATTGCATGCCGAATGGCTGCTAATAATTTATTTGATTAAATTAAGTATTGTCAAAATATACCTTCTCATTTTTCTGCAAAAAAAAGGTGACTTATATGTAAATCTGTTGGCCTTGGTTGACATATTTGTACATGGATTGAGAATTGGCTGGTAATTGTTAATGGAGCTTCACCTATGTGGGCCAAAGTTCCAAGTAGGGTTCCACAGGGTTCTGTACAAGGGCCACTTCTACTTGCAGAAGTGTAAATTAAGAGAAAGGTCTCTGTGTTTGCTGATATTCACAGCTGCATATGAGATTCAATGTTGATAAGTAAGACTTGGTAAACCCACCCAATTTTTCGGGGGCTGACTGACCACACAATTGATTTTGTGGCAACCTGTGGGCCTTTGCCGCGAGTGACAGTGATTTGTTCTAGCCGACCTATATCTAGTAGCGAGTAGTCGGTCTGGACAAAAATTTTAATGGTTTGTACCCAGCCTTAGTTTATACAACTGGAGTTTAACAATCATTGTGCCTTCTATATTATAAAAAGGTCTGTACTAAGTGAATCTCTGTTAGAAAAAGTTGAAAAAGTTGAAATAGCCAACAGGCAGCAACAATATATTGCCATGCATAAAGAGGGGTATAGATTCAAGGGAGAAAATGTAGTAATTTATCTGCTACATTCCCTGAACTGGATCTCCCAATCTACTTTACAACCGACATTACAACTGTAATGTCAATCACAAAGTGTAGTTCAGCCAAGGAGAGATGCATGTAAGAACTGATGGACAGTAAGATGTTAAAGCACATCCCATTTTAAGCAGAAATCATGAGTAAGCTAAAAAGGTTGGTCTAGATAGACGTATGTCTTTATTCAACCTCTGTCCCAGGACTTACTACGTGGCTGCACTCTTTCCCACTTGTATCATTGGTCGCATGCTGAATCAGACAGAGGCAATGCCTTGCTCGGTGTTCCCAATGACAGTGCAACCACAAATCTATTAGATCTTGTTACCAGAGGATATCGGGGCAAACACCTGACTGATGGGTTGCACCCAGTCCTCCTGCAAGCACTAAGAACCTAGGACTTAGCAACTAACCTGATAGGTATTCCCACCATTAATAACTTTACCTCATTGTGGTATAATAAACTGTTTCCAAAATTCCTAACCATTCCGAAAGAAGAAACATGTAAGAAATACAAAATTAACAGGATTTCCCATTTGGTCTGCAATAGCGCATTAAAAACTTTTGATCAATTTCAACAGGAATATGAACTGCCAAATAGCATGTTCTTTAGATACCTCCAGGTTAGGCATGCATTAGAGGTGCAATTTACAGACCATTCCCTGGATTTTGCCCAAAACCCTCTGATTGGCCCACTGGCTGCTACTGTTTCCTCTAAATTGATTCCAGGGTGGTATCGCTGCCTCTGTTTCCCCCCTGCACATTCTCAAACCCTTATGACAAAAGCAACATAGGAATCCAATGTTGGTCCTTTTAGTGGAGAGGACTAAGAGGAAGCTGTGGTGGCCCATACACTTGCTCTCGCATAGTGTTGTACAGACTGACACACAACGTTTCGGTGCAGTGGCCTTTATCAAGTATACACTTGATAAAGGCTACTGCGCAAAAACGTTGTGTGTGTTGTACTTGTATTTTTGCACTAATAAAGAAGGGATTCCCCTAAACTACCTGAGACGATTGGACAGCCTTTTCTTCTTTTGTATTAATGGACTATATGTGTGGCAGTGAGGTGGCCAACAAGGTTGGACATCTAGAGGTACCCTACTTACCTATATAATCTAGGGGTTTTGGCAACAGATAATTTAATTCTTTCATAATCATATGGGCTCCCCAGTTGGGCTAGACCCCAAAATATGTCTCATGGATATCATGAAAGAGTTGGTCTCAGATTTTTCCATACATTCCTCAATGAGACCCTGTTTTATGCCAAAAAATGTATAGCACAGACCTGGATATAAGCAATTCCACCCACGTTTACACAATGGAAGGCAGACATAAATGCAACACTTGTATAAAAGAAACTAAATTACACTTGTTTGCCGCACAAAATATGATATACGATGTGGCTTAGATGGGAAACATCCTCCCTCACTTGCAATGATTAATCCAATACTGGATAAAAGATCAGTGGCATTTCATATGTTTACCTATAATTCTAAAATATAGAAATTTTGTATTTTATTCGGAAGATTGTTAATTCATTTTATTGTATATAGTATGATACAATGCCAAATTGATATGTTTGGTATTATCTTTTTTAATACTGAGAACACTTTTTGTTAATGACATTTTCCTAATTTTCCTAATTTTTTTAATTAAAAAAGAAACTGTACTGTATAGCCGCAATACATTTCATGTATTACGATTGTTTAAACATTTAAACTGTGTTTTCAATAAAAAAAAATTGCACCATAGCCCTTTTTTTTTACGGGTTTTGTGATATTTCGGCCAGATCTACTGAAATATTGACCAGAAACATTGACATGTACCTAGCCAAAACCAACTAAAACTTACCTGTCCCTATTTTCCACAGCCCACAAGGCAGAAATACCATTGAATCTGATTTAAAGCAACCCCCCCCCCACACTGTAATAGAGATAGTTAGCATTACAGGGTTGGGGGTGTTGGGTGTTAAACTGTCAGGAAACATGTTTTTAACTTTTGGATTCACAATTCATTGTTTACATCAGGCACTCTGTTAATAGGAAGATTAGTGTCAGTTTAATGGAAAGACAGAATTGGACAGAAACATGGAATTGGTCAGAGACAGAGGTGTGCTAATGCCCAAGGCATCAGACACTCATTATCCTACAGGTAATTACTACCAAATTGCCATCTAAACAGGCATTAGTGTGAAACAAGATAAGAAAGTGTGAAAACAAACTATGCAACTTAACTTTTCAAACTAGTTACAAATGATCACACCGAGTTGATTCAGAACTATGACAACAGCCCAGCATTGTTAGACATACTTGAGCTAGACACATAAGGAGCTGGAACTGTTAAAGCTTGAAGGCCAGGTATTGCATCCTTCCTTGCTCTGTAATAAATAACTTCCATTATTTTAAATAGTTTAGGAATGGGGAGCTAAATATCTGTAATTGAAGCAACAAATGCAAATCTGTGGGAATACTACAGTTTTATATTGCACATATAATTATATATATATATATATATATATATATATATATATATATATATATATATATATATGCATTCTTCTGGGCCGAGAGACACAATCAGGGGATTAGAAAAAATTCTTGTCATTAAAAATGGTGCTTATTTTGCCCCAACCAATCAGATGATATTTAATATTTGAAAGCTAACATCTGATTGGTTGGGGCAAAATTAGCACCATTTTTAACATTAACAACTTTTATTGAATCTCCCTGAATAAACTTGAGCTATTGTAGCACTTATACATGACATACTTTACACAATTGCATTAAAGTCATACAAAGGTTTTAGCCACAATTGTAATGTACTGAGAGCTGCAATTGCTTTGGTACATCAGGTCTATGCTGGCCACACACTGTTACACCCATTAGATGATTTAGATATTTGTTTGTTGGATATCTCTAATGTCTTTACAGAGCAGTTTCAGACTTGCAATGTTCTTGTCTGGCCCATCCATTTTGCAATTGCTAGTCATTTGCAAAAAAGATCAGGTGAGTCGGTTCGTGTTGCGAATATTGGAAGAATGTTGCAGGAATGTTAAAAGGCGAGTGTATAGTGTATGGATGCCTTAAAGAGGTCAAAGGAGCAGAGTATGGTGGCTTGTAGCAATATCTTGGCTTGGTAGGTAGCACCCATACCCCGAAGTTCTTAAAGAGGAACTGTGGTCCAAAAATGACTTTAGGTAAATTGATAGGAATTTCCCTCCTGAGAGTTTTTGCAATTTATTTCCATTGTATATTTTACATAGTTTTGAAGATATTAACATTTTTGTGTGTGATATGGCAGCAGCATCACCAGGTCCCCAGCACTTCCTGCTTCCTGCTCTGAAACCTGTAAGTCAATCTGCCATGTGTCTCCTCCCCTTTGCAGCCCCCCTGGTCCCTCCCACTCATGGACCCGATGGTCCCTCCAGTTGCAGGCCCCCCTTGGCCCATTCCCTTACAGCCTCATGTGGCCCCGCCCACTTGCGGGTGCCATGGCTCCACCTGCTTGCGGGTGCCTAAGTCCCACCTGCTCACAGGTTCAGTGGGCCACTCTGACACCCCCCTAGCCCCCTGAAAACTCTGTGGAAATAGCCTTTTCAGGCAGAGTGAGAACTCTGCCTGAAAAGGCTGTTTTCACATAGTGAGAGAGAAGGGCTGTAGATTCCCTTACCTTCTCTGCAGCTGCAGGTCCTTCACACAGCAGAGAGGAGGAGGGACTTCCTGTCTCCATCACACATTGAGGAAGTCTGAGGCTGTGTTCGCCGGCGGCACTGTGCAGGAGAAGCCTTAGGAATGTCACATGTCAACCTCCCACCCATTAACTTTCTGGTCAGTCATTTCTTTATATCTTGGGCTGTGGAGCAGAGAGGTGGTTGATGGCTCTTTTAAAGGTAGGAAACTGGCCTTTCATTTAAACTGAACTTATTTGGAGACCACAGTTCCCCTTTAATTCTGGGTTCATATCCATATCCCAGTGCTTGTATGTGTTTCTTTAGGGTACTCTGCACTTCCATCATTGCTTTTTACAACTTGAAAGATAGCAGTGATCTAGGGTGTATAATGTATATCTTATCTGCTAAGGAGAACAAAACCCTTTAAATATTTTGCAGAATAGTTTTTATATCATATATTGATTTGCATACTAATTTATACAACTTTTTTTACCTTTGGAGTTTTTCATTGTAAGAATAGTAAAGCTATGGAACTGTTTTCCAGTGGATGTTGTTATGGCAGGTTCATTGGTCAGTATCAAAAGAAAGCTGGAAGAGTTTCTGAAAACAAGGAATGTTGCAAGTTACTGGTAAACACATAAAGTAGAGTTGATCCAGGTGTAATTTCCGATTGCCACTTGGAGTCAGGAAGGAATTTGGTGGGTTTTTTTTTTCCTTCCTCTGGATCAACAGTTAGGCAGGAAATGAGGATGTTGCTAGATGGGTTGGACTGGATGGACGTATGTCTTTATTCAACCTCAAATACTATACCTAATAAGGAACATTGCTGAAAAGGGAGTTTCAAAGCTTGTATTCTATCCTTATCCTATTTAATTTATTAGTATACTATACCTACAAATTCATAGTAAATGTCTCCCTCCCATTTTCCTATCCAAGCAGAGTGGCAGTGTGTAGCAGAGAGCTGCGGGTTCTAAAGATTGGCAAATGCATCCTCATTTTCCCAGCTTTTTTGCATTAGTGAAGAAGTGTAGGAGGATCTGACTGGGCAGCCCTCAGTCCTAAGTATTCAGTCTTAGTAAATTATATGCAGGTAAAAGTATGAAATTTGGTTGAATAAATCAGTATGGGGCCATCAGTTTCAGATCATCACCAGGCGGTTACCATAAATCCTGCAATTTGGCCATTAGTATAGTATGGTATTTGGAGGTTGAATAAAGACTTATGTCCATACAGTCCAACCTACTCAACAATACCCACATTTCCTGCCTAATTGTTGATCCAGAGGAAGGAACCCCCCCCACCATAATTATGAAGGGGAAAAAATGTCTTGTGTAGGGACCCAATGGTTGGGGAACCAGGTAACAACAACATAGCCAGAGATTTCACATTTGAGTTTTGAGTGATTGGCAGAACAACTTTACAGGAGAAATAAATATATCATATACAGAATAGCCATGTTTAATGAATAAGATACTCAAAGATAAAGAGAGATTACTACAAAGGCATTAAAATATTGCAGTAAAAATGTAATATGAGTGCACTTGCTTACATTCTCACCTTACAGATTTCTTCTATCTCCATATAACTCCGACCACCTGTATCAGGACCAGCAGGAAGTAATAAAGAATTTATTCCTATGCATGTTTGACCAGCAATTAGATGGCTACAGAAACAGTATATCCCTGAGGAGTGAGGACTACCTCAACTACAATGGCAATGACAGAAATAAAACTGGCCATTAATTATTAGATATTCTTCAATTAATGAAAATGACTGTGTTAATTAACATATTGTCTTTGTAGGAATTATTTCATCCACTTTAAATAAACATTGGAGATATATTGAAGTAATAGACTTTAAATACAGGTCTACCGTTTAGCCTTAAGCAGTTCCAGGTCACCACCTGAACATGGAATTGCCAACTTAATGCTGAGTTCCGCACTTCCTGCTTTGGTGAACGATAAATGCTGTCATGTCTATCAAGTGAAAAGATGAAGCAGAAGAAATAACTGAGCAATAATGCACTGACCCAGAACAGGAAATTCTTTACTAGTAATTCTTTCACAGCAAACTCAGGATAGGCATAAAGCACTTTGGCAGACAGAAAAATCGAGGCCCTGTCTTATCAGAAACTGGATAAGAGGGGAAAATGCAACACTTAATATATAACTCTAAAGATAAAAACACATAAACATCTAAAATATTTTTTCATACTTACAATTACAATTTCATCTTACAATTATTATTATGTAAGCCATGTAGCATATCAGTAAGTATCAGTATATAGCACTGTAATAAGTAAGTAGATATATGTGCACATTGTATATTACACATGAAAAACAGCATGTGACCAATTAAAAAGAATCCTATATCACACAAATAGGAGTCAGCTGTAACTACACGCTACCAGGTATTGTATATTTTGCCTTATGGGTTACGTATTCCCATGATGCTGTATTTAATGTGTAATATACAATGTGCAAGTATTTATACTTACTTGTTATAGTGCTTTATATTGATACTTACCTATGTCAGTTTACTTACACTTATTTATATACCTAGTGCCCTGTATGTATTTATATGTTTATTTATATAACACCACTTGGGGGACGCAGAGCTGTACAATTTTAGACTACAAAGGATATATATATATATATATATATATATATATATATATATATACTGTATATAATGAGATATTGTAAATGTTGGATCAGCACTTCCAAGTGAGTGTAATGTCCATAAAGCAGTTTGGTGTGCATGTATCTTAAAGGGGAAGTCTGTATCCCTTAATGTATAAAAAAGCAATACTAGGCACAGCACTCTCTCAAAGATAATTTCTTTATTTCTCAGATCATCATAAATGATTATGATGATTTGAGAAATAAAGATATTTTTGAGAGAGTGCTGTGCCTACCATTGCTTTTATATATATATATATATATATATATATATATATTACTATATAAACAAGTACGTGAACCATTAAATATACAATTGCTTGAACAATGTTACATTAGGAAATCGCTCCCTGCCCCATAGAGCTTACAATCTAATTAGGTGGGTAACATTCAGATACATAGGAAAGGGTAGAAGTACCAATGCTATGCTGTGCTCTGAGAGATAGTATGAGAGGTTAGATTAAAACTTGTTAGGGAATAGAATTCCAAAGGATGAGAGCCACAAGAGAATAAGGTTTAAGGCGAGAGGAAGTGGTGTGGGGGGTCTGTATAAGAGATAGTTCTGTGATGAGCAGGGCAGGGACACGGGGACACAAGAGAAGAAATATAAGAAGGAGCAGCAGAGGGAAGGGATTTAAATGTTAAGAGAAGTATTTTGTAGATAATGTTTTTTTTTAATGGGAAGCCAGTTAGAAGTGCGGTACAGAGGAGATTTAATTTCCTGATTGTTAGAGAGTGAGACAATGCGTTTAGCTGAGTTAAGTATCGACTGATGGGGAGAAAGATGGGAAGCATGAAGATCAGAAAGCAGAAGGTTATAATTGTCCAGGAGTGATAGGATAAGAGCACTGATAAGCAGAGCAGTAGTCGAAAGAGAAGGGAATCTACGGATTTTCACAATATTGCGGAGAATAAGCAACAGGTTTTAGCAACGTTGTTATTGTGATTAGAAAAGGAGAGCGAGGAATCAATAATTACCACTAAGCAACATGCCGACTGAATAGGTTAAATGGGGTATTGTCAACAGAAATAGAAAAGTGTGAGATAGTTTAAGGCATTGGTGCACCATCCATGAGGTGACAGCACGGAGACAGTCAGAGATGCGTGATTGAGTGTCAGGATTTAGTATATTTGAGTATCATCGGCATACAAATGATGGTGTAAACCAAATGAGCTAATGATGTCTCCCAGGGAAATTGTATAGAGGGAAAACAACAAGGGTCCAAGAACAGATCCCTGTACAACCCTTACACTAAGAGGAAGCGGAGAGGATGTTTTATTATTAAAAGACACAGAGTAGGTTCTGTTAGTGAGGTAGGATTGTAGCCAGGATGCCCAAGAAGTGAAGTATTTGCATTAAGAGGGAATGATCTACTGTGTCAAAAGCATAGGAGAGGTTGAGAAGTATGAGAATAGAAAAGTGACCTTGGGCTTTGGTAGCCTGAAGGTCAGCTCATTCACAATTTTGCACAGAGCCATCTCTGTGATGTGTACAGGACTAAACCCTGACTGCAAGGGGTCCAGTAAGTTATGAGCGTGAAGATAATTTGTGATACTGGAGAAGACAAGACGTTCCAGTAGTTTAGAGGATGTCGATAAAAGAGAGACCGGGTGGTAGTTCGTAAGACAGTAGGGGTCAAGAGAGACTTTCTTAATTATGGGGTTCAGGTGGGCATGTTTAAAGGAGGAAGGGAGAATACAAAATGACAAGGAGGCAATGAATATGTGGGTAAGTATATGTGAGACTGCCTGATTATTGTGCTTCAGTAGAAAAGAGGGTATGGGATCGAGGGTACATGTAGTTAGCAGACAGGTCCAAAGCAGGTGAGAGACCTCTGACTGGGTCAAGCAATTAAAAGATTCAAGTGCAGCTTGAGGGAGTTGTGGGTAAAAGAATCCAAGAGTTATCCTTAGGACTGGGAATTTGTTTATGAAGTAGTCAGCAAAGCCTTGGGGAGATTGTGGAGCGATAAGAGAGTCAGGTGGCATGGGTTTGATTTGTAATTATTTATAAATGTCCCAAAGTATTTTTATTTTACTACCAAAAGTGCGGTGTTAAGGCATTGTAGCATAAGCCTGTAATGAAAAATCTCCACGTATGCACCTACGTATAAATTGAGTTGTGGGACTGAGCCAGGGACGAGGATTTGAGAGACGGCGGTTGTAAGGGGGCAAGGGAATCAATAGCATTAGTCAAAACAGAGTTATAGGAGTTAAGAAACAAGTCAAGGTTTAGAGTTGGACATAAAAGTAGAGAGACTAGAGGAGAGAGAAATAGCCAGTACCGGAAGTTCTATGGCTCGAGTATTACAGACATACGCACAAGAAGAAGGGTCAAAATAAACACGAGAGTGATGAGCATGAAAAGTAATAAGATAGTGATCAGAAAGAGGGTAGAGGTTAGTTTTAAAAGATGAGACACAGAGATTGTTAGTGAAGACAATTGGCTAACCTTGTGCGTAACGGAATTTGTCCACTGATGAAGAGCACATGAGGATGTAAAGTGAAGGAAACGAGAGGGCCAGGATAGAGCAGAGTTGTCAAAGTGACAGTTACAGTCACCCAGAACTAGAACAGGACCTTCAGTAAAGAGGAAGAACCAGGTCTGAGAGGAATGTAGCTGGGGGAGTCATGGATGGGGGTCTGTATACCACAACTACATTTAGCGATAGATGGTATGAAATTTGAACAGTATTAACCTCAAAGGATAAACAAGAAGGCCGGTGGGGGGATAATCACATTAAAATGACAGGCGGGGAAAAGGAGGCCAACATATCCATCAGGATCTGAGGAGTGAGGTGTATGGGAGAGAGAGAGAACTCCTGTAGAAGCAGAGTTCTCAATAGCAGAGTCGTGTTGGGAGAGCCAAGTTTCAGTAAGGGCAAGAAGGTGAAAATTCTTAAAACAGAAATTGTCATGAATAATAGCGGATTTGAAAGAAAGGGACCGAACATTAAGCAAAGCACAGGAGAAGGGCTGATACGAAGATGGGATGATAGGAACGGATATAAGGTTAGAGGGCATAGATCCAAGAAAAGCAGAGAGCAAAGGGAGAGTAGGGCGAGGACAATAGGAAACTGAGATATTACAGGGGCCAGTAATAGGAGATACATCCCCAGCAACAAGGAGTAGGAGAGCAAATAGAAACCGGATATGCAAGATGGATTTGAGGTTGCATTGTTTATTTGTATTTGACTGATAGTGAAGTGCGGTGTTTGTGAACAGCTGATATAGTGCATGGGAGCAGTGAGAGGAGGTAGAGAGAGTGAGACACAGCCATAGCAAGGTATTTTATGCCAGTAAAGCCAAATAGAGCAAAGTGTTACAACAAAAGATAAATTACATAAATTCACACACTTATAGCGTTAGAGAATATGGCACAAAATATAAGAAACAGATGAAGGTTGGTAAAAATATAGAATAGAGTGTAGAACTCGTACCAGAGATATAATTAATGCTGGTTCCAGTACAGAATATTGCAGGGAAGGTTGGTAAAAATAGTAAAACTGCTCCACTTAACATTACAATTTATTTGACATCCATCTCGTATTGAATGTCTGCTCAGTTTAGTGTTGAGGTATTGTATGTCCAGCTTTATGGTAGACATACAGTTTGTTTTTTTTCCAATTGATTAAATCTTTTTGATAAAGATGATGGAAAATCAATCCCTGGATGGACTTCTGTTTTATAGACTGAACAGCAATACTGGACACTCTATTAAGCAGAAGGAGATTAGACAAGTTATAATATTTTTGACAATCCCATCTGCAACTTCAGTATCAAGAGTAAGCAGGAATCAGATTTTAAGATGATAAATGGAGCAAGGTAGTGAAATTTGAACAATCTAACAGTCATCAAGTGTATGTTACCAGCTTATAATTTGTCATACACAGGTCAATTTCTTTTTCAGTTTCAGGTTGAACCAGTTTGTTCTGGTTCAAATTGTTTCTTGTTTGACTGAATTGAAGGTGAATTTTCAGTTTTGTTTTTTTTGTTTTACGGGTGGATATACCTTTTAATGCTGGAGAAAACTTTTCACTATCTTTTCTGGATTCTCCAACCAGGAATGTGTGTATCATGTTTTATCCTGAGTAAATTTAATGACTGATAGCAACAATTCATTTTATTTACAAGGGGGGAAAGTATTCCTCCCGGCTTCATTTTCAGTAATATTGGACACTAGATTACATAGTACAAAACAAAACAGATGTGGTCTCTGAGAAAAATTAATTCACCCAAATCATTTATATTGTAATGACTGATGGTTTTATTGTAAATCTCATCATTGTCTCTGAATAGATGGATGCACTTACACCACCACTTTCAAGCCAACCAGACAGGTCAACCCCTACAACTGAAATGTCACCTTTTCTCTCTCCATGTTTATATCTTATATGTTAGACAGTTTATTTTTTAGATCTGCCAATCTGTGGTAAATAAAACCCAAGCCAGTCTTTTGTGTCATCTGTGTGGATGACTATTGCCCTGCACACACACAGACACACACACAGACACACACACATATATATCTGCTCAGGTAGCACTGCCAGAGCCACTTTTGAATGGGATGAATGACACCACCCCATACTGCCCAGAGGGACGAGCCCTTTGGCTCTTGATGTGAGTTATGGGTGGGCACATGGCAATTATGGGCTTTGTCAGTGTTGTGGGAATCAGGGAGGGGCCAGGTGTCACCCCTGCTAATAAACACATATATAGGAAGGTTGTGTGGGGCTGTGCTCCACCTGCTGCCTCCAGAGACATCCCAGATGACTTTTGCTGTGACAGATCTAAGAGGGTTTTGTTTATGAATCTGGCAAGTTTCCCCTATTTCCCAGCCATGTGCCCCATGACCGCAGATTGTCAGCCTTCGCCCAGTGATGCTGCCAGTCCCATGCCCAGCTCCCCCAGCACTGACTCCCCTGACCAAGTCAGAGTGAAATGCGAACCCAAAGGAAGCTGCAGCCCAGACGGGGATGGGGATGGGGAGGTCCCGGAGGAACAGAGACAGGGCTCCGGGGGTAGAAGGAGGAAACGTCCCGTCCAGAGGGGGAAACCGCCCTACAGCTACATCGCCCTGATTGCCATGGCCATAGCCAACTCCCCGGACAGGAGGCTGACCCTGGGGGGCATCTACAAGTTCATCATGGAACGGTTCCCCTTCTACAGAGAGAATTCCAAGAAATGGCAGAATTCCATCAGACACAACCTCACCCTCAATGATTGTTTTGTGAAGATCCCCAGGGAACCCGGACACCCAGGGAAGGGCAATTACTGGACCCTGGACCCTGCCGCAGAGGACATGTTTGATAATGGCAGTTTCCTAAGGAGGAGGAAGAGATTCAAGAGGACGGACATCACCACCTACCCTGGGTACATGCAGAACAGCAGCGCCTTCACCCCAACCCCCACTGGAAGGGCCCCTTACCCCAACAGCCTGTACCCCAGTGTGGGCACTGGATTTAATCCCCAGGTGCACCAGACTCACCACCCTGCCATGACCCACCATTATCAGTCACCGAATGGACAGGGCCAGCACAGGATGTTCAGCATAGACAGTCTAATAGCCCAACAGGCTGGGATGCAGCCATCACAGGGCACAGAGCTCAATCCCCACCCAATAGGGCTGAACACAGAGCTTGGAGTTCTGAGCAGTAACTGTACTGGAGACCCCTCCTGTTTCCACACTCAGTCCATCAGTCCATCCCTGATAGGTCGGCCTTCCAACACTGTTTCCTCCAACCTGACCTATTCCTATTCCCCCTCCCCACCTCACCTACCAGTGCCCCCTGCCAGCTATTCCCCCACTAACTCACAGATGTATGGCAACTCCAACAGACTGCCACTGCGATCTGGACCATGCATCGATCACACGGACCAGCTGTTGTCTTTATCAGGGACTCAGATGAACAGTGTCTGTCAGTATAACAGCAGTTCCTATATGAGACAGCAGAACTTTACTCCTGGGCTGGAAAGATACATATAAAGGGACAGACGGACACAATCCTTATGGAACTGGACTATCCTATGTACTGTACTATTTTACTATTACATTTACCGGATATTATAAACGAAAGTCATCCATACAATGTCACACATCGTCTGACTGATTACAGTAATGGGTGTTTTCATTGTCAATAAACCTTAACTAGCAACCAGTCTACAGCCTTTCTATAGCCAGTCAACCCCATCCCATTACTAGCAACCAGTCTACAGCCTTTCTATAGCCAGTCAACCCCATCCCATTACTAGCAACCAGTCTACGGTCTTTCTATAGCCCATCACCCCAATCCCATTACTAGCAACCAGTCTACAGCCTTTCTATAGCCAATCACCCCCATCCCATTACTAGCAACCAGTCTACAGCCTTTCTATAGCCAATCACCGCAATCCCATTACTAGCAACAAGTCTACAGCCTTTCTATAGCCCATCACCCCCATCCCATTACTAGCAACCAGTCTACAGCCTTTCTATAGCCCATCACCCCCATCCCATTACTAGCAACCAGTCTACAGCCTTTCTATAGCCAATCACCGCAATCCCATTACTAGCAACAGTCTACAGCCTTCTATAGCCCATCACCCCCAATCCCATTACTAGCAACCAGTCTACAGCCTTTCTATAGCCCATCACCCCCATCCCATTACTAGCAACCAGTCTACAGCCTTTCTATAGCCAATCACCGCAATCCCATTACTAGCAACCAGTCTACAGCCTTTCTATAGCCCATCACCCCATCCCATTACTAGCAACCAGTCACATCCTTTCTATAGCCCATCAACCCCCATCCCATTACTAGCAACCGTCTACAAGCCTTTCTATAGCCAGTCACCCCGCAATCCCATTACTAGCAACCAGTCTACAGCCTTTCTATAGCCCATCACCCCAATCCCATTACTAGCAACCAGTCTACAGCCTTTCTATAGCCAATCACCCCCATCCCATTACTAGCAACCAGTCTACAGCCTTACTATAGCCAGTCAACCCCATCCCATTACTAGCAACCAGTCTACAGCCTTTCTATAGCCAATCACCGCAATCCCATTACTAGCAACAAGTCTCCAGCCTTTCTATAGCCCATCACCCCCATCCCATTACTAGCAACCAGTCTACAGCCTTTCTATAGCCCATCACCCCCATCCCATTACTAGCAACCAGTCTACAGCCTTTCTATAGCCAATCACCGCAATCCCATTACTAGCAACCAGTCTACAGCCTTTCTATAGCCCATCACCCCCATCCCATTACTTCGTCCCAAAATTCGTCCCAAAAAAAGTCTAACGAATAAGAAGGATTAAATGTCAGGTTTGTATAGACACTGGGATTTACTAGTGTCCCTATGCACGAAACGTTCGTAGGTTGGTTGGATTTTATACATAATAGTGAAATAGTGATACAATGTGTGTGTGTGTGTGTGTGTGTATGTAAGTGTTTGTATTAGTAAAATAGTAATACAATGTGTATATTTATAATAGTGAAATAGTGATACAATGTGTGTATGTATGTGTGTGTATATATATATGTATGTATTCGGATTCTTTGTTTCAATTCGATCAAACTGAATAAAGGGGGTTTAAACTTAGCAACTGGGTCCTTCTGAGTGCTTTCTGATGGAGTGTTTTTCTGTGTATCTATCTATATATATATATGTATATACACACACACACAGAGAAAAACACTCCATTAGAAAGCACTCAGAAGGACCCAGTTGCTAAGTTTAAACCCCCTTTATTCAGTTTGATCGAATTGAAACAAAGAATCCGAATAAAGGGGGTTTCATTTTGCATGTGGGACTCCCTCTGGGTGCTTTCTAATGGAGTGAGCCTCTCTCGCAGTTCAGATCTTTTTGCTTGAGCAATTTCTTTATATGATGAGCATCACTGGGTGTAGAGGAGAGTGCAGTTATTTGACACATATGATATATATACATAAAATAGTATTAAATGACTAAACTAG